>OZ010793.1:396972779-397043839 GCA_963932465.1 Maratus speciosus | reverse complement strand
TATCTGTTTATTAATTTTTAGTAATCCAACCCATTTCGTTCAATTTAGAAATCAGATGTCTGAACATCATTTTCTATAAATAGGTATTCTATTAATGTAATTTTTTTTAATTTAAATTCTTTAAATGTGTTTAATTTACGTCTTCTTAAAGCAGTATACATCCTTATTTACTCATAAATAGTAGCTCTTTAAATAGTTATAGCTAATATTTTGACAATAACATATTTTATATTTGTTGGAAAAAAAAACTGAAATAGCATTTTTTTCCATGCTTTAAGTAAATTAAATAACATTAACTATGTGCGTATGCGTTTCAAAAGTTAATATAAATTTCAAGTACTATTTCAATCACCACACATTTTACCAGAAAATGGATGTCAAAGTTTTAATATAGCAACCAATTTTAAAGTTAGAAAGCTTTGTGTGTATGATTTTTTTTTTTGTAATTGTACAATTCTTCTTTAGATGGGTGAAAAAAATCTTCTCACTTTGTTATAAATTTCTTTTAAAGTTATAATATAAAAAATATTAGCTTATGAACGTTTATGCGTAAAAATACTATCTATTTACATCACTATTTATATTAACGTAATTTTCAACTTCTTAAAATGTGGAAAAAATGTGCTACTAAGAAACCACTTTCTATAATAGAAACTAAAAATCCATTTTTTAAAATACAGAAGAGCTTATTACTTTCAATAGTTGGAAGTGCGTAGTGTATTTTATAATAAAAAGACCATGATCGCAGAAAGAAACCATTGTTGTAGTGATTATTTATGGATTATAATTAAAAATTACTCATTAGCCATTATTGCTGTCATTTGTCTAAAAGGGAAAGGGATATAATTTATAACTTTACTCCTACAGGAATTATTTTAAATATACTTCACTATTAATTCGAGAATTTTGTTAGAAAAGTTTTAAATATTCGTATGGCATTTAGTTTTTAGAGTTTTCGTGATATTTGTTAAATAAATCATAAATTTTGCAATTACTCACAATTGCAAAAAAGTTAACACACAAACTCAACCACTGGTTTTAAAATGAAAGAATTGGGAGAATGAGAACTTTCTTGAATATAATTAGCAACAAATGAAGAATTTTCATGAACTAAAAAAAATTACAAATTATAACGTACTCAATTATTTTAACCACTCTGAGGCTTAAATGTAAAGGGCCAATGCAACATTTTTTTTTCGTTTTTTAAACCCTAGAAAAGTAAAAATTCGCATTTTGTTTTATTTTTATTTATTTATTTTTACGGCGGGCACTAGGCCATTCGCCACAATAAGGCTGGAAATGATGGCAATTTGTTTTAGGAGCGCCTGAACATCGGCCATCGCTACTCGAGTTGATCTCCTAATTTATAACCTTGATCAGATAACGAGATTTTCACCTGACTAGACACCTCCAGGGGGTATAATTCTTAGGGAACTTGGAGGACTTTGCACCGACGACGAATTTTACATACACCAGGCGGCATTAGCATACATGGCGGATTGTTAGCTATCGGTGACCCTCGTACCCCCCTCCCCCGACCTTTCGTCAACGAGTGCTATGCTCTGGACAACCGCTGCCCTTCTTATTTGAATGTATGCACTCTAAAAAAAGAAAAATGTTTCTGAATTTGCGAAAACATAATGTATCCAAGAACAAAAATATACAGTAACCTTTTCTGAGTTATCCATGATTCCAAAAAAGCGTTAGCCCCACCAGTGGCTGAGAGGTTCTGCTTTCGAAGCTGGTAGACGGGAGGTGCTGGGTTCGAACCCAATCGCGCCCGTCGGCCTAACCGTTTCGGAGTTTTCGTGGTTTTCTTCGAAGCCTTGGATTTTCCATGCGTAAATACGGGTTAGGTTCCCTTAGAAAGACCCCCACGAAGGGCACTCCCCCTAGGGCCTATATCCCTCGAGTAGATAATCGGCCGTCAACAATCAACCCAACTCAACCCAAAAAAGCGTTCTTTTATCGTTAGAAACCTGAGAAGCAAATATATATGTTCAAGATTCAAAGAAGCATTTGTAACCACAAGGTTTCTTTTGTTGTCAGTGATTTTCGGAAACGTTTCCCAGTAGTTATCATAGTGTATTTATCAGTCTTCACAAATCAGAATATCGGCATTTAGTCTACTATCCATTCTCAAGCAAGCATTTTCAGCTGCCTAAAGAAGAGTAAGAAAATAATTTTTATTTTAATGTTAAGGCTAATACTGTTAAATTAACGTGTTTGTTTATAAAACATGTTAGTTGAACATGAAAATGTTTACTTGAGAATGGACAGCATCCAAAAAACCCATATTCAGGGTTAAGAAAACAGATTAATACACTATAAAAACTACTGGAAAACGTTTCCGAAAATCAGTGGCAACAAAAGAAACCTTGTTTTCATAAATGTCTCTTTAAATATCGAAAATATATTGGCTCCTTGGGATTCTAAAGATAAAGAATTTTTTTTGGAATCGCGGGTAACTTGGGAGAGGTTATTGTATATTTTGTGGTCATCTTATATTTTCCTAAATTAAACACACATCTGTATTTCTTTCTGCTTACAGTGTATGTATACGTATAAATTACAACGATTAACTTTGCAGAGTCAGAGGTCGCTAATTGTGCATTCTTTTTTACTGAAATCTCGCAGGTTTGATATTTTCACCGGAATATTCTTACTTCCCTATGAAAGTTGACTTATGAATTTGGGTTGTGTACCTTTGAAGAAATCAAAGTTATGTTTTATTTGTTATTAAGTCAGTCGTCAAAAGTATTTTAGACGAAAAAGTTTCATGGACAGAAAAATTTTTCTGACACTAAATGAAATGTCATGTAATTAATAACCCAAAATATCATTAACAGTTGCTTACAAATGCCTTTCAGAAACTTCTGAAATTTAATTTTCTGTGTTTATGTCTAGATTGTTTTCTTTCGTCACAACAAAAAGGCTAAAAGGAAAATCTTTCTTTTCAAGTTGCATTCAAGCAAGAAATTTTTGTTGTCTTTTGCACTATAAAAATGAGGAAAAGTCCCTTTCTTGCACTGACAGTAAATGGGAAGAATTGGTTTAGAAACCAGTTAAGGATCTTATAAAAATGATATATTTTTACGTCTGTCAAATCCAGATACGCTGCATGGAAGGAAACAAGAGAGGAAATTTTGATGATCATTTAACGTTTAATCTCAGATAAAAAAATATAGGATACGAAACAGGATTATGAAAGATTTATCCTTATTTACTATTACTTTTATTTATTTATTTATTTTGAGGAAAAATTATTTTACATTTATTGCCGAAACGTCAGTGAAGCTTACTCTGGAGACCCGAAAAATGTTTGGTGTATGTGTGTCTTGAATAATTTTAGAAAAGCATCTGATTAGTCTGTAATTAGGTAGGTATGCTAGAGAGGTAACCGGAATTAGTTCTGTAGTTTTTGGTTATATGAGGTTCATTCTTTCGAAAAATATAGAATTTTTTTCTTTTACGTCATGATGCTTTTGTACTGAAATTCGGACGATTTTAAAATTTTACAATCCATAGAAAAAAATTGGCGCATTTGGATAACAGATTTTGAATTTTTAATTATGGATGCTACAACTTTCCAATTAACGTCTTATTACTCCGATTAGTTTAAAAATTTGTCAATACATATTTCAGACATTATAAATTATCTGTTTATTTTTTCATGGAATTTTTTGTATGTGTTCGAAAAATACCAATCATATTATCTTTCAAATTTATGTTTTTTCCTATCATAAGTAAATATTCTTCTCTTTTACTTTAACAGTTGCCTAGCAATACTATTTCCTAACAAGACAGAAAAAAAAAAAACAAATTTATTAAAATAATGCATTCATTCTGCCTTTTCCGATTATGAAAGTTATGGATAAGCATTTAAACGAAATATAAAATAACTAATCTTCCGTATTCGAATGAACGGACAGTGTTAGCGACAAACATGGACGATGCAAATGACAATTTAGTTTAAAATGAGCGCCGATACATTTAAAGAACTGTCGAAAAAACACCACTTTATTGCGCAAAATCTCCTTAGCTAAAATAAACCATTTCGTAATGAATCTGAATATAGAAGATTATGCAATAGGTTTCAATGACTACGCATAAGTGAACGAATCGCAATTTTGGACATCATTAACGAAGTGAATAAATAACTTAGTTTTTGTCAAGCTGTATGCTACAAAGAAAAAGTACATGATAATAAAAATGTACGAATTGCTTCCATGATGGAAAAGTATCTATCTGTCGGTACTAATATTTTTTACCGATTCGATGGATGACTCAGTAATTTCTTTGATTACAGAAAATATCATGTTGCAATGCATAGAGTTCATTAATGGGTTGGCAAGCCGATCACTACAGGAAGTTATTTAAATAAAAATTACAATATTTTGTTTCCAAAAAAGCATTTTTTTAGGTGGAGAGAAGGTGTTGGGAAGGTAACATTGGATTTTTAAATTAGATATAAGTCTCGTAAGAAGAATACGTTTGAATGTGTATTTTGTTACGTGAAATTTTATCCAATTTTTGCAAGAAATGCTGATATTTAGTAGTTGGCAGGGAAGCATGTATTTTATAGCAGAGTCCGAATGTCCGAGTTAATATGCACCAAGCCCACCTAGGATAAGCAAAAAACTCGGATAAACCGGATCGACCCAAATCGTCATCAACTAAGGAGATGAAATATAAATTTTCACTTAATTCATTCATTTTTATGGTACTAGCAACATTTCTTTGATGTACATTTCCGTTACTTTTAAGAGAAACGGGGAATTAAATTGTTTATTTGATAAAGTCCTTGATAGTTTTTTGTTTGTTGAATGCCAATTTTGCTGCAGTATTACGCTACTGCATAGCTATTATTTTCTAAAATTTTCCCTTACCACTAAAACTTACCAGTAAATTTTGCCTATTTCAATCGCAGAAATCTAACATTTGTCAGCGATTAAATATGCAGTGATGGAACCGTGTAGCAGCAGAGAATCAATTGATACTGCAAAATTTTATTAGTATTCTTCATCTAACTTCAGGACGGAATTTCTGAGATTTTTGGAGGCGAAGAATACTATAAAAATTTTGTGGTGACGATCGCTCAATTGCTGCGCCACTGTTCCATCACTGAATATGGCAAAAATTTGTTTCAAATTTTAGAGGTAACAAAACTGTATAAATTTGCAACTATGTGATTCTATTAGTGTCATGAAAATTGCAGGTGTAGCCTCTTCATTCTGCTGAAAGTATTAAATAGTTTTTTTCAATCGAACTTATACCTTTGGAATGAATCATTTATATTTTTTGAAAAAAAAATTATGGCCATTTTTTTCCCCCATTCTGACCAGAAGATCAGAGTTCTAACTTTTTACGACTGCTTTTTCATCTTCACCTAATACTTCATTTATAATGGTTATTTCATAATAATGGAAGCCATCAGTTCATCAGAAGAAAATAACTCGGTTAAAGCGAAAACTCGGTTAAGCGGGACTCGGATAATCGGGACTCTACTGTATTAAGATGGGATAAAATCTTTTGTACAACAAAACGCTTACCGTAATAACTAGTAATGCACTCTCGTAGAACTAGAATCTTGAAATAGCACAATTATTTGCAATTATAAAGTTTATTTTAATTAAACAAGGGATTCAGAGGGGAACACCCCCTCTGAAGAAATGTGCATTTTTACTCCAAAAAATTCCAGTAATATGTAGTTAAAGAGCAAAATTATATGGAATCGTGTTTAGTATAACAGGTCTTAAAAGTTAGGTTTTCTGAAACGTTTGGAAATCTTATATGCTTAGAAATATACATATAACTTAACATTATTAAACTTCGGGTTTTAGGATGTTAGGTATTGTGTGAAGTAGATGAAGATTGAAATATCACGCAAAATCGACATTGAGGCTCCTGATCTGAAGATATATTATTTGCCGAAACGTCAAGTGAAGACTTATGTGTATGTGTTTGTTTGTTTGTCTAGTATCTTTGTGTTTGGTGTGGCTTTGTAGGGCTTTTGTGTGTATGTCTCGCGATAATCACCATAAAAAGCATTCGATTAACTTGTAATTAGGTAGACATGTTGGTAGGTAACCATAATTAGCTGTATAACTGTTGATTAAATTTGATTCATTCATTCGGAAAATAAAGAACACTTTCCTTTATGTCATAAATTCGCAAATCACCTGGCTTCCCATTGAAAAATGGGAAACCAGATGATTTGCAAATTTTAACATTCATTGAAGGGAAATTCAGCGCATTACGATAATTGATTTAAAATTTAAATTAAGGATACTAAAACTTCCCAATTAAGGTCTTAAATTACTTGGTTAGTTTCAATTCCGGTTAGTTTCAAATTTTGTGCATCTGTTCGAAAAACATAACTCATTTTAACTTTTCATTTTTTGATTTTTACCATTAATTTAATTCTTTTTTTCTCGGTTTCTGTAACTATTACCTAGCAACAGTATTTAATAAAGTATGATAGAAAGAAAAATTTTTAAACTATTTCATTCACTGTTAGATTACAGATAATGAAATATTATGATAAATGTTCAAATGAAAAAAACAAAAAACAGACAGCCTGTATAATTTTTTGTTATCGGATCTTCGACCAAGTTAACATCAAGCATGAAGCATGAAAGATGCCGAAGCAATATGGCTTAAAGTTAATGTGGATACTCTTAAAGTACTTCCACAAAAGCCACTCTATTCCGCCAAATCGCCTTTGCTAAGATACGGCAGTTAGTAGCTAACCCGATTACGGAAGATTTCGCATTAGGTTTAAGCGTCTACACTTAAGTGGAACGCTTCCAAAGAAAGTAAAAAATTTTGTGCATCACTGCCGAAGCAAATAGATTAAGAAGTTTGTGTCAAATTTTTAAACTGGAAAGCTGAAGTACATATCAACGAAAAATATACGAAATGTTCTCCATGATATAAAATATTCTTAAATAAAATACATATAAAAAAGCACAAATAATTGTACAAAAATTAGTTTCAGGTGCATATAATAAAAATATATTTAAAATACATAAAAAAATTATCTTAAAATACGTTAGAAAAACCCAGAATGTTTTCAGTCTTTACAAGGCCGTTATCAATGAGATTTAAATGTTATTATTTTCTTTGCGATTCGAGAAAAATCGTTTTGTTGAAAATTTGAATAACTTTATCTGGCATCTCATCTGACGTACAACCTTTAAATTACAATGTTTTCTTCTGGACAATTCTCGAATAAGCGCAAAGAAAATAATAACAACATTTAAATCCTACTGATGACTGCCGTGTAATGGCTGAAAACGTTCTGGGTTTTTCTAATGTATTTTAAGACATTTTTAATGTATTTTAATATCTTTATATTATATGTATGCAGCTGATAGTAATTTTTGTTCGATTATTTGTGCTTTTTTATACGTATTTTGTTTAACTCAAGGTGAATAACACATTGGCTGATAAGTTCCCGGTCTGACACACAGATGCCGCCACAAATACAGAATTAGTATTCTGTTTAGTAAGTATTAACCTTAGAACGGTAGATGTAAACATTTTATGTCGATCTGACGGTCCCTTCAAAAGTTACAACGGTTTTAGTGAAACAACTTTTTGTATTTTCAAAACAATGGAAAGAAAAGTTTCGTGTTTTGACAAAACATTGCTATTTGATAAGGAAAAATACCGTGGAAACAAAAGCTTGGCTCGATAAATGTTATCCGGACACTGCATCAGGAAAGTCGACCATTATTGCCAGGCTTGCTGAATTTAAACGTGGTCGTAGAAACATCGATTTTGCACAACGCTTTGGTCGCCCAAAAGAGGTAGTTATACCGGAAAACATAAAAAAAGTCCACAAGATCGCTTTAGAAAACCGTAAAGTAAAGTTGCAGGAGATAGCTTACACTTTAAACATATCACAAAGGCTTGTAGGCTTTATTTTTTATTTTATGGGAACATTTGTCTAAGAGAAAGCTGTTTTCGAAGTGGGTGCCGCGTCCCCCCCCCCCTGAATAATCCCACCGGTCGTTGGCTACGATGGCAAAATTGCACGAATTGCACTTCCGCACCACCTGATTCTCCAGATTTGACTCCCAGCGACTTTTACCTATTCGCAGACCTGAAAAAAAAATGCTCGCCGGCAAGAAATTTGACTCGAATGAGGAGGTGATCGGCGAAACAAACGCCAATTTTTAGGCCAATGATATTTCGTTCTTGAAGAAAAGTATTAAAATGTTAGAGAGACGCTGGAATAATTGTATCGCTCTTAAAGGAGACTATGTTGATGAATAAAACCGAATTTGACCAGAAAAGTTGTGTTTTCTTCATTAGACCGGAAACTTATCAGCCGATGTGTTCTAGCACTAGAATTTTGACTTTCATTTATTGAAAATATTTTGCCATCACTACTGGTTTCTCCTCATTCGGTGGAGAATGAAATAACTAAATTGAATTGAGAAAGTCAGTTTTGCAGTGCATAGTCTACATTAACCCATTTGTGCCTGAATTTTGGTTTTCTCAATTGTTTTGGCAAAATCACTTTAAAATATTGCAAAAGGAACTGGAAAAATAATAATAATAAAAAAATTACACTTAATGTTTTTTGTATTTATTTAATAAAGTGTAAAAAAACAACATATGAGTATTTCTAGTAGAATAATGTGCATAATTATATGTTTTGTCTATATTTATATTTAAAAAGTTTTTTAATTGTATATTATGTACTATAATTAGTATTTTTATGAACTACAAAAAATATATATTTATTTATTTATTTACAGAGACTAATAACGTTATAACTATTATTAATAAGAAAATAAGAAAAATCGTATTTCTGACTTAAAACAATTTATTTCATAAATATCTTCAAAAGGAGATTACATAAAAACTGTCTCCTAAATGTCCAACAAAAATATGTGCCCATTTGTGCCTAGAACCCTATATTTTGGACGTTACAAAAATGCATAAAAAATAGGCTTGAACATTTAATTTCGCAATTTTAAAAAATATGTATTTTAAAAAAGTCTACCAGCTGAGATTATGACTTGCGATTTTGGATCCTTCATAGAAAAAATACAAATAAACTTACTTTTTACATTTCGCCATCTTGAAAAATTAAAAATTTATAAACACCGAAAAAAGCCTTCATTTAAACAAATAAATATCCACCTTATGCTGTCATCTCTCCGTAATAGATAAAGACATTTATAAATAATTATTTCATACAATTTTCATGTTATAAAGGAGCAGAAAAATATACTTATTCATGAACAATTGAAACGTCCCAAAAATGGGACGCTAGGCACAAATGGGTTAAAGGGTCATCAAGTTGATCACCACAGGAAGCTATTTTTTTAAAAAAATACATTTTATTTTAAAAATGAATTTTTGCGGTAATTTTTTCATTGATTCTTTCAATAAGGGATTTTTTAAAAATATAATAATACCAAATCTATATTTTTCGAACAAATATTATAAAAACGGTAGATTTTTAAATCTAATATATAAAAATGAAAATTTGTCTGTCTGTCTGTCTGTAATGCTATATAAATCCACAGTTTGGAAACCAGAATTGTGAAACGTTACGAACATGCGTATTAAAACATGGCCGAGGCAACTAAAGTAATCCGAAATCGGAATAACTTATAGTTAATTTTTAATTAATAAAAAACCACAAATTTAACAGTAATTTCCAATCAAATTTAAACATTTTTCGTTATAGCTGTTGCCAATAATTAAAAATCCACAATAAAATTCTTACAACAATTACTTTTGTATTGCAAGACATCCAGTGTTGGGTATGAACGCATTCATTGAACGAAAGTTCACGAACTTAGTTCACTTTCTGTGAACTTTGAGTTGAACTTGACTCACTTTTTGATAAACGAACATGAACTGAACGAAAGCTCAAAATATCCGTGAGTTTGAACGAATTTACAACTCAAACTCAATTTTTTTCATAACTTATTTTTTCAATTTTCCAGCCGTTAAGAACACGTTTTTTCCATTCAAATGCCATTTAGAAGCCTAAACGGACTCGGCACGGGTCGAGTCTGATCATCAGGTTTTCTGGGTCGTGCCCGGGCCGGGCCGAACCGGACTTATTTCTGGACCTGTGCTTTACTCTTCCTAGAAGTTTACACCGACAGAAACTTTCTGGCCCCGTTGACCCTGCTTGTATGAAAATCATTGTCCCGTCCCTGTCAGACTCGTGCAAAATCTGTTTAAGGAACAACCTACCTTAGGTAAAAATTTTCTTCCGAAAATACATATATTTTTAAATTACCATTATTCTACAATAAAGAATAGTAGTACATTTCTAGAGGTGAGGATGGAGTACTGTAAAACCTGTTATAAGAATCTGTTTATGTCGAGATCCTGTATTAAACGGAATTTTTTTTTGATCGGTGGATCTGGATCTTCAAAATGGATATAATAATCCGTTTGAAAATAGACCTGGTAAAAAGGGAACTTAAGTATAACGATTTTTTTTCTTTCCTGTGTGATTCCGTCTTAGAAGGTTTTTCGATATAGAATTTTTCAGATTTTTAAGTCTTCAAGCCGTGTAAATGGATTAATGGTGTTAATAATAATTCAGATATACATACAAATAGAGGTCCATTAAAAAATCAATGTAGGTTGCAAAAGGGTATATAGAAAGAATTGTAGTAGAAACAGTATTTTGGAGCGGAGGTCCCTGTGCTACGCAGTCTATGATAGAGGTCTGCACGGGCCGAAATTTCAAGGCCCGGGCCCGGCTCGATCGATCGAAGAAAAATTCGACCTAGCCCGGTATAAATATTAAAAGTTCTGCCCGATCTCGGCGCCGGCCGTATAAAAAAATATTGGCCCGACCCGTAGAGAAAAATTATTGGCCGCACCTGGCCAGGTATCACAACTAAAAGTTCGGTCCAAGACATGCCCGGCCCAAATGAATTTCTACAAAACATTGATTTTTACGTCGATTTGGTTAAAAATTTGTCTTGTACGAGGAGTTCTGACCAAAAATACTTATCTATGCTTTTTATTGTCATGTTTATAGAATTTATTGCGATATTTTTTTAATGAATCGCTATTTGTTGCATGTAAATGTTTCAGTTATAATTAATATATTTGATCCATATTCCGTGTATTGGAGACTTAAAAATCTGAAAAATGCTATACAGTAAAATCTTCTAAGGCGGAATTGCAAAGGAAAGAAAAAAAATACGTTATAGATAAGTTCCCTTCTTGGCAGGTGTAACTCATTTTCTTACGTATTAGTACATTCATTTTACATGGATCAACATATTTTTCACATTAAGAGAGGATTTCGTCATAGACAGGTTCTTTTTCACGCGCTTTACTATAGGTTAGTTTAGCTACATTTTAACCCATTTATGCTTAGCGTCCCATTTTTGGGACGTTTCGAATTTTAATAATTTTTTATAATTTTCTTCTTCTTTACAGCACGGAAATTGTATGAAGTAATTTATAAATGTCTTTATCTATTAACGAGAGATGACAGCATAGATGTCGGCACAGGCCGGAATTTTCAGGCCCTGGGCCTTGCCGGACCGAACAAAATCAATCTTGGCCCGGCCTGATGAAAAAATTAAAAGCTCGGCCCGGCCCGTTTATATTTTCACAGTTCATGGCCCGGCACGGCTCGTACAAAAATCAGTGAAAACAGGCCCGACCCGTGGAAAATCAATTAAATGAGGTCCGACTCAATTTCAACAAAAAATTCAGGTTTTTCAAAACATACAATTACAATTCTTTTAAAGAATAATACTGCATACTACATATTTATGAGGTAGTTTTACAGTATATTTTAAAATTACTATATGTTTGCAAGACAGAAAATACATAGTAGCAACATTAATGATTACTTAGAATCTTAGACGTTTCAGCATTCAAATAAGGATTCATTAAAAAATTAATGTAGTTTAGAACAAAAGAAAAAAAAGGAGGGTTAAAACATAACTTTTGAAACTGTATAATAAAAAGCAGATTTGTAAAAATATTTCTCTGCCATTTAATAAGGCTTTTCTCAAGTCCAAAAGAGCTGCTTTCCGATACATTTCTGAATTAATTTCTTTTCGGAAACGCATAAGATTGACAAATGTTCTTATTCAGAAACTATGGAATCGAACAACGTTATCCATTTTTGATAAAAGCAATATATCTTTGAGAAAATACTGTCAAAGTTAAAATTTTGAATCGAATTTCCAGAATCGATAGCACGGGAAAGGAGAAAAACCGGCAGTCACAAGAGAAGAATTTCTTATATCTCGATAAGTAATTTAGTTATAAAAAATGAAAAACACTGTTCGATTCCAAATCCCTTCAATCTTCAGGCCTTTTATGCTTATGTAAATTTTCGTATCAAGATAAATTATGTGTAATAACACAAGCATTTTTTTTTAATGAACCATACCATTTGAGTTTTTAATTCGGCATCATATTAATTTTTCTATTGCTCGTAAGTTGAAATCATAAAAAAGAAAGATAATACATATGCAACGGTGAAAAATAAATTAAAGTGAAAAACTATATTTATTTACTATTTTTCATTTTCCATTAAATTTATTGCCCCATGATTTTTTTTTAAATGCACCATGATGACGAACTTTCTGTAGTTGTTTTGATTCTCTGAAATTCGTTCAAAACATCCATTTTGACACCATTTTCTTAAATATATTTTTCTTTTACAGGAAAAAAAGAGAGAGATTATTCAATTTCTTTTTATTTGAATACCGTAAAATGTACCCATATAAGAATGAAAATTATTTCAGAAATGTGTCACAAAGTAGCAAGTTTTGTTGTGAGAATAGACTTGTTAAAAATTAAGGAGGAAAAAAATGTAAAAGTAATAAGAAAAAAATCTTAATGCTAATATTGCTATTAAATGAATATAGCTATATAAAGAATCTTTGGCTATATCCTTCCAACAGATAGATCTAAATGTCTTTAAAATCGTTTTATATGTATTGTATTTTTTTTTGTTCTTGTAAGAAATAGCGGTGAGCTTTTCTTTTTGATTGTTAATACAGAATATGTTAATATAGTCTGTAACAAATTAAAAAATACGACAGTTTATGAATTAGCATTTTTCTTAAAGTTGTAAATATTCAGATTTTTCATTTAAAAAATTTAAGAGATGAACTGAAAAATTTTCTATGGTTTTCAATTCACAAATCATGCTTCAAGCAAAAACCTAGCCATGTGATTATTTTTCCCACACGATGACAAAGCGTATTCGAACTGCTCGGGGCGATTGTTTGTTTTCACTTTCTCCTTGTCAGGGATGCTTTTTTAAGTCAGCCGATATGACCCCACGCAGCGCGCATAGTAAAGGAAGCGATATAATGATTTATATAATAGCTTTTCTCGAATACAGTACTCTTGCATTATTCGTTAACAAAAATATTTTCGGAAACAATGTCGTTTAATCTGTTAATTTTCTGTGAAAGTCAAATATATATTTCAAAAGTCTGAATATTTGTGTTGTGTCAACATGTCGTAATCGACCCCTGATCCACAATTTCTTTTAAAAAATTATATCAGAAATATGTTTTTGTTTTTTTTTCTGTTAGGGACTATGCATATATAAAACATTTTCATTTTAGAGGGAAGGGGGTGGGGGTCTGGCACATGATACCGTAAGATATCTCTAGGGGGAGGAGGGTGTTGTCTTATGATATTGCTATCATTTTTGAATTAACCAAAATTTCCTCTTTTTATTTGTAACTTTGTCTGTACATCAAAATAGCATGTTTTTTTAGTCTTATATATTCCTATGAAAATGCAAATATATTATTAAAATCATTAAATGATTATAAATTATTTAATTCCAAAATTATGGACTACTCCAACGTTTGTCATTCCTATTCTTCTGTCATGTGTACGCATATATATAATACGCTTTTCGAGAAAGCATATGCGAAGTATGTTTGAAATAATACTTGTGTTTATAATAATACTTGTGTAAATAAAAGAGAAAGAATGTTGTCCATCTGTTTTGTTGATAAGAAGCTCTGTCTGCCGCCCCCCTCCCCCCGTGCAGGTGCAAGTGCAAAAAGACATTATGACTGTTGAATGCATTATGTAACAAAAATATATTATTAAATTCTTTTAAATAATAACTATTCCTTTTAAGGCTATTCTCAAATCCAAATGGGCAACTTTATGACATGTTTTAATTTATTTTTGTTCGGAAATACATGAAACTAGCAGATGCTGTTGTTCAGAAACTATATAATCGAACTGCTTTTTCCGTTCTTTTAGAAACGCAATAGATTTTTCAGAAAATGGTGTCAAAGTTGACGTTTTGAACCGAAGTTCCCGAAGAAAGCAGAAAAAACAGTAAGCGAAGGGAGAAAAACATCTTGTCAAGGTGATAAAAATCGCTAATAACTCAATAGGTAATTTATTTATCAAAAAATGAAAAACACAGTTCGATTCCAAATCGCTTCCATAGTTAGATCTTCCATTTTTATATCTTTCCGTTAAAAAATAAATTGTTAAATGTGCCAAAACGTTTTGCGCTTGCTGAGCAGAGCAGGGGAGAACAGCCTTAAGTGTTATTACCCGACTGCCAAGAAGGGTTATGTGATTCACGCGTATCTGTGTGGATTTCTTTAGACCCTCGAAACACCCCAACGGCTGGGTGGATTTTAATGAATGCGATCTCTGTCGATTCGTCTCAACCGTCCGATGGTTATAGGCTAGCTTTTGTTTCTATAAATGCAAAATGGCGGCCGTAAAATACAACGTGGCGGTAGAGACGAAAAAAATTTACGCACCCTATTGAGTGGCATATCATTGGATAGATCTTTCAAAATGAAGATGATGTTTCATTGACTATTTTACAGTCAGAAGCTTCGTTTAAATATTACACAATCTGGAAGTTGTGTAGGTAGGATCTCTAGCTTTACTGCAACTCTAACTATCATAGACATCTATAGGCTTCATCAAAACGGTGTTTATAGATAAGAACTAGCAATTAAACACAACTTATAAGTCCTCAATAAACGTAAATAAAAAAATAGGTAGCTAATATAAAAAAAAAATAGTTTCACATTGATCAGAAATAATTCATTACTTCGCTTTTTACGCAGTCGGGTTTTTTGATTTTTTGAATTTAATTTTATTATTTGATATAAAGTTATTTCATATATAAAGGGATATTTTATTGATTTCACTTGTATCAATAAAGTCACATCAAGGGAGAGGGGGTCAAAAACTAACAAAAAATCGATAACTTTATATATGTATAGTCCCTTATATGGATGTGAACGTTGGTAGTTAAAATTGATACGCGTTCAAAAAAATTATGGACCAAGTCCGGTATAAAAACTAAAACTTCGGTCCAGCCTGCACAAAAAATAATTCCGCTAGGGCCGACCAAGCTCGATCCTGCTGAATATAGATTTTTACACCTATAATGTTAAAATTGTCTTGTACGAGAAGTCCTAACTAAAAATACTTATTTTATCTTTTTATTCTTCATTTTTAAAAAAGTGAGCTGCGGTACTTATTTTTTAAATGCATCTGATTATATGTAAATGTCACAATTATCATTAATATCGTCAATCCTTATTCTATGCCTTGGAGATTTTAAAAAATTAAAAATTCTATACTATAAAATCTTCTAAGACGGAATTGCATAGGAAAGAAGAAAAATCCGTTATGGACAGGTTCCTCTATGAACAGGATCATCGTCTGTTGTAAATGCATTATTTTCTTTTCACAAGTACTGTTATTCTCAATTTACATAGATCAACATATATTTTGTTATTGTTGTTAAACACGGGATTCCGTCATAGGCAGGTTCTTTTTCTAAGGTTTTACCGTACTTTAATTTTATTGCCTAGCAATGCATCTACCCATCTTAAAAAATAATAAAAATAAATATAGCAATTTTAATTGTGGAATAATAACTATTTAAAAATGCGTGCATTTTTTGTAAAAAAAAAAAAAAAAGAAAAAAAAAAAAAAAGAAAAAAAAAAGAAAAAGAAAAAGAAAAAGAAAGAAAGTTTGGCCGGGCCAAATTTTACTGATATTTTTACAAGACAGGCTAGAGCCGTGCGGTCCAATGATTTTCATATGAGCTGGGTTGGAAACATGGACTGAAAATTTCTGCCTGTTCAGACCTCAAGAAGAATGCAGTCCAGCCTCGACTTGGGCAGGAAAATAAATCCAGTCCCGGCCCATCTCGGTCCGAACCTCTAGAAAAAAGTTATTCCCAAACCAAGCTCGGACCGAGTGTCGGGAAAGAAAATTGGGCCGGGCCCAACGAAGACCATTACATCGAATAATCAAAAGATCAGTTCACAAACTTTTGTAAATTTGGACGATAAAGTTCTAATATACACATATATATATATATACACATATATATATTAAAAAAAAAAAAAAAAAAAAAAAAAAAAAAACGAGTTTTTAGTGAACTTCGCTCACTTTCATAGTTGAGTTTGAGTTGAGCGAGTTCGTTTGAAAAAAATTGAGTTTGAACGTGAACTTGACTCATTTTTGAGAAATTGAATTTGAGTTTGAATTAGTTCGTTTTTTTTGTGAGCGTACCCAACACTGAAGACATCCATATGAAAAAATTAAATAAATGGTTTGACGAAATTAAAAATAAAGAATGTTACATCATAACTTTTCTACTGCAAGATTTCTACGTGAAAAATGAGAATAAAATAAATAGTTTGACGAATTAAAAACAAAAGCGAATGTTAAGTCATAATTTTTCTGTTTTATGATTTCCATATGAAAAATTATAATTATTTAATTAATTTGACGAATTAAAAAAATGGAATATTACGTCATATTGGAAATATAAAGGACGTGGTCAATATATAACGTCATATAAGTGTGAAAAAATGTATTGAAGCATGATAAAAACTCGATTATGAAAATATTGGCGTATTTTAATATTATTGCTCCAATGATGAATGAAATAAGTTCATTTATAGCTCTATTATTTTGTGTCTGTTATATGAATTTATACATTTTTATACTGGATTTTCATTTGATTCATGTGTATAACACTTCGACTGTTTTTCTTTATGTTGTATGTTCAATTTTGAAATTGGTTTTTCAAAACAAACATTCTTAAAATTCCGAGCAACGCCGGATACTTTAGCTACTTTGATATAAATCTCGTAGGGATATTTACGGTTCATAAGCATTTTATTACATGAGATTTTATTCAACTTCTGCAAAATATGCCGATGTTCGGTAGTTGAAAGATAAGTCGGTTTTGCTAGTTTAAAACACATTTTTAGGTAGGGGAAGGTGGGGCAAAATCGGGTACCATAAATGTTTGTTATTCTCAAATGCAATCAGTTGGGAAAACAAACTCTGAACTACGTTTTAAATACCAAATGAACCTTCGGCTATAATAAAACATATTCTTTTCGATGAAAAATAGCTTTTTTCAAACATATGCAAAAATTCGGTTTTACCCCACTGGTTGGGTAAAACCAGGTATCCATTTAAAATTACTGGAAAATTCATTTTTATCAAAAAAAAATCGTTATTATTGTAATAAAGAAATATATTCTTGTTATTAATAACAAATGAAATTGCACATGTGTTCTCCCATGTATCAAAAATAAATCTGTGGCAAATTTTCTATATTGTCTACCTATTTTACTCTGGAAGTCTTACAGTTGTTTTAACTGCTAAAATCACAAGTGAATTTTTTATCCTATTCTTCTTCCTATTCTCTTCGAATTCTTTTTATTCTATTATTCTGTATGTTACGTGTGGCCATCCGCTGCTTTTCAGACATTGTATCCAACATTTTTTGGATTTTGAATTGGGGTAAAGCTCATTTCAAAACATCCAGGCTTCATTATCTTCTTCATCTTCTGAGGATTTCTCTCACAACCTTTTTCTGTTTCTTTTTCAGTTGATTCTCTATGTATTTTTCCTGTTTATGAATCTCCCGTTTTCGTTTTGCATGCCGTTGTTCGTCTTTCTCCTTAATATCTGTTTCCAGCTATAATTTATAGAGTAAAGAAGTGAAAATAACAGTCTTCCATTTCTTTTGCCAGCTCTTTTCATAGCCCTAAAGTCTTCCTGGGGAGGGGATAATAACATTTTAGGCAAAATTGGAAATGCAGATTGCTGGGTTACGCAATCTGAGATGTCGATGAAAAAGGCTAGGATGTGTGATGTCAACATTTTTAGAAGTGGAAGGATAAGCTTCATTATCCTGTGATGTTTCAGAAATATATATTGCTGCAGCTATTCCAGCCTATGGATGCGTAGACCAAGGTGTGGTATCAGTGACTTTTATACGTTTTCTGTTATTTCCTGGAAGAACATCGTTCTTGTAGAATTCCTGTTTTACCAAACAGTCTGATTGAGTTAATTGCAACTGCTGCTCTGAAAAATGCAGATTTCAATAATTTCCTATTTTAGTAAATTCTTACAGATTGCTCAGGATTAGAAAGTAGCCAATTTTTCATCTCTTGTTTGTGGTATAAGTTTAGAGGCGCCATGAATGACAAATTAAGGGTTAACAGTACTTAACAGCATTAAATTGCAATTTACAGCTTCATGCTAATTTATTAACTAACTTTTAAAAAAATCACTCCATGAGTGTAGGTCAAATCTGGGTATAGCCGGTTATGACCCGCTTTTAAGTACCCGGTTTTACCCCAACATGGCACACATTTAAAAACATGACAACATTACTCTCAGTCCTATGGTAAAGGATAAATAAAACAGTCAAAATACTAGCAGGAAAGCAAATAATTTGAAATAATACTTACCAATATTTAATATGCTGATAAACAGTTAATATATGCGTAAAATATAGAATCAAACGCAACAATTTTTAAAATTCAAACAAAATCCTTCACTTAAAAAATAATCGCACACAGTAGGTTTTCGTTCGGCTACAAATGCCGTAATGAAGTTCGACGAGCAATTCCTCGTGTTGGCCGTTAGACAAACGTCAAAATCAAGGAGGAACCTGCTCTACCCGGTTTTGTACAACTCTCCCGTATATTGGAATTTTGAAATAGTACAGTTATTGGCAAATGAAACATAAATTCGCTACGAGAACGGTCGTTTAGGAAGAAGATTCCCCCTGTACATTTTTATTATACAAAATTGAAACTATAAGCACTTGAAGTGTATAATTAGATGGAATCGTAATTAATAAAATAGTTATTTAAAGTAAAACTTTCTGAATCTTTTAGAAGATCTTATAAGCTTTAAAATACACATATCATCTAAAATTATTAAATAGCGGGATTCAAGATGTTGTATATTGTGAAAACTGAAGTGACATTTAAAATGTATTGCAAAATAGACGTTGAGGCTCCTGATCTAAAGATTTACTAGTTTAATATTTAAAATAATATTTGCCGGAACGTTAAGTGAAGACTTAGTGTGGAGACCCGAAAAGTATTTTGTTTCTATTTGCCTGTGTATAAATCCTATTGTAAATTATCAACTAAAGGAGTTGGTCATTAACACTCCAAATTTTGTCTGAAATAGAAGAAAACATTACATAAACATTAGCTCAATGGCGTTCGTATCATTTTTAGCAATGCGGATGGGCTTTCTAGGTAAAAGTCTACATTGCTTTAAAACACAAGATCAAATTCATTGAGATATTTCGTTTGATTCAAGGGTCGTTTCGAAAAACCGACCAGCGTAGTGGGCGAAGCCTGTTTGTAATTAAATATATATATATATATATATATATATATATATATATATATATATATATATCAGATTAGATAGGAAAAAGTTATCGACCAAGCTTTTCAAATTCTAAATATAATGTCACGAAAATAGTGTTCTAAAATATCGTAACCTTTTCTCAGCACTTTTCCAAAACTCCTTAAATCTATTTTTCTGAGCGTACGTCAGTTTTGTCATCTTTCATTACAACAAAAAGCTAAGAAAGAATTCTTTCTTTACGAGTTACATTCAAGCAATAGATTTTCAAAAGAACTCTTTTTACGATAGAAAAAGAGAAAAAGGTCCTTATTTTTTCACCAATAGAAAAATGGGGAAGAACTGGTATAGAAATGAGTTGAGGATCTTGTAAAAATGATATATTTCGACGCCTGTGAAATCCAGGAGATTATTTTTAATTCCTGAATTGAAGAAAACAAGAGTGAAATTTTGATGATTATTCGATATATACTGTTAATCTCAAATAAGATTAAAATACTACTAACTTTTGCTTCAATGTAATGACTCAGTAACCCCTTAACTTTGCATCAGGATTATGGAAGATTCATCGTTAGTCACTATCTATATATTTAAAGGACCATGCTGTTTTTTTAGTCATCTGGTCTGAGCTTTCTACTGAACCGATTTTGATAATTATATTTTTAAATGAAAGCAGTTTATTTGTAGCCCATACTCACATGTAGTTTATGCCCATACTCACTATCTTTCAAAATAATCCCATTTTTATATTTTAATTTTAATTTTAAAAGTTCTTTATGAGATTTCTTCACATTGGTGGCAATCGGGTTACTGCCATTGTTGAAGAGAGAAGGGAAACATTGGGAATTACCATATTATTACGGATGCCATTTTTGCATTACAATTAAAAATAACTTTTTTTTTTTTAAATTATTGAACAGAAAATAACGTCACAATAAAAAAAACGCATTTTTACTGATAAAGCAGTTACATTTCAATATTTTTCTCATTCCGCAGACAGCTGAGAATGAGACACTAATCTAATAGTGCTTCAGTGAGTGAAAATGGCGTCATAGTACAAATGACTTGAGTATTTATTTTGATAAAATAAAATATTTTATTACGAATGCGTCTAAAGAGGCATAGATTTCTGGATTTTGCCGGCATTCAGATTAGAACCTCAAGTCAAAAGTGTGAATGTTCAGATGCAAAATTGCAACTGGCAAAAGTGACATCAAGTTTGGAATCATATTTATTAATAATCTATGGCACGTTAAAATATTTTAAAAATAGCGAATATGAATATGAAAAGTATGCATGTAAATTTTGTGATGGTGAAAATGATGATATTTTTAGATTTAGTTGGAAATTTTTTTTTATGATAGTGTCATAGTGGTGTACTTTTCATTGATTTTTCATTACGTATTACCAAAGATCAAAGCCTCAATTAATAACTTCATAATTTAATTATCTTCATTTCATGTTACTGATTACGTATAGGATTTAAAGTTTTATTTTTCAATAATTTCAAAAGTTAAAATTAAACTTTCGTTAAAAATAATAGTTGTTTTAAGAGTTAGGCCAGCCAATATAGGATTATTAGCCCCCGGAATGCTATTTCTTTCTCCCAGTTTATTTTGTCTCCAATAAATAACGTTACCTTGCGTACGCTAGCCGTAAAACAAAAGCCGATGTTTCATTGTGCAATTAATTACGCTGTAGCATTTTTTAAAACTTCTAAGCATCGCACGTTTTCAATGTTTATACCGTCGTATTGGGGAAAAAAAGTACTTTTTAAAGCAATTTGTTTCAAAACTGCATCTTCCTTTGTTTTTGAAATATTAATTTTTTTGTAGTTTTTAGCGACATTTGTTTCATTTTGGCAACTCAAGTTCTCCATTTCCGTAGAAAGTAAAGAAAAAAATGTTGAAAAATAGCAATTATATATTTTTGTTGCCATTTTCTCATAAAAATTGTAAAAAAAAATAATTAAAATACGTGCTAGTTTGAGAAAAATATAAATGAATGATTTATGATAAAACATGGAGCTATTATAAACTATATTTAATTTTAAGTATCTATATTAATGCAAATGACGTCATTTTACATAAAATAAAAGCGTATACTTTAAGTCTTAAAACTGAAATATGTTTTGCAGTAGAGTCCCAATTATCCGAGTCCCGCTTAACTGAGTTATTTTCTTCTGGTGGACTGGTTGCTTCTATTATTATGAAACAGCCATTATAAATGAAGCGTTAGGTGAAGATGAAAGAGCAGTCGTAAAAAGTTAGAACTCTGATTTTCTGGTCAGAATGAAAAAAAATGGCTATTTCAATTTTTTTTTTTTTTTTTTTTTTGAAAAAAAAAAATTATGGCCATTTTTTTTTCCCATTCTGACCAGAAAATCAGAGTTCTACTTTTTACGGCTGCTCTTTCATCTTCACCTAACGCTTCATTTATAATGGCTGTTTCATAATAATAGAAACTACCAGTCCACCACAAGAAAATGAAGTAATGGAAATACCGGGGGCGACACTAAATTCTGGAGAAAGCAGAATTCCCGTTCTATAGTTTTTGAAATTAGTTTGAAATTAGAAAAATAGTTTTTATAGTTTAGATGAATGCCTTAATGATTCAAAATAAAGAAAAAATGGTCAGCAGCGAAAATTTTTTTATTTAACTGAGGTTTATGTTAAACTTATGTTATGGAAAATTAAACTTTACGAGTTCAATTTTCCTTACCATTTTACCACTAAAACTTTTTATTTTCTTTGAAATTTTTACTTATAATGAATTTGCATAGTACCCACAGGACATTCAAATGAGAAATAATAACAATGTGGTATTTTTAGTACAAAATTTTGGTATAACATTGTCTTAAAGGGGTACTAAAGAAGGAACGGTAAGGTAAAAAAAAAGGGGACGGTATAGGAAAAAAGGGACAAAATGGGAAAAAAGGGACAAAATGGGAAAAAAAGGGACTGTAAGGATGGAACGGTAAGGAAAATTACCACCTACAGTCACATCTCACTTATACGCGTTTGATGGGATTGATTTAAAATCGCGCATAACTGAGAGCCGCGCATAACTGAGAGCCGCGCATAATTGAGAGGATGTTGTATGTTGTAATTCTTTATACACATTATGGGAAAAAACATTTTTAAATATAAGAATTATGATTAATAACATTTTATAAAATAAAAGAGATCTAATATTAGTATAGTGTACTTAAAATCCTTACACTTTCCTTATAAAATTTAGTTTAAAAAATACAATAAACGTAAAATTTCATTTTACATAGAAGAAGATATGCCAATTAGTCCTCTTTTAAGAAATCATCGATGCTAGTTTGTTTTTGCTTAAGCCGCATTTGGACAACGACCTTTTCTAATGCATTAAAGTGCGTCATTGTACTTGATGTTACATCAGCATATTGAAGGTAATATCTCAAAGCGTCCAGAGCTCCTAAAGCAGTAGCATAAGATGGGACAGTTGCAATATCAGTTTCATCATTATCTTCTCCTTCTTTTTCACCTGTCATGTCTCCAAAAACAGTTTCAGTATTTCTTATTGCCGTTAATATCAACATTTACGAAATCTTGAAAAGAAAGATAATCTTGGCTTATGCTGTTCCATCTTCTTCGTCTATTTTTAAATCATCGTCATTTTTTCGTTTTCCTATAATGGAATAGCTTCAGCATCATTTGAATGACCAAAATTCGCTTTTCTAAAGCAGTTAGAAGTTGTTGTGGCTGTTACGTTATTCCAAGAGGAAACGAACATACGCATAGCATCCAGAATCCAAATTTTCAAGAATTCGCTTTTCTTCTCTGGTATCTAAACATTCTTCTTTCTTCACACCAAATCTTTCGTATACTGCGCTTTAACTGACCTTATTATAAATAGATCTAATGGCTGGAGTCTGCTAGTACAATTTACAGGGGAATATATAACTCGTGCATGTGTGAGCAATGGTAGATATGAAGGATGGGCGGGACACTGATCCATAAAGAGCAGCTTTTTTTTTTTTTTTTTTTGGTCATCTTTACATCAAATTTCTTCAAAAATTCTAAAAATAGGCTGTTATTTCCGCGTATAACTGAGAGAGAGAATTCAAAGTGGCGCTTATAAGTGAGAAATCTACAGTATTACTTTCATATTCCTCGTGACGGGACCTTACGAAAATCGCGTATAACTGAGAGACGCCTATAAATAAGAGGCGCCTATAAATAAGAGGCGCATAAGTGAGAGGTGATTGTATTTTCGGCAAATCATGTTAAGACTAAGTGAAAGCCACAATGTTCATTGATTTTTAGAAACAGCTGTTAACATTGGATTAAATTAATTTTTTTTTTTTATTTACCTCGAAAAGTGCAGGAATAAACCTTGGAGACGGTAAGATTACCAATAAAGCCACGATCTTGAAATTGATATTTAAATGCTGATTTAAATTCTGCAGTAAATTTCCTGTCAAAGAATCTTAGACATTCTTTCTCTAGCGTACTTCTGCATGAGAAAAAACTTGAAAAAAATTCTGTGGCTGCATCTGAAGTGATTTTCTGTATAAGTTTAGCAAGAGGGATGGTAAGGATGAAAAACCCAGGGACAGAGTTACAAAAATAATATCAACCGTAAAAATGTATGCAGGTTAATTTTTTGCTACATATTTATATAAAACAATTGTCCCAGTTTCGGAAAAAAATTACATCGAATTACTTTTATTGAAACAATTTTATACAGACAGCTTCAAACTTAAAAATCAGCATCAGGAACACTGGACGGTATAGGAGTTTTCCTGGTATTTGGACCCCCCAACATCGTCCAAAACTTATTTATCTCGTTAATATTGTTATGCAATCATGCAATGGGATGTTCCCCAGTATATGAAAAAAAAAAAAAAACACAAAAAAGTGTATTAAAATAAAAACTATTATTCAGGGACAAGAAAGTAAAAAGATTGTGACAATGCCCCATATATGTATGTTATAAATAATATGTATGAATACACTGTAAAAAAGACGAATGTTTCTTCCCTTTCACAGTCCGAGGGTTTTCCTGTAATTTATAAATGTTATCAACACACTCAGTCTAACATTATGCAGGCGCTCAGCAGGTTTTATGCAAGCGAATCAAACATACTATCAGCACAGGTTCGATTGCACCTGAATAAGCAGAACTACATTCCAGAAACACTCGAAACACGCACATTCAGCTTATTACAAGTGCCAGATCAACTGCCAGAAATACTAAATACTCTCTTTGTGTAGAAAGAGAGTACACAAAGAGAATACTTCTAAGTCTAATGTTGCGTGTGAGTCTCGTACTGTATTCGTCCGATCCAGATCTGCTGTTCCTGACTGTTCCCATTGGCCCGTATCTGAGGGTCCATGTTCGTATGATGACAGCGAGGACGACTTTTTGCCTAGGCCGAAGCGTACTAAATAGCTTGGAGATGTTCGCCCAGTGCTTGCACGGTAATATACCAGTTTTTGTACAAAGCCTGCTTTTTTCTCGAGAAAAAAATATGTAAATACGTTTAATTCCTGTAAATATTAATCTAATTTAACTCATATTGTAATATTTATATATATCTCTGTGACATTTATTTTAAATAAATGCGTGCAGTAGCACTTTTAAAACTTAAAATTTGTTTGTTTCTTATTTATTTAACAAAAATTTTAATTTTCAGATATTTTTTAGTTACAAAACTGCTGTTTTTAATCATAGATGGACTTTGGACATCCGCAATCTTGGATTTTATATCACCCGGACGACCAACGTGTTAGATGGCCGCCATCTTGGATTGCATAATCCCTGGACGTTCGCTATTTTGAACGGCCGTCATCTTGGACGTTTACAGAATCTGATAAGCGGCTTGGACCCCTTCTTCCAACTAAGATTAGTATTACCTTAGTTGGAAGACGTCCAACGTCCAAGTGACCTTTGCACCGTCCAGATTCTGACGTCACGCCTGCGTATCCCGTCCAATTTTCAGCCTGCTGATCACGTGACCAGACTTCAGCCTTTTTTTTCAGATTTTTTTCGTGACGTAGGCTTCTGTTATTACGTAATCGCGATAAAGGGCGGGAGGACAGCGGGATAGTCTTGCTCGGTGTGCGAAGTGATCTGGCACTTGTAATTAGCTGAATGTGCGTGTTTCGAGTGTTTCTGGAATGTAGTTCTGCTTATTCAGGCGCAATCGAACCTGTACTGATAGTATGTTTGATTCGCTTGCATAAAACCTGCTGAGCGCCTGCGTAATGTTAGAATGAGTGTGTTGATAACAACCTGTATATAAATTTTTAAATGCTTGTAAATTCCAGGATATATATATTTATTAATCGCAGTTTTGCTATATCTTTAATATCACTTCTTTCTATATATGGTTCAAAATAAAATTCTATTTAAAATAATTTTGTCTACAGCTATTTTAACATGATTTCTAGAAACGAAAAAGTCCGGGCCAACCGGTTAAAGGGTTAACCCTCTCGCTGCGCAACCCGAGATTTCCTCGGGCAACGTAAAAGTAGCAAATTTGCGCAACCCGAGATTTTCTCGGGGATGCACTTTTTCCGTCTAATTAACCCTCCTTGATTATTCCCACCAGTTATTTTTTTTTATTGTAAATTTTACCATCTTCAATCGGAGCATTTTCACGATTAAATTAGACAAAAAATTTTGTTTTGAAAAACCGGTGACAAAAGAATAAAAATTCTTAAAAGACGCTCGTCGCGAAGGCTTTAAATACGCAATTTTTGAAGATATTTTGATAAAATAATTACGCAGCGAGAGGTTTAATCTACGATAATATAATGTAACCACTACAATATACAATAACCTCTTTCGAGTTCTCCACGATTTCGGAACACTTTTTTTATCTTTAGAAACCTCAGAAACCAATATACCTGCAAGATTTTTAAAAGGATTAATAAAAACAAAGTTGCTTTTGCTGGCACTGACTTTCAGAAATGTTTCCCAGCAGTCTTTATAATGTATTAATCAGTTTTCTGTTAAACTGTATTATCGTTTTACTTACCCATCATGCGTAGTATAGTCTAAATCTTGTAATCGTTTTAAAAGTCGAAATTTTTTTTTCATGGATTTACACGTTTCAGACACTGGAGATTCCGAAAAACATATTTTTAGAAACAAAAAATGCCTGTAAAAGTTCTCCCGAACAAATTGAGATAAAAACTTGAAATTTGGTGTGCAATTAGTATGTAGTAATAGAAAGAAACCTATCGAATATCAGTAACCTCGATTATCCGGAACTATTTTTTTCGGTCTCTCGAAATATTCGTTATGATAAAAAATATATAAATTTTTTCAAAATTGTTTATTTTAAGGAGTGAATATAAAAGACAATAAAAAAAACCCATAAATTTTTCATAAAGAATGAAGGCGATCGGATTATTAGTTGCCGAGATATTTGTAATCCTATTTTCTACACTCTTCGATTTTTCATAACTCTGTATTTCATTCAAATTTCAATTGAAAGACATATTTTAATTGAAAATGAGACGCTTAATACAACGTAGTAAACTGTTAATTAATATGATAAACATTTCTGAAGTTATAGGGATGTTTCTTTTACGCAATTCGGTGCTACTTGATTATCCCGTCGACCCAAAAACTATCGCCAAAGTGTAAGATTAAATGCCAATAATGGCTTATCGTAAATGTCACATTCACTTGACATTAAACACGCTACACGTAAAATTATGCCAATTTGTATAACTTTGCGAGTAGTTTGGCAATTTATATAATTTGTCGAATTGGGTCGACGGGATAATCAAGTAGTACCAGCAATTTAGTAATAGAGCATTACTATGTATAAAAATACTGAAATATACGTTTAATTTTTATTTTGGAATTTCAATGCATTTTATAAATAGTTTGCACATGTTTTATTTTCATATTTAATACTATGCATATCCATGATGGGTAAGTATTACGTTGGCACCTAACGACTAGTTTTGGGATGCCACCAATTCTGAAGATACATTTTCAGCTGTGAAATTGAATTTATACGTGCCAGAGTAACAAAATAACTAGAGAACAGGAATTCTGCTTTTTGAGAATTTAGTGTCGCCCCCGACATTTCCATTACTTCATTTTCATCGGATGGTCTGATGGCTTCTATTATTATGAAACAGTCATTATAAATGAAGTGTTAGGTGAAGATGAAAAAGCAGTCGTAAAAAGTTAGAACTCTAATCTTTTGGTCAGAATAGGGATCATTTCATTTGGGGGGGGGGGGGGACTTTCATCTTCACCTAAACGCTTCATTTATAATGGATGTTTCATAATAATAGAAACCACCAGTCCATCAGAAGAAAATAACTCAGTTAAGTGGGACTCGGATAATCGGGACTCTACTGTAGTGTAAAACATATTTCAATTTTAAGACTTAAAGCACACGCTTTTATTTTATGTAAAATGACGTCATTTTCATTAATATAGATACTTAAAATTAAATATAGTTTATAATAGTTCCATGTTTTATCATAAATCATTCATTTATATTTTTCTCAAAATAACACGTATTTTCATTACATTTTTTCAGTTTTTATGTGAAAATGGCAACAAAAAAGATATCATTCTTATTTTTCAACTATTTTTTCTTTACTTTCTTACAGAAATGGAGTACTTGAGTTGCCAAAATGAAAACAAATGTCGCTAAAAACTACAAACAAATTAATATTTCAAAAATAAATGGAGATTCAGTTTTCAAACAAATTTCATTAAAAAGTACTTTTTTTTCCAATACGAAGGTATAAACATTGAAAATATGCGATGCTTAGAAGTTTTAAAAAATGCTGTAGAGTATTTAATCGCACAATGAAACACAGGCTTTTCTTTTACGGCTGGCTTATACAAGGTAACTTTATTTATTGGAGACGGCACAAAATAAGCTGGGAGAAAGAAATAGCATACCGTACTGGGGGCTAACATTAATTTTATTATTAATGCTGTTAATTTATCATGTTTGCATGTAAATCACGTTTATTGAAAATGTAAATGTTTACTACAGAAAGATAGCATCCTATAAACCTATATTTTGGGTTGAGAAAACTGATATCCACTGTAGAAAAGTGCTCGAAAACATTTCCATAAATCCGCGAGAGAAAAATGTATTTTGTTTATATAAATTCTTCTTTAAATTTCGAAAATATATATTAGTTTGAGAGGTTTTTAAAAATAATGGAACGCTTTTTGAACCGTGGATAACTCGAAAGTTGTTATCGTATATTTCTGTTCGTGGTCTTTAGCATCAAAGTAATTAAAAAGTTTAAAAGTGTTTATTAATAATTATCACCGGTGCGTAAATGAAATGACCAATAAGACTTTTGTGTTATTTTTTCTTTTCCTTTTTTTAAAGATTGGTAATCTTTTTTTCTCTTTCATTTAAATTTGATAAGCTTGAGACTTTCAGTAGAATATTCTTTATTGTAAATATCCTCTATGAAATTTGATTTATACATATGGCAAATCAAAGTACAAATCCTTCTATATATATAAAAAAGTTTTGATTTGGAAATGGACCAATAAAAAATCTGCGTAGATACCGTGAAATGCATCTGATTGGTCAGAGCTTTATGACTCTATAAGGGAGGTTACCAATGGGGGACCCGTCTCTCTGTCACCAAAAGTGAAGCCAACTTGGCACTATTTCCAGTATTTCGCCAAAATTAAGGGTACTTTTCCGTTATACGGACAGCATGCCAAAATGTATGCTAATGTGCCAATTATTTCAGCCCTCATCGTGAAAAGGATTTTTCTCGTAAACCATGCGAAACATTGTGATTTGTTATTTATGAAACGTGAATTACGTGAATGATTATTATTTAACCTTAACCTTGGAAAGCTTTGTAATTTGCTATTATTCGAAATAAAAATGCTTTTTTTTTTATAAAATTATAATTTACTTTTACTGCTGACGCTGAGATAGATTTTACCATTTGTCAATTACCAGATGATGAGAAAGTTGCGATAAAACTGTTTCAGAAATTTGAAATTCTGCATAATAAAAGGTTGTGTTCAAACAACCATGAAATGAAATTATGGATGAGTTCTGGAAATCCGAAATGTAGATGTAGCTTACGATCATGCGAACAGAGCGTAGGAATACGACAAAAAACATGGTTTGAAAGATCGCGGTTGTCTTTTCTTAATGCTTTGAGGTTTATATATTTAGGGTGCCAAGAGTTGACATCGATTGAGCTTTGTGAGCTGCAACTTGATGTGAACCATAACACAACAGTGGACTGGAATAGTTATTTTAGAGAAGTTTGTGCAAATGCTTTATGTTCACGACCAAATAGAAAAATCGGTGGACCTAATAAAATTATAGAAGCAGATGAAAGTCTTTTTACCAGAAGCAAAAGCAACGTAGGACGTGTTCTTCCTCCTCAATGGGTGTTAGATGGTTTATGCCGTGAAACACGGGCATGTTTCCTTACTCCTATTTCCGATCGCACAGCTGAAACTTTAATGGCGGCAATAAACAATGTAGCTGATGGAAGCATTATTTATACAGATTACTGGAAAGGATATAAAACAGATGAACTGCGAAGTGCTGGTTATGATCATTTCACACTAAATCACAAATACAATTTTGTCGACCCTAATACTGGATGTCATACTCAAAATGTTGAGAGATTATGGGGCATCGCAAAATGGCGCAACAAAAGACATTGGGAACAGTTCGTCATCATTTAGAGTCGTATCTCATAGAGTTTATGTAGCGACGTCTTCATTCAAAAAATGAAATGTTTACTGCAATGCTAAAAGATATGGCACAGATGTTATATTCGCCCCATATTGGCGCAATTTTTTCCTGACGCCAATGTCATATACGCAACGGGTACTTAACTGGCGCCAAAGTGTCGTTATTTTGCTTGATGTGGTAACCCGGATTATGTTGTGGCACAGATGTCATATACCCCATATTGGCGCGATGTTTTTCCGCTGCCAATTTGGCGAAAATATCAACAGCATAAACAGCAACATCCGGGTTACCATATCAAGCAAAATAACGACACTTTGGCGCCAGTTAAATACCCGTTGCGTATATGACATTGGCGTCAGAAAAAAATCGCGCCAATATAGGGCGTATATGACATCTGTACCTATGTTGTTTATGCTGTTGATGTTTTCGCCAAATTGGCAACCGAAAAAAAATCGCGGCAATATGGGGCGATATGATATCTGTGCCAAAGAGATTTGTAATTTTGTGGCAGCAGTTTAATATGATTTTTTTATTTTATTACTTTATTGTATAACAGTTATTTGTTCACTTATTTTAATTATATATTTGTGATTTAATAAAATAGTTCGTAAAATTCTGTAATTTTCAAATGTTATATTTTTAAAATGCTCACTTTACTATCGACAATGTTTTTCTTTTATTTTTCAAATGTTTCAATTCACGTGATTTTCATTTTGCGCCAACTATTGCGCTTGGCGACAATGTTGTCCGTATAACGGTAAAGTACCAAAAAGCATAACCTACTATGATATATACGGCCCTCGCATTTCGCCGAAAACCGTCGAAAAAGTGAAGTCGGATTCAGCTTCAAACTCTGAACCAAAACATCACAACGTGCTCTTTTTTGTTTACATTTATACCCTGCCCAGATAGCGGCGGCTTGTTTCTCATCGTCGAAGTTTCAGAATCATCGATCGTATTTTCAGAATAATAAATTAAATACTTATATTCTTCGATTTCCTTCGATTTAAAAGGATATTTTACACAGCTTGTAGTATTTTAGTGTTCACATACTTTTAAGATTAGCTAAATTACTTATTGTTTACTTGGTCGTTTGGTTCATTCTGTTATTCTTTTTTGAATCTCCCGTATTTACATAAAAATAGCTTGTGTTTCATATACACGTTTTAAAATTAAAATTTGGTTTTTATCAAACTACAGTTCCCATAACTGGCTTGAAGCAGTTATTTTTGACAAATTTATTGCTACCCGTAAAATGTTCGTGATTGATATCGTCCGAACTAAATAATAATAATAATAGTAAAAAAAAAAAGACGACCTTCCTTAACCATTAAATATTCTTATTTTTAATCATAGAAAGAAATGGTGATCGCAGATTTAAATGTCGTTGCAATATTTTGTTATCCAAGCAATTTTGAATAAATCATGTAAGTGTATTTGTTACTTAATAAATTATATTTATTAATTATTGCAAGGAATTTTATGAGTACTTTAATATATTTAAAAGAAATTCCATTAGTTTTATTGTTTCAGCAGTGAAGATAGCAAATAAATTTGTGACATTGATGTTTTTAGACTATGCATGTTTTTATTTATTGGGGTGAATCGTAGAATACTCTACTTCTCCCCAACCTGGCGATAAATGCGCCAAAGTGGCAACCTTGGTATTTAGTATTAACTTGGTATTAAGTAGCAACCTTGGAAGTATTCTCCGGTTGCAGCATTTATTATTCCGATAATTGTTAAAATGATAATGTTTTTTTTGTTGTTTTTTTTTTATAATTACAGTTAATATTTTTATTAAACTCTTTTGAATCATATCTATACGGGAAAAAAAAGTAAACACATTGGAATTCTCTGAATCCTGCCGAGAGCGGTTTGATTGGTTCTCGTCGTTGAAGTTACGGTCAGAGTCAAATTTCTGTTTTGAGCAGCGTATCAGAGTCCTCTGGCGAGCAACTTCATGCATTAAACGCAAATCGGTCTGCCGGTAGTAGTATCTAAGAATGCCTTGCAAAAAGTAATGCTTTGGAAATGGAGCAATGAAAATCTGCGTAGATACCGTGAAATGCAACTGGTTGGTCAGAGCTTTATGACGCTATAAGGGATGTTACCAAGGGGAGACCCGTCTCTCTGTCACCAAAAGTGACGCCAACTTAGCGCTATTTCCAGTATTTCGCCAAATTTCCATAGACTCCCATTGAAATACAATAGGGTTTACTTGCATGCAGGAAATCAACAAATTGAGATATTTCAATGCAACAAAAACTAATATTAGCTTATGAATAGGGCTTAATTGAACTATTTACATTATTTTTAAGCACAAACAATAACCTGGGGTTGGCTAGAAAATAGGAATTGCTTCGCTATACCGAATGGAATAGCTAAGCGATTACGCGGGGGGTTGGTGAGCGTAGCGAGCAGTTGGGCGGTGCCCCCCTAGTAACTAAAAAAAATCCACTTTTGTAAGTAATTAATGTTTATCTTAAAAATCCCGCCTAATTTCATGTTGTTCCAAAAACATTATGGTAAAATGCGTTAATTTAGCGTGAACTGCGATTATTGAAATTTCACTGTTTGGTTTACACTTGATAGGACAAGCAAGAATTTGCTAAAAAATTTTAATTTTTGGCCTGTTTCTTTTTAAGATATGGCAACAGGATAAAAAAACAAGAAAGAAAAATCATGTGTCATACATAGATTATGAAACACTTTCCAACATTTCCGGAATGCTTTTTAACCAAATTTTGCTTTTTAATATAGTAAAGAAAAGATGATACCTGAGTAAACATTTTAGAAAACATATACCACATTTAAAAACCAGATTTCAATAATTACTGACCATAACCGTAAAAGGAATCCAATTCTTTTGTGCTGCTCTGTATATGATATATAGATTTATACAGATTCTACACAGTATGCTAAAATTTAGTTTAGTAAGAAAACGCATAACACAGTTAAAAATTCTCCTTCAGCAGTTTCTACAATAGAGGGAAATGTACTTGAATTCGTTTGTATAGGCCTGTATATGACATACAGATTTTAATACATGCCGCATATTATTCTGAAATTTAATTCAGGCAAAAGCATGCTTAAACTACTTAAATCACACTTCCCAGAATTACTATCCATAGGCAGCCATGCATCCAGTTCTTTGCTCAGCCCTGTATATGATTTTATTTATATGCAGCAAACATCCCTTAGTATTGTACTAAATGTGGTTGAGCTTGAAAATCAATTTAAAGTTGCATAACTTAAGTTAAAAAAGCATCTTTACTCAATTCTCGTTCATTCTCACTAATGCTTACGAATTCTTTTGTGTATACCAGTATATGTATAGAAGTTATGCACACCATGCAGTATGCAAAAATTTAGTTAAATTAAAAAATCATACCATAACTGAAAACGCACATGCAGCAATCATCTCTAAAACGCAACACTTCGTATACAGAATTGTCTCCGAAACCTTTAATGTGTCCCTGTAAATAAACGATAAATGCAATGCACATGATATTCTACAGCAAGCATCTTGTAGTAAACTTCAGTAATATGTATCAATATATCGTGTTTCAAAAAATGCAACACAATTGAAATACGCTGCGAACAGTTTTTCCCCGAAGACTGTTACATAATCGAACTCTTTTGCGTGACACTATAAATGAATAATGAATGCTTTGCACTCCATATTTTACAGAAAGCATGTATTAGCGCGCTTCAGAATTTTTTTTCAATTTCATTATGTTTGTAACAGAGTAACATCATTTGAATACGTCGCATGTGATTTTTCTTCACAGACCATAATATAACGGAATGCTTTTGCGAACTGTAAGTGCCACATATAACATATTCTGTAGTAATAATCTTCTAGTACACTGCAATAATGTATATAAATTTCATTATGTTTAAAATATTGTAATAAGGTACTTGTACCCAATATGGACAGTGCTCTCAATATGGACACCGCTAATATCTTTAAGAGTAATAATTTTGATCGAGAGATGGCGCTACATGTCCGTGAAGAAAAGCAGTTGAAAAGATAATTAAGCCTGGAAAGTTCAAAAAAGCGCGCTGTTCGCCATTTGGAAGGAAACCTGTTGTTTCGTGGTGTGCTGATCGTAATTGTAGGTAAGTTTAAATTATTTTTTGATATGGTAAAATTACTTTAAATATTGAAAAGTGGAGAGTTTTAGAAAGCTGAAAAACATATTTTCGATTGCTATTGCATATATTGCTTTAAAATGTTTTCTTTGTTTATTTATTACAAGATTTAGTAAAACTATGCCCGATTCCCAATATGGACACCTTATGTCCACATTGGAAATACAACAAGTGAATCTTCGGATTCACAAATTTGTAAAATATCTGTTTAATGTCATCTGAACAATCCTCCAAGAAACCTCATCGAAGAAAAAAATCCTCCAAAAAGCCCTTGCAGAAAAATCAAAAGAAGCCTCCCCTCAGTAGGGTATCTGTTGGCGAAATCGCAGGTACCAGCGGTATGACTTCCTCAACAAAGGAGAGCGGGTACTGCTTCGTTATGCATTATTGATGATGCTGCAGACATGCGGTTATGCATCCCATACGGCAGATATGTCCATGAGGACTGTGTGAGACCGCCAATGATGAAGTTTTTATTTGCCCATCCTGTGAGGACTGAGTGATAACTGATGTAAATTCTGCAAACAGATGCAATAAAGCTAAGCAAAGCCAACTATAATATTTCATAATATTTTGTAGTAACTGAGGTACTTTGCATGGGTATTCGAAAAGCCACAACCGAAACTAATTTCTCCTTCTAAAGTGCATGTTCTTAAGATATTTACTGTGCCCCCCTCCCCCGCAATACTTTAAGACATATTTCTTTTATCCCCTCTCCTCTAAAATCACTTGGAAGAGTGGCTCTTCCATACACCCTGTGTATTAGGTTAATAAGGAGCCACCTGTCCCTAATATGGACATGCATGCCCATAATAAGGAGAGGTGGTTCCTTATATGGACACTTGTAAACATTTTTTGTTTTTATTATTAAAATTAAACCAGAATAATTACAAGGCCGCTAATTTTAATAATGATAGTCAACAGTCCAGGGATAGTGGTCATATATTTTTGGAGTCATATGATGTGTACACGGGGATGAAAAAAATGAATTTTCCTTAGGGTGTCCATATTGGGTACAGGTTCCTTACTATTAAAATATACCGAAAAAGATTTTTCGCCATAGACCATAATGAAACGGAATACTTTTGAGTGTCCCTGTAAATGAACTGCGAATGATACACACTTTGTTTTGAATACCGAATATTCCATACTGAACATCAATAGCATACATCAATTATATAAGAATCCGAGTATATTTACGCGAGTTGGAGCACGGACAGACGGACAGACAAACCCACTTCATAAAAACTTTTCAGCTATGTTGGAAAGTGTTTAAAAGCATTTTTAAAACGATCTATTTATGATTTCTATATTGTTTTCTCAACGTATAATAACAATTTAATTAACATTAAACTACTAACTGATAATAAAAATATAAGAAACCTGTACGCAATATGGACACCCTAAGGAAAATTCCCTTTTTACACCCCCGTGTACACGTCATATGACTTCAAAAGTATATGACCACTATCCCTGGGCTGTTGACTATCATTATTAAAATTAGCGGCCTTGCAATTATTCTGGTTTAATTTTAATGATAAAAACAAAAAATGTTTATAAGTGTCCATATAATGAACCACCTCTCCTTATTATGGACATGCATGTCCATATTATGGACACGCGGCTCCTTATTAACCTAATACACAGGGTGTATGGAAGAGCCACTCTTCCAAGTGATTTTAGAGGAGAGGGGATAAAAGAAATATATCTTAAAGTATTGCGGGGGAAGGGAGCACAGTAAATATCTTAAGAACATGCACTTTAGAAGAGGGAGGGGGGCTTTAGTTCGGCTGTGGCTCTTCGAATACCCATGCAAAGCAACTCAGTTATTACAAAATATTATGAAATATTATAGTTGGCTTTGCTTAACTTTATTGCATCTGTCTGCAGAATTTACATCAGTTATTACTCAGTCCTCACAGGATGGGCAAATAAAAACTTCTTCATCATGGGCGGTAAGTCTCACACAGTCCTCATGGACATATCTGCCTCATGTGATTCATAGCCGCATGTCTGCAACAGCATCAATACTGCATAAAGAAGCAGTACCAGCTCTCTGTTGTTGAGGAATCATACCGCTGGTACCTGCGATTTCGCCAACAGATACCCTACTGAGGGGAGGCTTCTTTTGATTTTTCTGCAAGGGCGTTTTGGAGAATTTTTTTTTTCGAGGAGGTTTCTTGGAGGATTGTTCAGATGACATTAAACAGATATTTTACAAATGTGTGAATCCGAAGATTCACTTGTTGTATTTCCAATGTGGACATAAGGTGTCCATATTGGGAATCGGGCGTAGTTTTACTAAATCTTGTAATAAATAAACAAAGAAAACATTTTAAAGCAATATATGCAATAGCAATCGAAAATATGTTTTATCAGCTTTCTAAAACTCTCCACTTTTCAATATTTAAAGTAATTTTACCATACCAAATAAGAATTTAAACTTACCTGTAATTACGATCAGCACACCACGAAACAACAAGTTTCCTACGAAATGGCGAACAGCGCGCTTTTTTGCACTTTCCAGGTTTAATTATCTTTTCAACTGCTTTTCTTCACGGACATGTAGCGCCATATCTTGATCAAAATTGTTACTTTTAAAGATATTAGCGGTGTCCATATTGAGAGCACTGTCCATATTGGGTACAAGTACCTTATTTTATAAAAATATATCACGCACTTTACTTTTTATTTATATTTTTTACATTTTAGTTTTTAAAATATTTCGGTGTTGTAATTTCACATCTATTTGGCATATTTTGACGCACCATTAACTCCATTGTTAAATCGTCAACTATTGTAACCATAAAGAATATCCGGCAATTTATCACATGCGGCCTCCGGCCAATGCAAAATGCCTTAAATTGAATTGATTAATTCATAGTTAAGTTCTAGAATTATTAAAATGTTATATTGCCATCGATAACACACCTGTATACATAATGTTGATAATTCTAGCATATTAGGCAGTGAGTAAAAATTCAATTAGAGTGAGTTAAAAAACTAAGTTATGTTAAATATCAAAATGTAAATATGCAATACTGTAACTTGTTTGAACATATCAACAGTTTTTGCCTGCAAGCAGTCTTTTGGACTTCGGATTTCCTGATACTAAATAGTGTGACGTGAAATTAATGTTCGAAAATACCTGTTATATACAAATATTTGTTCGATACGTCTGAAACTAATTTTCTGAGCGTACGTTTAATTGTTTTGATTCAATACAAGAACAAATGTAATGCCTGAAAATAAAACCTTTCTTTTGAAGTTACATTCATGCTATAGATTTTTAAAGTAACACTTCGTGCCATCAAAAAGGAGAAAAAATCCTCTTTCTATGAGAGATAGAAAATGAGAAGAATGGTTTAGAAAAGAAATGAGGATCGTGTAAAAAAGATATATTTTTACGTCTGTCATACCTTGAAAATTGTTTTTAAATCCCGAATCGAAGAAAATAATAGTGAAATTTTGATAACCGTTCAACCAATGCTATTCATCTCAAATAAAAGTTAAACGCTATCAGCTTTTACATCAATCTAAAAGATTTATAAAGTTTTAGCGAATCAGGATTATGAAAGATTCCTCGTCAGACACTATTACTTTTATTTATTTAAAAAAAAATGTTGTTATAACTATTGTATCTAGTTGACGTATTTAAGTATGTATGCGTGTTATACAATGTATGTTATCAGTATGTATGCTTGTTAAACCATATATGTAAGTATGTAAGATGTATATGTAAAAGTATAATAGTGGAAAACATGTTTGCATTACAACAATATATAAAGTATCGGGTTCTCAACAGTATGGTGATTTAAAACTTAAAATGTATTTATTAGTTTTAGGGGGTCCTGGACACAAAAATCTTAAGGTTTTCTAAAAATATTTTATTGCATTAAAACTTTCTCTGTTTCTTTCTGCTTAAAATGAGGTTTAAATCATGTTTCTATCGTAATTGGAACAAGAAATATTAATTTTTTCGTTTTGGTTCGTTTTCAAAATCTAGCTTTCAAGCAATGATTGTCATGGAAACGACTTCTTGTGAAAATGCGATTTTCTTCATGATGTGTTTTTTCCCCATTTCACGTATTTAAATTGTTATCAGTCAAGAACGGTTAAAGATAAATGGTTTAAACTTGGAACATGTTTTTTCAATTGTTTTACTTTAGTTTTGATTCAGAAAATTTAAAAAAAAATATTTACTTTGGAAAATATGATTTTTTTTTAAGTTACAGCATTTTTTTTTAAATTTTTACATTAAATATTTTAAATTTTTATTTAAATTGATATTTTTAAAAATGCTGAATCAAAATTAAAACTTATATCTTATCTGTTTATTTAAATGAAAAAAAAATGAAATTCTACAAATAATATTTAGAGTTATAAGGATTTTAAATTACCTTACCTTTTTAATAAATTTTAAATTTTAAATTAAAAAATATATGAGAAGTTCTTTCATGTGATTTGTTTACTAACGATAAGGTTAACCACAAGAAAAAATTTCAAAATTTTAACCCAATAAATAAAAATTATTTTAAAATGTGCCCCGGACCCCCTTAATCACTGTTGTGCGTAAATAAAACACGCCAATAAAGTTCTTTTGAGTTCTTTTTAGAACTTTCCAAAATAGTTTAAAATTGTTTATGACTTCGGTTTCTCCGTCCGTAAATAACTCTCGTAAATATACTCAGATTGTCGCGTAATTTTTATAAGTTATTGACGTTGACTATCGCATGATCACTATTGAAAATGAAGTGTATGGCATTTAAAATTCCTGTATAGGGACAGTCAAAAGTGTTCAATTAATTTACAGTCAATAGGAAATAATTGTTCCAAAATCATTTTGATCATTTCAAACATCATGAAATTGATATGCATTTATGAGATGCACTAAAACATGCTTTCTATAGACTATGATGTGCATAGAAATTTTCTTTCATTTACAGGGACATACAATGGTTTCGAGTTGGGTTGGGTTGATTTTTGACGGCCGATTATCTACTCTTGGGATATAGGCCGTAGGGGGAGTGCCCTATGTGGGGTCTTTCTAAGGGAACCTAACCCGTATTTACGCATGGAAATCCAAGGTTTTGAAGAAAACCACGAAAATTCCAAAACGGTTAGTCCGACGGGCGCGATTGGGTTCGAACCCAGCACCTCCCGTCTACCAGCTTCGAGAGCGGAACCTCTCAGCCACTGGTGGGGCTACAATGCTTTCGGATACCGTACTATAGCTGAAGTACTCCCTATTAGCGATAACTGCCGGAATTGTGTTTTCAGTTACACAATGAGTTTTTAAGGTGAACTAAATTTTTGCATAATGCGTTGCATAAAGGATATTGAACGTACACAGCGCTACCAAAAGAATTTGCAATCTTTAGCCCCTTGTCTGTAGAATATATTTGAGAAAAACGTGCCAAAAATGGAATTTTTTAATAATTAAAAATTCTTATAGTACTCATCAGCGTACACATAAATAAAAACTATATTAAAAACACATTAAAAATTAATCCCAACGTTTCATGCTCTTTCTAATGAGCCATCATCAGGGGAGAGGATTCTTGACCTCCACGAAGCAAAGTTACAAACAGCACAGTCACTTTCACAATATCAAACTGAAAACATTTCAGTAACTGATCATTAAACATCAAAATCAATACTGCATCGGATATGGCGCCATCTGTTGGTAGGCTATAACACTATTATCAGAAACTAGGAAAATCCGAAATTAACATTACAAAAATTTTCTTCTTTTAAAATATTTAACCAAACATTAGAAATCTGAAATGAGATATTGTCGTTGCAAACTTCGTTTTTCTCAGACTAATTTCTATTGATTCACGCATAAGGGCTTTAAGAGGATTGGAATATTTAGAAATAATTTTTACATCATCAACATGAACTGCCTTGACACTGCCTTTAAATGCTAATCTTATGGAATTTTTTTTTCTCTTTAATTTTGTTTGTAACAACAAAATTACAAAAATCCGACAAATGGCGCGAAACTGCCGAACTTTTCACGAAAAAGTATCGCCATCTATTGGAAAAATGATAAATTACATATTATACATTGGACGAACTGAGTTCGGGCTTCATGGATTTGAAACACCGATTTTTCTCTTGCCCGAACTCAGGTCGGGCATTCCAAAATTGGCACATTTGCGTTGCCCAAACTGATTTCGGGCATCACAGGCAAAGGGTTAATTGCTTTATGCATTTTCGCCATCTCTATTTAGTATACTAAAAGATATTTGTAGAATAATATCATACATAAGGCCCCGGAAAGAACTGGATACACGACGCCTACGGATTATAATTTCTGGAAGTGTGATTTCAGTAGTTTTAAGTGTGTTTAGCCAAAATTAAATTTTAGCTTACTAAGTGAGCGTATACAAATCTATAGGTAATGTACATAGCTGTATAAATTAATAAATGTATGCTTCGTCTGTTGGTAGAAAATGCTGAAATTGAATTTTCAATCTATTGTCAGTTTTCTTACAAAAAATAAATTTTAGCATGCTATGTAGGATAAATAAAAATCGATAGATAAAATAAAGTGCTGCACAAAATAATTGGATTACATTGATTTAATCATATCACACACCAGTATTTAATTACAAATATTAAAAGTTTAATATTAAGTCAAATATTAAGTTTCAACTACCATAAAAAATGTAAAAGCAAAAAATATCAGAGGACTGAAAATATTTTTTGCATTTAACCCCTTTTATGGTAGTTGAAACTTAGAGACTTTCAAAGATTTTAGTAAATATAATTGGATTATTTTTCCGGCTACGAATGGTAATTGCAGAAATCTGGTTTTCAAATCCGTTATGTGTTTTCTAAAATGTTTTCTTTGGTATATTATTTACTTTATTAAACAGCAAAGTTTTGTTAACGTAATATGGAAGTGTTGGCAGTGCTTCCTAATCTATGCTGGGCGCGCGATTTTCATGTTTAATTTTATAAAAGTGTACCAACTGTTTACAGTCTTTAATCTGAATTCCATAGGCTAAACTCTTTCAGCAGAATCTTTGTAAATACCCTATTATTCAACGCTACAATAGAGTCTCGATTATCCGAGTCCCGCTTAACCAAGTTTCCGCTTTAACTGAGTTATTTTCTTCTAATGGACTGATGGATTCCATTATTATGAAACAGCCATTATAAATGAAGTGTTAGGTGAAGATGAAAGAGCAGTCGTAAAAAGTTAGAACTGGTAGTTAGATTTAGTTAGTATATATATATATATATATATATATATATATATATACATATATATATATATATATATATATATATATACATATATATATATATATATATATATTTCTTTTAAAGAAAAAAACCATAGCCATTTTTTTTTTCATTTTGACCAGAAAGACCAGACCTAAATTTTTACGACTGCTCTTCCATCTTCACCTAAAACTTCATTTATAATGGCTGTTTCATAATAATAGAAGCCATCGGTCCATCAGAAGGAAAGGATTCATTCCAGAGGTGTTCGATTGAAAACATTATTTAATACTTTGAGCAGAAAGAAGAGGCTACACCTGCAATTTTCATGACACTAATAGAATCACATAGCTGCCAATTTGTACGGTTTTGTTACCTCTAAAATTTAATAAAAATTTTTGCCATATTTAATCGTTGACAATTGTTAGATTTCGGCGATTGAATTAGGTAAAATTCACTTGTAAGCTTTAGTGGTCAGAAAAAAATCTTTGAAATTGGTAACTATGTAATAGCGTAATATTGCAGAGAAAAAAAATGCAGCAAAATTGGCATTCAACAAACTATCAAGGGCTTTTTCAAAAAGACAATTTCATTCCCCGTTTTTCTTATAAGAGTAACGGAAATGTACATCAAAAATATGTTGTTAGTACCATAAAAATTAATGAATTAAGTGAAAATTTATATTTCATCTCCTTAGTCGGTGACGATTTGTGTAAATCCGGTTTATCCGAATTTTTTGCTGTTCCCAGGTGAGCTTGGTCCATATTAACTCGGATAATTGAGACTCTACTGTAGTTGATTTCAAAATACGAAATATATAAAACATTAACATAGAACATAGAAAATCTTTTATTTGCTTTCAAGAAATTTTTTGGATACAAATTTTCTTGATACTAAATGGAATATCAAAAACTAAATGTTCTAAAATATCATTACTTGTCATTTACACCATTCCAAAACTTCTAAAATTGAATTTTCTCAGCGTACCGCCAATTTTGTTTTCTTTCTTTACGACAAAAAGGCTAATAAAAGAATTCTTCCTTTTCGAGTTTCATTCAAGCCATAGATTTTCAAAGAAACTCTTCGCTCAAAAAAAAAAAAAAAAAAAAAAAAAGATATCTTTTTTCTTTGGCTGACAGATAGTACGAAAAATTGGTTTAGAAACGCGTTGAGGATCCTGTAAAATTGATTATATTTCTATGCCTGTCAAATACAGAAAATTATTTTTAAATTCTGAATCCAAGAAAGGAAGAAAAATATATTTATGCTGATTTGACGTTTGAAATTGTATCCTTATTTCAAGTTGAAATTATATCATGACAATAAGCTTAATGAATAATAATAATAATAATATAATAATAATAACATTTTATTATTAATAATAATATATTATTAATAATAATATATTAATAATAATACTAATTAAGATGCTACTTGGCGCAGAATAATATAAATTTAAAAACAACGTTAAAACGTCAGAATATGCAAACTTTGAGAAGACTAGTTTCCGTAGCCTTTGCATTGAGGACGGTCCACTACAGGCTGCCGAAACTAGTCTGCTCAAAGTTTCCCTAACCTCGCGTTTTTACCATTGTTTTTAAATTTATATAATAATTATTATAATTATTATAACGCAAGGCAGAAAAGCAGGAGAGAAATTGACTGTATCTATGCACATAAAGAAAAAGAGAAAACATGTGTTAAGATATTTAGAACGTTAAAACTGAAGCTAAGCAAACTACGGTCACAGAAAAACTTTTTTTTTATAGCGAAACATGATATTAATTTTTTTGTGGAATATTTAAGATTTTGGTTTCATACATAAGTAAAAAAACTAGTTCATTCTTAATATTAATATTTATATTGTTATTACAACCTTTACTTAACCTTTGTGATAACCTTTCAGTGATTTTATAACGATTTTACGATGTGCCCATCAAAAATATTGGTTGTAGTTTTTTTTTTTTATAACTAAAATAAAACTGTGCGCTGTTTGAATTAATATAATAATGGCACATAGTGATACGTAAAAAAAAAAAAAATTAAATTAAAATTATTTTATATTAATTTATATTAATTTAATTTTTTTTTCCAAAATGGGTATTTAACAGTGCCCAAAATGGATACACAATAGTAACTAAAACAGATATATGGACCCAAATTGGGTAGCCTCATACCTAAGAATCTTTCTACCCAATTCGCGTATTTTTCTACCCAGTTTAGATATTATTTTTTTCTGTGTAGTTGAACATATTTAATAAAAACTCTAATAGATTTTTTATACTTATTATATTCTTTTCGATTGTTCACTAACAGCACAAAAGGCCTTTTTATTTGAAAAATATCAATTATGTATTCAAATAAAGTTTTGAAATTCATTAAGAATGGTACTTTGGTATTAGTTGCATGCCAGAGGTTAACAGCTGAAGAAATCGCCAAAGATTTCACTATTTAAAGAAACCTTCTTGAGTAATTTTTATCACATATCTGTTAAATTTGTATTTTATTTATATTAATCTTTATATATTTAGTGACGAAGTTTTAATTCCGTTATGGAGTATTATCCGGAAACAAACGCTGAACTATTCATATTTATTTTGTGCAAAAGGGTCAATCTTCAGTAAGCGAGTTTCGTACTGAAAAAGAAAATTACTGATTTTACAGTGTAATACAGGCAGCTGCGGTGCCAGTTTATAACCTTTAAATTAACAGTAATAAATAGTAAAATTAGCAAGTAATATAACGTTAAGCAGTAATGCTTAATTCATTTATACGACGGAATATTACTCTGTTTATTTTACAGTTATAAACTGTCGCCCCAGCTGCCAGTATTATACTCTATAAATCAACATTTTTTTTTTTTTTATCAGTGCATGTGATATATTATTTTTTTAATCATGCTTGAAAATTATTTTATAAACCATAAAATATCAATAAATTTCAGTAAATTAACATACAGTTATAAAACAAATTGCATTTGAAAGAACATTTTTTTTTCTATTATTCAATCGTGTAAAAATTGAAATTCTATGATGTTTAAAAACTGAATAAAAAAAAATAAATCTGAAGCTGAATAAAAAAAATCGACATTTATTATTCAAGTTGTTGTCGTAATGCATATGATGCCAGCGTTACGCACACACCTGTTTATGCTTTATGACATACATTACCAAACACCTCCTGACTATTATTTTAGGTAAAAAAAAATTCTAACGATGTAAAAAATTGTGGTGTTAAACATATAATCAAATTATAAGTGAGAAGCAGTAGTTATGAAAAGTCGGGATAGCTGAACGTTCTAATGAATAACACTAACATAATTGATTTAAATCTAATTTTCTTTCTTGCCAATAACTCCAATTTATAATGATTTAAGAAAAAATCATTCTTTCAAAACTATAATAATTGTACTAGATTAATATGAACACAATTACACAATTATTACACAATTAACTAGATTAATTTGAGGTCCCGGGTTCGAATCCTGGTCCGGACATTTTTCGCCCAGTTGGAAATTTACATCTAATATGATTTGTTTACCAATTAGTATAATTGTGTTCATATTAATCTAGTGTAATTTCGTATCCAGCGATTTCTGGAGTTCCATTACCTGTGATTTATTCTGTTGAGCTGAACCAGGTTTCAGACCAGATGCTGAAATCATCAAGGTTAGCTGGGTGAAACAGTTCGACCAGAATCGTCCGGGATAGCTCAGATGGCAGAGCACTGGCGGCTTCAGCCAGGAGGTCCCGGGTTCGAATCCTGGTCCGGACCTTTTTCGCCCAGTTGGAAATTTACATCTAATATAATAATTGTGTTAATTTCTATTTAAGGGTGTTCTCAAATCCAAAGGGTCAACTTTCTGGCATAAATATTAATTCATTTTTGTTCGTAAACGCATGAAACTAGAAGGTGTTGTTATTCAGAAACTATGTCATCGAACTGTTTTATCAGTTTTCTTGTAAACGCAATATATCTTTCAGAAAATATTAAAGTTGGCATTTTGAACCGAACTTCCGAACAAAAGAAGAAAATCCAGTCAGTAAGGGGAGAAAAATGCCGTGTCAAGTGATCAAAATCGCTTATAACTCAATAGGTAATTGATTGATCCAAAAATGGAAAAAACAGTTCGATTCCAAATCGCTTCCATGGTCAGACTTTCCAATTTTATATCTTTCCGTTAAAAAATGAATTTGTAAATGTGTCAAAACGTTTTGCGCTTGTTGAGCAAAGCAGTTGAGAACAGCCTTAATAATATTCTGATTTCCTATTTAATTTCTGAACTAAATTTGCAGTACATTTTAACTAATTCGATAAACTGCATCAGTTTGACATGGCTGGAACAGCAAAAAGACTGTGATACTAGTGAACTAATAGTATTAAAACCCTTCGTGATAGAGTTTCAAAGCAAAAACAATCGAAATTGTGAAAAACAAAATATTGTTTCAAACCCTTGGGAAATATGTAAAAGGTACTTAATTTAAAAATTAAAATTCAGGTAATTTATTCTTGTTTCTATTTTGATATTGTTTTATTTTTATTTAGCACTTTTATTTACTTGTTACCATAATAAGAAATAGCACATATATTTCTCCTTAATCTTAAAATGGAAGCATTTTTGATTATCCGAAAATTTCGATTTTCCGAAAGATGGTCGGTCCCAATTACTTCGGATAAGCGAGGTTCTACTGTACTACAATAAAACTTCACAGTTTAATAAAGTGAAAAAGGTTGTCTAAATAATAAATTTGTAAACACATAACGCATTTGAAAACTTAATTTCATCAATTTCCATCAATCGACGAAAAAAAAATCTGATTTTTTTGCAGCCCTGTAACTATAGATTTATCATATAATACATAGTATCCTGAAATTTAGCTCAATTAAAAAACGCATATCACAGTTGCAAATTCCCCTTCAGTAATTTCCATCAATAAATAGAAATGTACTCTTGTTTTGTGCAGCTCTGTTTTGTGCAGCTCTGCATATCATCTGTAGAATTTATACGCACTAAGAAATACAGTACAGCCCCGATTATCCGCGGAATTGGGTGGCGAAGCCACCGCGGATAATCCGAAAAAGACTGCAAATTGGGTGCAAACACGAAAAAAGAGAAAATTCAACATAAAAACTACGTTTTAATATACAAAAAACATAATAAAACGTTTAAAATACATACATATGCACAGTACAGCAGAAACATTCGTCTAAATCACTAAAATAAAGAACAGTAAATAAGAAACAATGCCATACACACTGTACAAAAAGAGTTCAGTTACACCTTTTTAAAAAAATCAGCCACTTGTTTTTGCTTCTTGCTTTGGAAACACATTTTCTTAATTCTAAATTGTAAACTATTGTTTTTCTTTTAGTATGGAATAATTTTTATCACGAGAATGAAGCTATTCTTGATATGCTCTCCCAGAATTTATCATAATGGTGTTATTTAATTGTTAAATATTTTAATTGCTGTGTTTACATTTGGTTAATAAAATGAAGAAAAGACATCAATACTTTATATCTGATATTTCAAACATGGCAACCGAATCTAGAAATATTCTTCTATTACTTTCGAATACATGAATTTTTCTATTTATATTTATTAGTAGGTCTTATTGTATTTTCCTTGCTGTTGGCTTGAATTTAAAAAAAAAAAATAATAAAACATTCTCTTCGCGGATAAACCGGACCGCGGATCATCCGCTCGCGGATAACCAGGGCTTACTGTATGCAAATAAATAAATAAATAAATAAATAAAAACACGTACTAGAACAGAAAACGTACTACTTCCAGCAATTATTGTTCATAGAGAGTACTGTAACAGGATTATTTTGTGTGTCCCTGTATATCAATGATGAATGCTATGCAGATGATATTCTATAGTAAATATCTTGCAGCGCACTCAGAGCTTTATATTAATTCCAATATGTAACACGAATAAAATACACCGCAAACGATTTTTCTTCGTAGACCGAAAAATAACGGCGTTCTTTTGAGTGCTCCTGTAAATGAACGATGAATGCTATCCATACCGTATTCTATAATAAGCAATTTGTAGTGTAGTTCCAGAGCTATATATAAATTTCAATGAGTTTGTAATCGCGAAATGTGAGTAATAACCCCCGCAAACAACTTTCCCCCCATAGGCTGTAATGTAATGGAATTCTTTTTAACGTCCCCATAAAGGAAGTGTAACTGCTAAATGCTCCATTTTCAATACCGAACATGCCATAGGGAATATCAATAACATATATGAGGCATTCTCACAATCTTTTGACTTTTAAGTCCATGAATAATAATTTTTATTTTAGTACACATTCGTGGGTTTTTTTTCCTTAAACCGGAAAACATCCCATTGTATGTCTGCATAACAATATTAATGAGATAAATAAGTTTTGGACGATGTTGGGGGTCCAAACATACCACGAAATTCCTATACCGCCCCGTGTCCCTGATGCTGAGTTACAAGTTTGGAGCTGTCTGTATCAAATTGTTTCAATAAAAGTAATTCGATGTAATTTTTTCCGAAACAGAGACTATTGTTTTAATATAAATATGTAGCAAAAAGTTAACCTGCACACATTTTTACGGTTGTTATTTTTTTTTAATTCTGTCTCTGGGTTTTAGATTCCTTACCGTCCTTCTTGCTAAAATTATACAGGAAATCACTTCAGATGCAGTCACAGAAATTTTTTCAACTTTTTTCTCGTGCAGAAAGTATGTTGGAGAAAAAATGGAAAAATTCTTTCACAGGAAATTTACTGCAGAATTTAAATCAGCATTTAAATATCAATTTCAAGCATTGGTAAACCATAAAATATCGATAATAATACGTAAATTACCAGTAAATAAATGTATAAATATAATTACCCGAGTAACAGCGGCATAAGGAATAAAATTATATCAGTGGATAGCAAATAATAAATTCAGACACGAAAGGGGGGGGGGGACATAAAAAGAATAATGCACGATACTGTATCAACAAACTATATTTTCATGCTGTATTTTATTAATTTGATATCAACGACAGTGAAAGCACCTTTTTCATGATTTCAATTTTATCTAGCATTGCAAATTAACATAATCATCATTCACTATTTGTTACTATTATAAAACTGTTTCCGGAAAAATGGTACGTACTGGAGCAATTTGGATAACATATTTAGAATTAGGAATATTAGATCTGTATACGTTACATATTTAGTTTGCAGGAAGGAAAAATTTTAATTTTTTTGCCGACCAGTGTTATAAAGGAGGAAACCAGTGGAGAAAACCTCGATGCTGACTGACACCAGACGAAAGGAAACGAGGAAACAACTTCAAAAAAGTTTTGTAGACAGTCGAAACCGCAAATAATGAAAAGGAGAGGGTTACAGAAAGCTGAACCCCACGATTCACTCTGGAGATCAAACTCTCCTGTAACTTGTAGTAGTTCGAAATAAATACGCTGTACTTGTTAGCCTGTTGTAACAACGCTTTGTCATACTAAATACCGCGTGTTTGGTTCGAACTGTTTCAAGTTAAAAGAGAGTTTGGTCTTCGAGTGAATCGTGTGGTTGAGTTTTCTTTACCTATCTATCGTTCATTATTAGTAGTTTCGACCGTCTACAATTTTTTAAAGGGAGTTCTCTACCGTCTGGTATCAGTCATAGAGAAGTATCAGTCAACATCGAGCTTTCCTCCACCGGTTTCCTCCTTGAGCGCTCGGAAAGCTTTATACAGTAGAGTCCCGATTATCCGAGTTAATATGGACCAAGCTTACTTCGGATAAGCAAAAAGCTCGGATAAACCGCATTTATACAAATCGTCACCAATCAAGGGCATGAAATATAAATTTTCACTTAATTCATTCATTTTTATGGTAATAGCAACATTTCGTTGATGTACATTTCCGTTACTTTTAAGAAAAACGGGGAATGAAATTGTTTATTTGAAAAAGCCCTTGATAGTTTTTTGTTTGTTGAAAGTCAATTTCACTGCATTTTCTTTTCTTTTTGCTGCAGCATACCTACTGCATAGCTATCAATTTCTAAAATTTTTCCTTACCACTAAAACTTACCAGTAAATTTTGCCTAATTCAATCGCCGAAATCTAACAGTTGTCAATGGTTAAATATAGCAAAAAATGATATTAAAGTTTAGAAACCGTACAAATTGACAGCTATGAGATTCTATTAGGGTCATTCCATGTCAGTTCAGGCAGGCATGTAACCCACCATCACAGATTTTGATGAAACTGCGTGTGTTTGTTCCTTTTATTAAGATATGATTCCCAGTATTTTTTTTTACTCCTTGGTCAAATAGTTTCTGAGAAAAAAATTGTCAAAATTTTGAAAACTGCCATCAGTTGGCATTCTTGACTGCTCGATTTTCAAATGTAGCATGACATAAATATGATTATATTTCAATATCTATTCCACAAATCATCTTCAAATAATTTATGCATAATATATAGGGTACGTATTTTATGAAAAAAATATACTGTTACGCTTAGATAACATTTTAAGTGTGTCTAAAAAAATGTTTAATCTTTGAAGTCGTGATTTTTTTTATGAAAAATAATGCATTACCTAAATTAGCATTATTAACAAAAGGCGGTATTTTTATTAAATTTATTTTTTGTGGGGCATATACTTAAAGGTGTCCTTTACCTGATTCTGAAATAAAAGTAGTGGGATTTTGGGTGTTTTTAGTAGTATTTCCTATTTAAAAATATTTTGAGGCGTATTTCTAATCAAATCAAGCAGAGTCATTCCATGTCAGTTCGCCTAAGATATTTAATTCACTGTCACAAATTTCAATGAAACTGGGTATGTTTATAGCTCATTTTAAGACAGGATCAAGGAAATTAAAGGGGATTACAAGTAAAATATTTTTTAAGATAAACAAAATATCTAAATTTTGAAATTTTTTTAAAAATGTGTTTAATGGCAGATCTATATTCAAAGACTGCATTAAAAAAAGTCATTTCAATATAAAATCACTAAATAAGTTTCAAATAATGTATATGTGACAAATAATGTAGACAGATTATTATTTATTGTTGTTTGTCATGTTTAAATGCTAAGAGTGTGTTTAATCTTGTGAATTCTTAAAATCAAGAATTTTGTGAAAAATAATGTATTAATCAAAAATTTATTATTAACCGAAGGCAGGCTGTTATTACTTTTTTTAATTGTACGTAAAAATATCTTTTCAATAGTTATAAAATAAAAATAGTGAAAATATGAGCAATTTTATCAAAATTTTCATAAAATGTGAATGTTTAATGATAAATATTGAAGCTTTTCATGCTAAGATGTACTAAAATGACTACGATATCGTGTATTTCTATTCTTGCTTAAATATAATACATACAATAATAAAATAACAAATATTATTTACAGCAATAAAAATTAAATTAAATAGTACCAGTTCCTTTACCAACACTACATTGCTCAACAGCCGACTTAAAATCAACAGCCCGCACTCTTATTGAAAAATACTTTCAACTGTTCAAATAATAAATAAACTGCATTTAAAAATTTTAATATCAACTTATTATCTTAAGACGATAATAATAACTAAACAACATGATGAATTTATAAATCAGCTTTTAATTGAAAAGTCATGAAATGGTCCCTTTAAATATTGTTGTTCATCGAGTCAATCAAAACAAATTATATAAAAAAAAATAGTGAGCCTAATATGCTGACTGCAATGACACTTCTAACAAAACTAATTAATTCATTACCATCTGAAATCAAACCCGAAAGATCAAAAGAAAAAAAAAATCATCTGTAGTGTGAATGTGACATACTCAGTGGTTGTTGAGGTATGTCTTTGTGACATTTTCACCTGTACTTCAATAAAATATAAACATGTAAGCTTTTTTCATTCATCCAAATTAAGTAAAACAATTATAAAATTTTGTTGTCATTACACCAGATGTTAAATTTTTCGTTACATACTATTAGATAAGTTCTTTACTTTTAGACATTATTGACATAATATCATAAAATTTGCTATATGTATTTCCTGTAAGTGTATAAACAATATATATATGCTTTATTAAACATAAATGAATAATTTTTAAATAATTTGTTTGAGAACAGGGATATATATACACACATATATATGTTGAAAATCCATCTTTCAGTAATATTGTGGTGAAATAAATCAAATTACCGTAATTTCCGGTGTATAGCCCGCGGATCATACAATCGTGTTTCGACCCAGAAATTTTTAAAAATAAAATGTAACTTTTTAGATCACAGTAAATATTGGTCTTCAAATACTGAATAAAATTTCTGGGTCAAAACTGAATTGTTTGATCTGCGGGCTATACACCCGAAATTACGGTACATATCATTAGAAACTGAATAAAGTTACAAAAGTGCAACTCACTAAGTTTTAAATATTTTTTTAGATATAGTTATTTGAAAGATATAAATATAATGGATTATGCATTTTTTGAATATATTTAAAGCACAATACGTCAAAATTTTCTTAAACAGAGTGAAATTTTGTTTTTTTTTTTCAATATTAGCAGCTCAATGCTAAATTTTGAATATTAACAGCCAAATATGAGTTTAAAGATTAGGACTGTCATTTTGAAAATTTCTATTGGGCGGTGAGGAGCTAGTGATTTTTCTCTTTTTTGGAAAGGGATAATTGCTCTTCGCCCTAGAAGTTTTACTAAAAAACAATATTGTTTATTTTTTTCCTTAAGAAACGAACATAAAAGATAATTTGAAAAATAAAATAAATGTATAAATAAAAATATTTCCAGAGATGATACATTGGATAGGTTTTACATTTGAAAATATTGATAATTTTAAATATGATTTAAATACTACTAAAACCAACCAAAATACCTCTATTTTTATTTCAGATCCAGTTATAATGTAGTATTATGTACAATTTAAAATTAAAAAGTTAGTCATAGAAACTCCGCCTCTAATTAATAAAGATTTTTTAATAATTTCATTATTTTTTGTAAAATATTTTTGATTTCAAAGATTATACAATTTTTTAGACACATTTAAATATTTTTTAACATTACAGCAATATTTTTTTCATAATCTACATACCTTATTTACTTTGCTTAAATTATTCGAAGAAGATTTCTTCATTAGTTATTGAAATATGATTTTATATATAAAATGAGGCCTTTGAAAATTGAACAATCATTAATGGCAACTCGTGGCATTTTTCCAAAATTTTGATAATTTTTTCTCATATGTTCACTATTTTTATTTTATAACCATTTAAAAGATATTTTTACGTACAATTGAAAAAAAGCAATAACACCCTGCCTTCGGTTAATAATAAATTTTTGATTAACACATTTTTTTTTGACAAAATTCTTGATTTTAAAAATTCACAAGATAAAAGACACTCTTAGTGTTTAAACATGGTAAAATACAAGAAATAATAATCAGCCTACATTATTTGTCACATATACATTATTTGAAACCTATTTAGTGATTTTGTATTGAAATGACTTTTTTTTTTTTTTTAATGTAGTCTTTGAATATCGAACTGTCATTAAAAAAAATTTAAATTTTTTTTCAAAATTTTGATATTTTTTATCTTAAAACATATTTTACTTAGGATCAAGAAAATTAAAGGTGATTACGTCTTAAAATAAGCTATAAACAAACCGAATTTCATTGAAATTTGTGACAGTGATTAAATGGCTTAGGGGAACTGACATGGAATGACTCTGCTTGATTTGATATGAAATGCACCTCAAAATATTTTTAAATAGGAAATACTACCAAAACCAACCAAAATCCCACTATTTTTATTTCAGAATCAGGTAAAGCACACCTTTAAGTATATCTCCCATAAAAAATAAATTTAATAAAAATACCGCCTTTTGTTGATAATGCTTTTTTTGTTAATGCATTATTTTTCATAAAAAATTCACGACTTCAAAGTTTAAATATTTTTTTAGACACACTTAAAATGTTATAAGCGTAACAATATATTTTTTTCATAAGCTGCGTACCCTAAATATTGTGCATAAATTATTTGAAGATGATTTGTAGAGTAGATATTGAAATATGATTATATATATGACATGCTACATTTGAAAACCGAGCTATCAAGAATGCCAACTGACGGCAGTTTTTCAAAATTTTGACAATTTTTTTCTCAGAAACTATTTCACCAAGGAGCAAAAAAAAATTACTGGTGATCATATCGTAATAGTAAGAACAAACACACGCAGTTTCATTAAAATCTGTGATGGTGGGTTACATATTGATATTTTACTGCCTGATTTGACGTGGAATGCCCCATTAGTGTCATGAAAATTGCAGGTGCAGCCTCTTCTTTCTGATCAAAGTATTAAATAGGTTTTTTTAATCGAATCTTTTTAACCTTTGGAATGGGTTTTCTGAAATGGATTGGTTCTTCTGATGGACTGATGCCTTCCATTATTATGAAGCAGCCATTATAAATGAAGTGTTAGGTGAAGATGAAAGAGCAGTCGTAAAAAGTTAGGTCTCTATTTTCTGGTCAGAATAGGGACTAAAGGCCTTTTTTTTTTTTTTTTTTTTTTGAAAAGTGTTCATAATAATAGAAGCCATCAGTCCATCAGAAGAAAATAACTCGGTAAAAGCGGAAACTTGGTTAAGCAGGACTCGGATAATAGGGACTCTACTGTATACTTTTTGCATCTAGAGTTTTTAATTTTTAAAAACATTTTTGTATATCCTGTATTTCATTAACACTTATTTTAGTAATAAATTTTAATGAAATAATTTTTATGATTGTTTTCATATTTTATAGCAAAACAAAGATGAATTTATCGTTTCGAGTAGACTATAAATACTTTATAAAGTCAGTTTATATGTTAATCCTTACGAATATTTTTAAACCATTAAAGATCTAACAATAACATAATGTTGACATGCACCACTTTCAGAATCAACGGCTTAGTTATGGGTCAGTAGAATAATCGTACAATTATTATTCTATTTTCTAATAGTATACAGTAGGTAATTATAAAATAGAATAATTACACTGTACAACAGTGCTTTTGATCTAAAACTAAAATTAGTTGATTCTAGATCAGTTTTTGGTGCTGATTCCGAATATGCTTTCCGTTTATCTCTAGGTAGTCCAGGCTTTGAGAAATTCGCATATTTAAATTTATGCAAATTTAAGCTTTTTTGTGCTATTTTATGCAAATTTTAGATACAACATATGTCACATCTAATTACGTTTTCTAGATTATGACTACTTGACTATTTGCTTCAGATAAATGTCACGATTTGCATATTCTTAACATTTATTTATCAGTTATTAACCTTGTCACCACCGCGAACTGATATATCCGTTCACTGAGTTGTAGGTTTCATTGCAATGGAAGCATTATTTAAATTAATATAATTACACATATATAATCCAGTTTTAAAAAATAACATTACGATTAATACTGTCAAGGCTTATATAAGTATACTTAATAAAAAAATTATATCATGTTGAAAAAAACATCTTTTCTTATCATTAAAAACAAAATTACTGAGAAAACAACATTACAATTTTTCCCTTTTGCTCGGCGGTCAGGGAGTTAAGCTTAATTTGCACATTTTTCAATGGTGTAATGTTTACATCACTATCAACTTTAAAATAGTTGCCACAGAATTGACGTAATGTTTTCTAGACTAGATTTTTATGCTGATTTCAAATCTGTAGTCTGTTTTCTTATGTCATGTCAAGTTTTTGAGTAAGATGAATTTCTACTTTTGCACGGCATTAACACAGGTTTGATATAAGATACTTTTTAGGGGGGTGTAATTCATTGACAAGAAGGTGAACAGGGTCAGATTCATATCAGAGACATAAACAAAAATTTATATAATCGAAAAAAAATAAGTAGTAGAATGTATCATAACTAGTTGAAGTTTATCATACAAAGTATCATAAAAAGCTATTTCTGGCTTTTTTGACCAAAAATCAAAATTTCACTTTTTTCAAAAACTAGACGTGATAGAAGAAAACAGATACAAGATTTGAAATCAGCTTAAAAAACTGGTTTAGAAACATATTAGCCTACTCGTGCGGCAGAGATATTTGAACATCAAGAAACATTATTAGAAAAACATGAAAAATATGCAAATTAGATACAATATATCACAGTCACATGTCAGTATGACTTGAGAAACAACGTTTTTGTGAAGTAAATTGGGTAGTAATCATAACATAAAACAAAAAGCCCTGTCTCATATTGCTTTATACCTTAATTTTGCAAATAATTGTATAAAATTTACTAAATTTGCATAAATTGAAATATGCAAATATCTCTCAAACTTGGCGTGCTGGAGTAAATCTAAAACTAGATTCGGAATCAGCACAAAAAACGGCATATAAAACAACTAATTTCTGTTTTAGGACAGAGCAAAAGTTCAAATTTGTTGACCAGTGTTATCTATCGAATTTTTAAATCAAAATCATATATAAAGCTAAACAAGACTTTAAATAACTTTTATATGGAATTATAAACCCGATATGGAATTATAAACCTGAATTCAGAAATAAATTGTACGAAGTAAAATATTAGTAAAAGAATTTCTTCTGCAAAAATTACAGACGAATTGTTTATAATAGAATTTCATTATGCATAAATTTTATAAGCAACAATTATGAAAATTATAAAATTGAGTACTAATTTTAATTATGAATGTTAATTCGGTTAAACTCGAATATCTTTTTATTTATTTTGACTTTGAAATTCCAAGTTGAGAAACATGGAATAGCCAACTAAATTTAATTCTGAAATTTATGCGTAAAATAACAACTCCAGGATGAAATACCAGTTTTTTTTGTTCAACTGAGCTATTCCAAAAACCAGCTGCAAAATATTTAGAAAACTGGAGCTCTAAATTCTTAATGAATTCTTCTAGCATAAAAATATAAATATTGTTCTAGTCTTAAGTAGCCCGTTTACTAATTTGATGTAACAGAGAAATTAACTCCGAACGATTTTGAGTAAGTGAAGCAAAAGAGTTAGAACTAAGAAAAGAAAATTCTTGAATGAATCATTTCACTTCCGCTGCATATTTGGGTGAAAAAGTAAAAAAGAAACCTAACAGACATGCTTCATCAGCACATTTTATATTGTTTCGCTTTCGCTAAATGTACAACCTATCAATTCCAAATTCCTGATTACTGCTTTGCTGCAGCAATTATACAGCGAAGGAAAAATTATTAAATGCCAGTCACATTGCGGGGGTTGCGTTAGAGGAGAAAACGAACTTTGAAATAATATATGCATGGTTAGGAAGCTTTAATTTTCTGAGATGGGAAAATGGCGAATTTTCAGTTTTTCTTAAATAAAAGAATTGTGAAACTTTTATCTTTAAAATATATTCATTTACCCTTTCAAAAATCTGAGAATTTCGAGTTTTCTGTTTCTCTCTCTCTTTATTTTAATCTATACGATATGCATAATCTATAGTTATGCAGCCTTTAACAAAAATCATTATGAACAAGGTGAAAGTACGAAAAGAAATATACACATTTGTTTTCAAACTGTGTAGGTTTGCAGTTATATGTTATTTGTAACAAATTTGTAAATGAGACTTCCATTTGAAAATTTTAGACAAAAAAAAAAAAAAAAAAAAAAAAAAAAAAAAAAAAGACTACCAGTATAATACGGTAACTCTTATAAAATGTATTATTTAAAAAATGATGCTGATAATTGCATAGAAAGAATGAAAAAATGTGCCTAAGCCATAACTAGATTCAAAAAAGAGTTATTTATTAAATAAAATCAAAATGAATGTATTAAATAACAGGGTTATTTTCAGAGTTGCCAGTCGTCCCAATGTTTTGATTGAAATTAAATGTTCGATATAACAACAAATTTTTAAATAAATTACTCAGAGCATTATGCAGGAAACATAATTTCCCTTCACACGAATAAGACAGGAACTGATAAATACAAAAAGTCAAAGCCAAAAGAAAAAGAAATCATCCAGCACCTTTTTACATATCAGTGTTGTTAAAATAATAGAACAAAAACACAAAGTATCTTTGCAGTTATAACACAAACAAAAGATACTTTAAAAGGAATCACTGATTCCTATAATTTTTGAGATTTTTTAAATTTTGAATTTTTTGTCATCTCTGTAAACTTGTTCTATACCTTTTAAGTAAAGTTAAAGTAAATAGAAATCTCAAGCTCAAAAATCCAGAATTCTGCTCTAAATTACAATAAAAATTTTATTATGTGTAAAACAGGAAAGTACAGAATATCAACTTTTCCATTTACACTTGACTATTCCAAGAACCAGCTGCAAAATATCTTTGGAAATTAAGTGCTCAATGCTTAATGAATTCCACTAGCATAAAAATGTAAATTGCGTTTTTGTTTTACATAGCGCTTAACTAATCTTATATAACGGGACGATTAACTTAAACGATGTTGAATTAGTGAACCGGATAAGATCCAGAAATAAGAAAAGAAAACTCCAGAATGATTGATTTTCCTTCTGATGCATGTTTGGATGAAAGGAGAATAACAAACTTAACAGACGCTTCATCAGCATCTTTTACATTGTTTTGTTCCTGCTAAAATTATAACCTCAATTCCGAATTTCTGATTACTGCTTTGCTGCTCGATTATATCACGAAAGTGAAAATTTATTTAAAAACAGTAACATTGCGGGGGTTGCTTTAGAGGAGAAAACGAAACTTTGAAAGAATTTATCCATGTTTAGAAAACTCTTACAGTGCGCAGCAAAAGTTTAGACAACGATCTATTATGCTTCTGTACTGAGAATTATGTAACAAATTGTTGTAACTCAACTGTCATACATTAGTGGGGACTTATCTTTTATACACAAACAATAAATTTTAATTTATACACTTTACATAATATATAATAACAACAAAAAAAATAACATTGTAGAAAAAGTATAGACAATCTGTCTGTTAACAGAAAAATATCCATAAATTAAAATCGAACTGCACCTAGATTGTCTGCTATTAATGCAAAAAAGTGACTTTGCATCGAAGAAACTAAATCCTGCATCATTTGGGGGTCTATTTCGTACCAAAGACGTTCAACAGCAGATCGAAGTTCATTTACAGAGGAGTATTGTCAAAAAATTGCATAAACCGTAGGAGATATTATGTCACAAAAGTTTTCGATTGGGTTCAGATCAGGGCTACACACGGTTCAGTCGAGAACAGTAATAATTTGAGAGTTAAACCAATTTTTTGATTTGTATGCAACATGAATAGACGCTTTAACTTGCTCAAATACATACTTTAGAAGAGCTAAATTTAACCAAATAGCTGTAAATTGTTTTCCAATGTATGTATGTAGTCTTACGCTGCTTGGCGACCATTGAGAAACTCCAGAGATACTTGAGAATTAAAACAAAGTGAGGCCCAAATCATTAACTCTTTCGAGGGCGGTGTCCAAAAAAAGGACACCTAATTTTAATTCCAAAACTGACAGACGGCACCAAGAATATTTAACTAAAATTTTCCTTTTATAATGTACATGAAAATCAGCAAGTTCGTATTTTCTAATAAATTCGTTTATAAATTCTGATTTCAGTCCATTATTTCATCAGTTTTATAAACAGAATTACTCCGCGACCTAAAGGGGTCAATTTGTTGTGAGATTTCAAGGCAAGTTGTTTTATCATTTTCATGTAAACTAATGTACATCTTTCTTTAATTCATCTACAAAAGTATCCATTGACGCAGAAAGCTCTGACTCACTTTTAATGCGATTAGCAGTCCTCATTTGTCTAGATGCCAGTCTATGGATCGTTCTATAATCTCGTTTTCTGGCCACACTAGGCCTTCCAGATCTGTTTTGCTTTGAAAGAGTCACCCTTAGACAGTACTTAATAGACTTCTTTGGACGATTCAAAGTAGCTGAAATTTCTGCAACAGTCTTCCCTTTCGATTTCAGCTTCCATGCTTTAATTACTTCATCTGACTGAAAATTTCTAGGTCGCGGCATTCACTAACCGATATTAACGCGAGGTGCACTTAAATAGTTCATGCATGTGACGTCATAAGTTTGAAATTTGCGTTTTTCAGTGAACAGTTGCCAGAAAATCACAAAATGGTTTAAACTTTTCCAATATGCAAATTTTACTTTTTTCAGTTAAATTAAATAATATCCTACATGAAAACCGTTATTCATGTCCTAAAACGTTTAAAATATATTTAAAAATAAGCACAGCCATTTGTATAACCCAAGTGTTCGTATTTTTTCTATTTAAAGGTTAAAAATCACCAGTGTCTAAACTTTTGCTGAGGACTGTATGTACCTGAGTCGGGAAATGCTGAATTTCCAGTTTTGTATTACATTAAAGAATTCGCAAACTTTTATATTTCAAATATATTCATTCATTTTTTCAAAATCTTGAAAATTTCGAGTTCTTTGTTTCTTATTTTAATAAGCTAAATAATCTATATTCATACAGCCTTTAACAAAAAGAATTTATGAATAAGGTGAAAGTACAAAAGAAATATACCCTTTCATCTGGAAACTGTATGTAGGTTGACAGTCATATGCTGTTTAAAAAAAAATTGTGAATGAAACTCTAAAAACTGTTGCCATGTTTAATATTTAATAGAAAGGAAATTAAAAACATCTTAAAATAACTCTTATGCATTATTTATCATAATGATGCTATTAATTGCATAAATGAAGTGAAGAAGTGTTTTCTGAGACTTGAATCGTAACAACAAAAGATATATTATAGAAAACAGAGAGATATATTAAGCAATTAAAGATTTATTAAACAAAATGAAAATGATGATACATTAAGTAAGAGGATAATTTCAAGAGTTACAAGATATTCCAATATTTAGATTGAAATTTAAAGTTCTGCTCGATATACATCATTTGCGATTTTTCGAATAAAATTTTCAGAACATTATCCATCAAACGTGATTTCTATTTAAGAGTAGAATTGACAATAATGAAAATTCAAAATCAAAAGAAATAAATCTGCCAGCATTATTTTACATATAAATGTTGTTAAATAAATTGAATTAAGTTACAAAACAACCTTACTGTTGAAACCCACAAAAACATTTTGAACGGAATTATAGATTCCTATCATTTTTTTAATTTCTAAAATATTCAACATTTTGTTCTTCTACACTGTTTAGGTAAAGTTAAAGGAAGTAAAAAAAATAATAATAATAATATTAAATAGAAATCTCAAACTGAAAAAAAACCTAAATTCAAATATAAATTTAAATGGGAAATTTATTATGTATAAAATAAGAAAGAAAACAATTCGACTTTTCTACTCACACTCGACTATTCAAAGAATCAGCTGCGAAATACCTCTGAAATTTAAGTTCTGAATGCTTAATAGATTCAAATGCATAAAAACGTAAATAGCGTTCCTGTTTTATATAGCAGCTTAAATAATCTTACATAACGGACGATTAACTCCAAAGATTTTGAGTTAGTGAAGCAAAAGATCTAGAAAGAGGAAAAGAAAACTACTCGAGAATATGCATTTCCTTTCTGCTGCATACTTGGATGAAAGGAGAAAAACAAACTTAATAGACGCTTCATCAGCATCTTTTACATTTTCTACTAAAATTATATTCTCAATTCCGAATTTCGGATTACTACTTTGCTGCCACAATTAAACCATGAAATTAAAAATTTATTTAAAGACAGTAACTTTGCGGGGGTTGTATTACAGGAGAAAAAAGGAAACTTTGAAAGAATTTATGCTTGTTTAGAAAACTCTTTTTTATCTTCGTGCGAAAATGCTGAAATTTCAGTTTTGTATTATATTAAAATTCGCAAACTTTCATTTTTTCAAAATCTTGAAAATTTCGAGTTCTTTGTTTCTTATTTTAATAAGCTAAATAATCTATATTCACACAGCCTTTAACAAAAAGAATTTATGAATAAGGTGAAAGACCAATTCTTACAGCAAAAACAAATTAAAAATACATAGCGGTTGAAGAAAAAAATCATCTGAGTAAGGGTGTATTCAAATCCAAACTGCCTGTTTTCGGACTCATTTTACAATTCATTTTTGCTCTCAAAGGCTTCCAATTGGTATGTTTTCTTACTCAGAAACTATATAATGTACCGTAATGGTCGATGTTTTGATAGAGGCAGAATATATTTTTCTTTCAACACATTCATTCATTTTTTCGAAAGTCTGAAGATTTCCAGTTCTTTATTTCTATTTTAAAAATATATAAGATAAGCGTAATCTATATTCATACCTCCTAGAACAAAAATAATTTATAAATAAGGTGGAAGTACAAAAGAAATATACCCAATCATCTGCGAGCTGTATGTAGGTTAACACCGATAAGCTGTTTCTAAAAAAATATGAATGAAACTCCTCTATTAACGCATCTTAAGACTAGAATTGACAATAATGAAAAAAAAATCTCCAACATTATTTTACATATCAATGTTGTTAAAAAAATTCATCTAAGTCGCAAAATATCTTTACAGTTGAAACCCACAAAACATTTTGAGCCGAATTACAGATTCCTATAGTTTTTGTAATTTCTAAAATTTTGAATTTTTTATCCTCTTCTCAAAAATTTTCTATGCCGTTTACATAAAGCTAAAGGAAGTAAAAAAAAAATAATAATCTAAAGCTAAGAAATCCTAAATTCGAAAATAAATTTAAATGGGAAATTTATTATCTATAAAATAAAAAAATACAATACTTACACTTGACTATTCAAAGAACAGACTGTAAATTATCTTTGAAATTTAAGTTATGAATACTTAATGGATTCCACTTGCATAAAAATCTAAATCGCGTTTCTTGTTTCATGTAGCAGCCTAACTAACCTTATATAGCTGGGCGATTAACTCGAACGATTTTGAGTTAGTGAAGCGAAAGATCTAGAAATACGAAAAGAAAACTCCAGAATGATTTATTTCCTATCTGCTGCATAGTTGGATGAAAAGAAAAACAAACTTAACAGACAGCATCTTTTCTATTGTTTGATTCTTCTTAAAATTATAACCTCAATACCTAATTTTTGATAACTGCTTTGCTACCCGGATTACACATTATATCACGAAAGTGAAAACTTATTTAAATAATGTCACATTGCCGGGGTTGCGTTAAAGGAGAAAACGAACTTTGAAAGAATTTATGCGTGTTTAAAAAGCTTTTTTTTCTCAGCGGGGAAAATGATGAATTTTCAATTTTGTATTATGTAAAAAAAATTGCAAAACTTTTATATCAGAAATATATTTATTCATTCTTTCAAAAGTCTGAAATTTTCAAGTTCTTTCTTCCCTATTTTTAAAATCTATACGATAAGCATAATCTATATGCATACAGCTTAAAAAAAATTATGAATAAGATGAAAGTACAAAATAAATATATCCATTCATTAGCAAGCTGTGTGTAGGTTGGCAGTCATATGCTGTTTGTACCAAATGTGTGAATGAAATTTTAAAAACTGTTCTCATGTTTAAAATTTGTAAGAAAATAAAATATATTTCCAGAGTTGCCAACTGTCCAAATGTTTTATTAAAATTAAATGTCCCGCTCGATATTCATAATTCATAATTTTTCAAAAGTCTGATAATTTCAAGTTCTTTCTTCCTTATTTTAAAAATCTATACGATAAGCATACTCTATATGCATACAGTCTTTAAAAAATAATTTATGAATAAAATGAAAGTACAAAACAAACAGTATATCCATTCATTTGCAAGTTGTGTGTAGTTTGGCAGTCAGTCATATGCTGTTTGTACCAAATTTATGAATGAAATTTTAAAAACTGTTCTCATGTTTAAAATTTTTAAGAAAATAAAATGTATTTCCAGAGTTGCCAACTGTTCAAATGTTTTGCTTGAAATTAAATGCCCCGCTTGATATTCATAATTCACGATTTTTCAAATAAATTGTTCAAAACGCGACCATGCACCGAACGGGATTTCTTCTGACACACTTTAAGAATAACTGTAGAACTAATAAATTAAAAAAAAAGAAAAAAAAATCGGAAGAAAAAAAAATTAGCCAGCATTTTTTAACACCAGTGTTTTTAAAGAATTTGAATTATTGAACTAAGTTAAAAATATTTTTGCAGCTGTTCACAAATGTGTGTAATATTTTACATTTATTAAATTTTGAATTCTGTGTCCTCTTCGTTAAAATGTTCTGTACCTTTTATGTAATGTTAAGAAGGTAGAACAAAAGGGGGGAAATCGAAATTCCAAGCTAAGAAATCACGAATTCGTACCTAAATTTCGCTGAGAAATTTATTAAGCATAAAATACGAAAGAATAAAATATCAACTTTTCTATTTACACTTGACTATTCCAAGAGCCAGCTGAAAAATATCTTTGAAACTTAAGTTTTTTATGCTAGTAACTTAATGGTTTCACTAGCATAAAAATGTAAATCGCGTTTTTGTTTCACGTAGGCGCTTAACTAATGTTATATTAAGGGTCGATTAACCCGAGGGACTTTCAGATATTGAAGCGAAAGATGTAGAAATAAGAAAAGGAAACTCCAGAATGATTGATTTTCATTTTGCTGCATACTGGGATGAAAGGAAAAAAACAAACTTAACAGGTGCTTCATCAGCATCTTTTAGCTTGTTTTGTTCCTGCTAAATTATAATCTCAATTGCGAATTTCTGATTACTGATTTGCTGTTGCTATTATAACGCGAAGTAGATATTTATTTAAAGATAGTAACACTGCGGAGTTGTATTAACCAGGAGAAGACGAAACATAGAATTTACGTATGTTTAGAAAACTTGTTTTTTCTACTGCTGAAAAATGCTGAAGTTACAGTTTTGCAATATATTAAAAAATTCGCCAACTTTTGTGTTTCAAACATATTCACACATTCTTTCAAAATTCTGAAAATTTTGAGTTTTCTGTTTCTTTTTTTAGAAAACTATAGGACAAGCATAATCTATATTTAAGCAACTTTTAACACAAATAATTTATGAATAAGGTGGAAGTACGAAAGAAATACACCCATTCATTTGCAAGTTATGTAGCTTTGCAGTCACATGCTGTTGTTGAAAAATTTGTGAATGAAACTCTAAAAACCGTTGTCACGTTTAACATTTTAGAGAAAAGAAACTGAAATCAACTTACGATAACTGTTATAAAACGATTATTTATCATAACGATTCTGATAACAGCATAGAAAGATTTGGAAGATGTGTCTAAGACATGACTAGTTAACTAGTTAGTAATATGTCAACGTTACCTAGTTAGTAAAATATATATATATATATATATAACTAGTTAGTAATACATCAAAGAAAATCAAAATGAAGGCATCATTAAGTAACAGAGTTATTTGCAGAGTTGTCAGCCGTCCTAATGTTTTGGTTTAAATTAAATGTCCCGCTTGCTATAACATCATTTATGATTTTTCAAATAAATTGTTTGGAACATTTTGCACTGAACGTGATTTTTTTGGCACACTTTAAGAATGTGACTAAAAATGATAAATTCAAAAATTAAATTGGGGAAAAAAAATTCGCCAAAATTTTGTTTTTTAATATAAATAGTGTTAAAGAAATTGAACCAAATCATAAAATATCTTTGCAGTTGGAACCCGCAAAAGCATTTTAAATGGAAATACAGATTAAGACAATTTTTCAAACTTCTTGTATTGTGTATTTTTTTTTTGTTCTCTTTTTAAAAACGTTCCATACCTTTTATTTAAAGTTAAAAGAAATATAAAAATATATAAATTTCAGGCTAAGAAATCCTTAAATCGAATCTAAATTTCACAAGGAAATTTATTATGTATTAAATAAGAAAGAATACAATATCAACTTTTTTATTTACACTTGACTATTCCAAGAACCAGCTGCAAAATATCTTTGAAAGTTAAGTTATCAATGCTTAATGAATTCTACTACCATAAAAATATAAGTTGCGTTTTTGTTTTACATAGCGCTTAACTAATCTTATATAACGGGACGATTAACTTAAACGAATTTGAGTTAGTGAACCGGATAAGATCCAGAAATAAGAAAAGAAAACTCCAGAATGATTGATTTTCCTTCTGCTGCATGTTTGGATGAAAGGAGAAAAACAAACTTAACAGACGCTTTATCAGCATCTTTTACATTGTTTTGTTCCTGCTAAAATTATAACCTCAATTCCGAATTTCTGATTACTGCTTTGCTGCTCGATTATATCACGAAAGTAAAAATTTATTTAAAAACAGTAACATTGCGGGGGTTGCTTTAGAGGAGAAAACAAAACTTTGAAAGAATGTATCCATGTTTAGAAAACTCTTATTTACCTATTTTTTTTTTTTTTTTTTTTTTTTTTTTTTGTTCTCTTTATAAAAACGTTCCATACCTTTTACATAAAGTTAAAAGAAATATAAAAATACATAAATTCCAGGCTAAGAAATCCTTAATTCGGATTTAAATTTCACAGGGAAATTTATTATGTATTAAATAAGAAAGAATACAATATCAACTTTTTTATTTACACTTGGCTATTCCAAGAACCAGCTGCAAAATATCTTTGAAACTTAAGTTCTGAATGCTTAATGTTTTCACTAGCATAAAAATGTAAATCGCGTTTTTGTTTCACGTAGGCGCTTAACTAATCTTATATTACGGGACGATTAAGTCGAACGAATTTCAGTTAGTGAAGCGAAAGATCTAAAAATAAAAATAGTAAACTCTAGAAGGATTAATTTCCCGTCTGCTGCATACTTGGATGAAAAGAGAAAACAAACTTAACAGAACGTTCATCTGCATATTTCACATTGTTTGACTCCAGCTAAATTTATAACCTCAGTTCCAAATTTCTGATTACTGCTGTGTTATTGCCAGGGCCGAAACTAGCCTTTTTTGAACTCGGGGCAAACATGGATTTTGCCTCCCCCCCCCCTCTCCGCAAAGTATATTTACAATGAGAATTTTAATAATTTTTTCATAGCCAATTTATTTTAAAATTTAAAATATGTAATACTGAACTACGTAATCTACAAAGGCGGATCTAAGGGGGAGGTTATGGTGGTCATTACCCACTCTGAACATGAATTCGAAAGATCATTTTTAAAATGAAATATACAGTAGAGTTCCGATTATGCGAGTCCACCTTAACCGAGTTTCCGCTTTAACCGAGTTATTTTCTTCTGATGGACTGATGGCTTCCATTATTATGAAACAGCCATTATAAATGAAGTGTTAGGTGAAGATGAAAAAGCAGCCGTGAAAAGTTAGAAATCTGATTTTCTGGTCAGAATGGGAAAAAAAATGTTCTAACTTTTTACCACTGCTCTTTCATCTTCACCTAACATTTCATTTATAATGGTTTTTTCATAATAATGGAAGCCATCAGTCCATCAGAAGAAAATGATCCATTACAAAGGTATAATCCTTCATTAAGCGCCCTTTCGTTCTGGCGCCCAAGGCACATGCTCCCTTTGCCCCCCTTAGTTTCGGCCCTGGTTGTTGCAATTATAACGCTAAGTGTAAAAATTTATTTACAGACAGTCACAATGCGGGGGATGCATTAGAGGAAATAAACGAAACTTTGGAAGAATTTATGCATGTTCAGAGATTTTTTTTTTTTTTTCTCTGCGGAGAAAATGCTGAATTTTAAGTTTTGCATTATATTAAAGAATTCGCAAAATTTTATATTTGAAATATATTCATGAATTCTTTCGAAAGTGTGAACGTTTCTAATTTTCTGTTTCTTATTTATAAAATCTATACGGTAAGCAAAATCTGTATTGTTGCAGTTTTTAACAAAAATACAACTATGAGTAAGGTGAATGTACCCATTCAATTGCAAGTTGTGTAGTTTATTAAATACCGTGTAAAAGAAATTTATGAATGAAGCCTTAAAAACAGTTTTTATGTTTAATATTTTACAGCGAAAATAAACAAAATAAATTAGTTATCGTAATTCTGAAATTTTGCATTCAATTTGCGAAGAAGCAGACAGAAAATTTAAAGTAAATTTACTCGTTATGTTGCAAGCTGTGTAAATTATTTGAATGAATTATTTTGCGTTTTGTGTGAAACACATTTAGCTATGAAGCACTAAAATGTTTTTCGTGTTTGATATTTTATTGAAAAAAGAAAAAAAAACACTATTTTACGAAGATCTCGTATACATTAGTTGTCATAACGATGCTTTTCTTCAAACTATAAATAAAAGGATCTAAAACATTATTGACAACAACAAAAGAGTTCGTTGAAAATTTTAGAAAATGTAGTATTAAGCTGCATACGGGTTATTTTTCCAGCTCTGAAGTGAAATTTTATTCCATTGGTAGGGATAGTTCCCAAGAAAGGGACTTTTTTTAAAAATTCAGAATAACTACCATTGTTTCAGAATAGTAATCTTTGCTTTAATGACAAAGGTTCTATGTATAAATAATGCAAAAATTACTAGTCTTAAAATATATATATATATATATATATATATATATAGTAGCTAGTTTAAATTAAAAAAAATTCTAAAATGGCAACACTGCTGCAAATTTTGAATTTATGCAGGTCGTCTGAATTTTCGAAGACTCTAGGATACGTCCCATGGAACAATGTAAAAAAAAAAATCCGTTAAACTACGGAAATTGTACTGGCAATCGAGACGCCAGTACTATTTCCGAATTTTAATGGAATTTTTTCCCCGTAAATTCCAGAAAAAAACCCGTTTTTTCACAAAATTTGGCGTTTTTTCTTCATATTTCCGTATTTCAAAATTTCCGTCTCAAAGGTTAACTATAATAACTTTTCAAAGAGAAACTTACATATTTATGAATTTGACACTTTGCTTTTCAAGGACACGTTTACATCCATGTCAGAAAATAGCAATTTAATCCAAACAACACTAAATCAACAACACTTATCGGGATCCGAAACGGGGAACTGTCCTCTTCCAGATTAGTGCACTTAACAATTACGCCACGGCTTCACAAACTACGTGTTCAGATATCATTACTTGTTTCGGATGTCTTTTATAAAGCAAAGGCTAACATGTTAAACACGGAAGGTATTTTCGTAGAGATAATATTTTTCAATTGAGCATACAATTCTGAATATTTTACATATTTTTTTCCCTATAATTTTGAATATTTAGCTTTCTAGTTTCATGCTTTATAAAAGATAAATTTTACTCTTTAAAATATTACAGGTATGAAAGAATGTATTAAGAGTAATGGCTGCTTCTTTTTCGCAAGATTTTTAAATTTTTACTTTAATATTATTGTTACTTATTTATTCATTTAGTTTTGCAAGAATACCAACATACTTTTTTCAAACATATATTTTATCAAATTCTTCAAATTATTTGTCTGATGATATACTGTAAACTCAAATAAAGATAATTACTACATGGTATTAAAATAAATTTCCTTTATTGCTTATTAAATTTAGATAAACGTCAATTTTATAATAATTTCATTAAATTTTATATGCGAACCTATTAAAGTGAACAGATTAAAAAATAATAAAATAAAAAATAGATTTTTTCGTTTTAAAACATCATAACAGAAACTCAAAAAAATTAACAGCTTACTATAAATAAGTTAAACATTATTTTAAAATCATAATGAAAAATAAACTGTAACATTTCTTTTTAATGATCTCAAACTTAAAAAGATGTTAATAAGATTTCATTTTTTTTTTAAATATCGTAAAAATACGTTAGCTTTTTATAAAAAAAAGAAAGAAAAAAGAAAAAAAATATTATAGCGAGTTGTTCAAAAATATATATTATAGATGGCGCCATAATTTTTATCGGTTTTACTTGAAAACTCATGTAAAACATACTATTTAGCCATTATTGGAAAACCATTGACTATATTTTCAATATAGAGCCATATTTAGCCAATAATGTTATGTCAATAAAAATAATATCACTGTAAAACAAGTATATACAACAATAATTACTTTGCTTTCCAAACAAAAGCAACTATTTCCAAAGATCATTTGCAGAACTTGTACTGTTTTGAAAGCAATACAGTAATATTCAGTAATATTTAGGGAAAACTTGCTGGTTTTATACAGATTTATAATCTAAAAATGTCAGTTACGGAAATTGTACTGTTTTCTTAGAAAAATGAAACGATTCCGCAAAATTTTACGGAAAAATTTGTGTATATTGACGGATTTTTTTTTTTTTTTTTTTTTTTTTTTTTTTTTTTTTTTTTTACAGTGAACTGCTATGTGGTATACCGCACAATAATGTGAGGTACCTAGATTTTTTTCATAATGAACGCTGTTACAATTGTGCGTTAAATTCTATAAAAAATGTAATTTCTAAGAAATTAAATATTGATGCTTAATTTTTAATAACTAGATATCACAGGTTTTAGTGCGAAACTTTTAAGATTGATGATTGATTTAAGATTTCTAAGCAGACTCAATCTTAGTATTAGCACAGATGAAATAAATTTGTGCTTAAAATGCATATAACATTACTGAGTTTCATTTAACACATGTTAAGTTATACAAAAACTTACCAATAATTAAAAGCTTTTGAGGTTTTACTGCATTGCAAAAATTTTCTTATAATTGTTTATCTGTGAATATTGATTGATATTTACCTTACTAACTTCGGGCTGTGTCCAAGTGTTATTGTTTAAACCATATAAATTTAATGTGGTGAAAGAAAACTGTGTTACTTAGTGCGCGTTATTATGATTCGACTGAGATACACTATGACGCAAAAGTTTAGACAATGACGTCATTCAGCTTTAAAATGTAGAATTATGACGTCAGAATTACAAAAACCTGTAAATATATTCAAAAACTGATTTAAAATGCTATGTACAAAAGACAGTCGTTTTATTTGCTATAATACTAATTTTTTTTCATAAAAATTCAAATGTGCTTGTCGCAAAAGTTTAGACACTATTCTAAATTTCTTTGAATATTCGCTGGCATATGCAAATTTAGAATCGATGATGTCACAAATTTGGAGTACTTAAGTTCTGCAAACGATTGCGCTTCATAGTCGGCATGCCGAGAGTCGAAATTCAAGTGAATGAGGTTTCAAGGATTTGGCAGTTGAAAGGTGAAGGGAAGAGCGTTTCTGAAATTTCTGCTATTATTAATAGGTCAAAAAAATCTATTTATCGAGTTTTATCGAGTGGTTCCGAATATAAAGCAAAATGTCGGTCTGGGAGGCCACGTGTGACAAATGTACGAGAGGATCGCCTGATACAAAGACTAGCGAGTACTCAACAAATGAGCATACGTGGAGTTCAAAGCTCATCGGGACTCTCTGTATCAAAGGATACGATTCGTAGACGAATTTTGGAAAAAGGAACAATCGTTTATAGC
>OZ010793.1:394300491-394395379 GCA_963932465.1 Maratus speciosus | reverse complement strand
CAGATTTGATTGCAATAAAAATACATGCATTAAATAAATGATTTTTGCATAGAAATTAATAATTATCAAAAAAATTTCCTATTCGAACTTTCTTAAGGTGAGCATATTTATAACATACTTTGGCTAATTTAAAAAATACATGAGAAATTTTCTTTTATCAATTACTTCTCAGCTGTGTACAACTTGATCATAGGAAAACTAGTCCCCTCATGGGTAGAAATTTAAGGATAGAGTTTTTTCAGATAGTCTTTTTTTTTTTTGGGGGGGGGGGGGGAGTATAATTAAAGTTCTTAATTATCCGGCTTTTTTACTTTTTTGAATTATTAGTGTCACATTATATTTTCTGTAATCATTGCAATGTTATGAAATTATTTAATTATTTGCTTTATTAAATCATATTATTATATGGTACACTCTAAAAATTTTTCCTGCGGAGCCTGCGAGCAACCGACAAAACAATTTCTTCAACACAAAAACCGACAGACTTCCACCAAATCCCACAGTAATAGAAAATTGCTCCAAATTTTAACACATCCTTCTATATATGAAAAAAAGTTTTGATTTGGAAATGGACCAATGAAAATCTGCGTAGATATTCCGGGTAGAACTCATCCAATTTAAATGCTTAAGCCAAGGCCTCCTTATCGAAATAACAGGCCTCGCAATCGCTAAGTTTCCTTTGTCCGCTGTACACGTGGTTAGAAACCACATGGTTTACCGTGACTAGCGCCATCTAACGTGAGAAACAGAAATATTTTTTAATTTGTTTTCCATTTATCTTTTACCATTTTCTTTACGATGTGCTTTGTAGTTTGCAAATGATAGTTGTTATTCTTAAAATTTTCATATGTTCTAGACATTTTATTTAAAAAATGAACTTATTTTACTGTTAAACAAAAAAAATGTTTACTGCTGTATTCCGTTATGTAAATAAATGATGATAATAATAATAATAATAATCAGGAAAGAAAATTATTTTACCATGAATTTCTCAGTGATATTAGTTATTGAAATAAATGGATAGCATCTAGATCCGGAAAATGTAAAATATTTCATTTTCTCTTTTATATTTTCAAATATGTGATTTATTTTATTTCTGCTATTTCTTTTCTTTTCACAATTAATTTCACCTTACAGTATTAATTTAACATCGCTCCTTCAATTTGTTTCAATGCACAGTCTCATTTATTTATTTATTGGCCTATCATTTGTTTTATTTTTGAAGGTATGGGGGATCATTTCAGTTTAACATACTTTGGATGAAAGCTTCACTGTTTTTTCATATAAAGTTTGTATGTATTAATCTATGGAAAGTTTCATAATTGGCTCCACAGCCAATTGGCATATCTTGGCGGGCATAGTTTGGTGCGTAATTAATTTCCTTGTTTTAACTCACATATGTTATGTAAGTTTTACTAAAATGTATCAAAGTATTTTAGGAAAGTTAAAACACGCATAGATACACACACACACACACAAAAAAAACCAGACTGAAGTCATAAACACTTAAAAAATTGGAAAAATAAAGTTTAATAATCACTTAAATTTATACATGTCCCCCAACTTTCCGCAAATACCGTATTCTTGTCATGCTACGATTTTGGTGTTTGTAAATCTTAATTTGAGTATTCTTCCTTAATCAGACCTAGAGCCAATTGGCGTAAGTGTAGTTTGGCGCAAAATTAATTTTATTTTTAAACCGTATACTTGATACCACATTATTCCAACATCGCGTTTTTGCAGTCAACTTTAACTGTGGAACAGATTACAGAACATTAGCTAATACTACATTATATAATAATAAATCGGTATTTTTTAAGTATAGGGGCCTTGGCGAGAGAAGAAAATTTGGCAACGTAATTTCTGGAAGCATATTCACTGTTTCACATAAAGAAGCAATATTTTCCAATATTTGTACAATTTATTTAATATAAAAAAGGCATTTATCTATTTTATATACAAATATAAACAAATCGTATATAAAAAACAATAATAATATCTAGAAACTAAATTTATACCTGTAAATTCGGCACAGATGTCATATTGGCGCGATTGTTTTCTGGCGTAAATGTCATATACGCACCGGATACTTAACTGCCACCAAAGTGTCGTTATTTTGCTTGATATGGTTATCCGGGTATAGATGATATGGTAACGAGGTTTTCGCAAAATTGGCGTCGGAAAAAAATCGCGCCAATATGGGCCGTATATGACATCTGTGGCGTAAATTCTTATAAAACAAGCTGACAGTTCATAAGTTTTGTTTTCATAACTGTTTATATCAATCGGCAACAAATCGCTCTTTCCGAAGCCCAAATTGTGCCAAGATTTAAAAAAAAAAAATAACCCGCAAAGTCCTATATACTGAAAATGGTACTTGTTAGTTATCCCGTCGACCAAATTACTGTCGCCAAATTGCAAGATTAAATGCCAATAATGGTTTGCCATAAATTAATTAATTTTAAGATTAAATGCCAATAAAACCAATATTTCGACGTTTTATTTGTATTTTTATTATTGTTATACTAATTTATTTGTTTTTTCGTTATTTAAAATAAAAAATTGTGTCAATTTGTAGAACTTGGCGAGTAGTTTGGCTATTTATATAATTTGGCGAAATTGGTCGACGGGATAACTAATAAGTACCCTGAAAAAAAAATTATATATTTAAATCTTCATTTTTGATATGTTTGATATGCTTAAAGCCAGAACATAATTGTGCGAATTTTTTTTTTTTTTTTTTTTTTTTTTACGCCTTTATTTTACTGGAATTCGAAAAATATTTTATACAATTTTGCCAATAACACAACATTTTCAATTTTTTACTATGCATTTGTTTATGGGGTATTACCAGGAGTATACACCAGATGGCGTAACTTACGGGACAAAGTCAGCTAATAAGTTTGCAATAGAGTAGTTCGACATACGGCAACGAGTCACGTGACGTCCACCTTTTTCTACCTTTTTGACGTCATCACCGCTAATGGAAAGGGAGATTTGGTGTTTTTCTTGGCGATTTTCTGGCAACCTCGTATTACGGCAGTTTGTAAACAAAAAAATTAATAACATCAGTATTACAATTTATACTATTAATAAATTTAATATATTGAAGAATATTAATAAAATCAGAATTACAGGTTATCGCCGAAATGTTTATTAAATATATGGTGGATGAAAAAGGTTTCATACACAGCTGTAATAAAAAAAAAAATAATTTTTTCACTCAAGATTATTTATTACGAAGAAAGGGAAAATTTGTAGTTGCAAAAAAATCACTATTGATTTGCATACTGTGTACGACTACTTGCATATTTATTAAATGTTCTATTTGAAACACCTATTGTATATACTATAATTATTATACCTATATATTTCGTAAATATTAAGTAATGTGAACAAATTGAATCCCTTTTGTAGTAGATATTTTTTTTAAGTATCACACAGCTGAAAAGTGTTTTAAAACTTTTTACGTATAGTGTGTTTAATTGAATCACTTTTGTAGGTATGTTATTTAAAGTATTACCTAACTGAAAAGAGTTTGAAATCTTTTTACACTTTTTCTATTATGTCTAATGCGTTTTACTTTGAAGTTCATCATTAATTATTTTTTTTAATTAATAGAAAACTAATATACTAAAATCTGCCGAGACAGTATCTCAACGAACCAAGAAAATTTTCCGTTTTAAACAGATTTCATTTTTAGCTGCTTGATTAAAAAAAAATCTGGAGACCTAATATTTTGGAATACTAACAACTTTAGTTGTACCCCTCGCCCCCCTTCACCAGCATATAGTACTTCATACATTATTTGCAAAAATTAAGCATTTTTTTCTTTAGTAAAAGAAAATAATTAATATAATATTTTAAATATATCTACCCATATACAGTGGCACACCCAGGACTTTTTTATGGGGGGTGCCGAGCATTGGTGGCGAAACAAAATAAAATTAGTGAGGGCAAAATTTCTCTGTTTATGATTACAGTAGGTAATTACAAGGAGATACTAATTATTCATCAAATTACCGTAATTAATTCAGTATTTAATAATAATTTATTTATTTTAATGAAAATGAAAATTATTATATTTAAAATTAAATTAATAATTTAAAAGTACACAAATTTTTGAATGTGCAGAAGTTAAATAGGGGAGAAGGGGGCTAGTGTGGACAATTTTTATAAATTTCGCAAAAAAATGTACTAAATATATTTTTTTCACACTTCAAGTATTTTTTTTACAAGAATTTGCTATTTTATCTTTGATTTGGTTGATATATTAAATTATTTGGCAATACAGTTATTTATTAATAAATTTTTAAAAAAAAGTTATTTTTGTCCACATTAGCCCCATGTGGTGGGGCTAGTGTGGACAAGCTAGAATATTGATTTAGACAATGTAATACAACTCTTATGAGTGTTTGCAAAACCATAATAAAATAAATTTGAACCTAAACAACATAGTAAATATATTAATCGTAATAAAATATAACTTAATTAATGTTATAACTAATATTTTTTTATTATTACTGAGGACTGCAGTTAGGTATGTTATGAATCTATTTTAAAGACAAAATTAAATACATTACAAAACACTGGTCAAAATAAAGTACACAAATAAAAAGGTATGGACGTATTTACCTATCTTAAAATCTTAAGTTTGTTTACAAGGTTAAAGTAATTGTCAAAGCAACTAAATGTTTTTCATTAGTGTTTACACAGCCAGGAAACTACATAATAAACAATAAACATTACGGCTTTTTGAATAATGTCTGGCTGTGAGAGTTTTCCCAATGATGTTTATTTGTGAAACATCATTTTCAATATAAATACAACGGTTTTTCTTAAAGCTAATACTCTTGAGAAACTGTTTCGTACTCGACAACAGAAACAGACTTTGAATAACTGCTACATATTTATAAAATGTGCTGTGGCTTGACTTCTTGCAAATTAAAGAAACTTGAGCCAATAAAAAATCTCCTGGCTTGATTGTTGTTTCACTCATTTCTACTTCTTCAATTTCTAATTTATCAACTTCCATGTCAAAAAGACTGTTTCCACTGTCTTCTCGTGTGCTTACCAGATCTTGTGTAGTACCTGGGCATTCACGGCCGATAGTATAGCTCCAAAAAAAAAATAATAATAATAATAATAATCATCTCCAAATGCTAATCAATTTAAAAAGATAATGCCAGGTTTTTACAAATCTTGATATGATATTACTTAGTGTAAATAATTTATGATATGCTTTCACTGTTAAGGAAGGAATATCAGACTAATACTGTTTTGTCAGGATAATTTAACATCCAGTCATTAAATGCAACTTTACACATTCCTTTGAATGCACCATAAATAGCAACATCTAGGGGTTGAAGTTTATTTGAACAATGTGATGGGAAAGACAGTAACACAATGTAATTTTCCTTCACATATGTGTAATTGCTACAAGAGAAATGTTGAATTATGATTATCAAAAAGCAAAGAAAACAGGGTGGTCAATATCAGATTTTTTGTGTTCTTGTATATGGTGTAAAACAGCTGGAAATAGTTCTTTCACCATCCATCCGCTTTTTGAAGACAAATCTAGACTTCCAGTTAGAGCACCAACAAGAAAATAATCCTTATAATTTACTCTAGGAAAAATATACTACCTACCTATGTCATTATAATGGACTAGCATTAGTAATTTAAATAAAAAATGTATATCAAACTAAATTCTACTATGTGTGTGTTCTACATTAAAATTCAGTTATTACTTCACAAATGAATCTAATTTAGTATCGAAATAGCATAAAATGTGACATATTTATATACCTAATTAATGTTTTTACAACTGAAAGCTGAATGGGGCTAGTGTGGACATGTCCACACTAGCCCCATGGTGCCATTTATTTTTTAGGACTAACACTGATAAATGTAAACAATACAGAGCAAAAGTGAATATCAAAAAGTATACTGATTAGATTAATTTATAATATAATATCCCCTTTCATTTGAAATAATGAATATAAATAGTCTAACTTAGTAATTAAAAAACAAATCATGAATTTACTTTTTCACCATAAAAATCTTTTTTTATAAATTGCAAATGAACTATGAAATGTATTCTTGTGTAATTACACATGGAAGTGTATATCAGTGTTGTCAATCTGCAAAAATTTACAGAGCAACTTTAACTAAAAAATAACAGAATTATTCAAGTTGTCCACACTAGCCCCCTTCTCCCCTACTTAAAGAGCCCTTAAACAAACATTTATAGAATTTCCTATTTATATTTATCTGACCGTGAGACATATTGTAGTTTAAAGGAAAATATCCAAAATAGCCTTGACAAAATTAATTATTGGATGCAAATTTTTGGGCTAGTTCTTTTAAACTTTATTTGTCAGTCCGAATTTTTGGGAATTAATAAACTAATAGAGAATTTAATCTGTTTTGGGCATCAGTCAATTTTTGAAAGGCATTGCCTCTAGTCTTGGAAAGGGCAGCTGCCCCTACTGCTACCCTGGCTCAGCCGACTATGGAGGCGAGTTGAATTGAACAGATAAAAAAATTCAGTAAATTCAATTAAAAACATTGTTACACAATAAAATCTTTTTCTTTTTACAAATTACTTCAGTTGAAGTTACATTAATCTCTTTATGTATACATCATAAAGCAGCCCATTTTTAATCTTTATTCTGCCATAGTGGATCTTAAGTAAATTTTTAAAATGCGTAAGGTTGAAAATGACCTTTCGCTGACACAGGTTGTAACGGGAAGCGTTGCAAATATTTTTAACAATTTATAGATGTTCAGGTACAACATTTTCTCACATTTCGAAACTGCTTCAATGGCATTCTTGCATCGAGTTATGAAAGTGATTTTTAAAATTTTCTGCACCACAACTTGAATTCAGTGTTAAAAATTTTTGAATTGGTAGAAAGCAAGTCATGTGCATAAAATTCACACAATTAAAGAAAATCTTTCATTTCATTTGCTGTTGGAGCATCTTTTCCATTAGGTAGAAGAATTAAAAACTTTCAAAATGTTGTGGTGCCAAGTGAAATGTTCATTAAGTTGAGTCAACATTTGATCAACGAATGGAATAAAAATATTTCTTCTGAAATACTCTTTTATAGAATCAGCTGGAACATTGGATCTTTGTTTTTGTTTTGATGCAGTTCTTGGCAGTTTAAGGTCAATATGAAAGTTACTGTCTTTCAAACAAGCTTCATCAAAAATTTCCTTGAAAGGGCTTTACGAATAGAATTTAAGTGAGCCACAACATTGTCAACGAAATTTAAGGCAATTAAAAGGTCACTGTCACATTTTTGCAATAATTTAGACAATGGTAATAGCCCGGGAGGCGGATGAACAGACCATCGCCTTATCCAGTTGATGGCTGAAATTCCAGAATTAGAACTCGATTCGCATATTAAAATGCAACTGGTCTGCCTGCAATTTCCTGCAACCAAAGGTATGAAAACATGGAGGACTGGGAGCAAGAAAACACAATGGTAAACCTACCAGTAAGCCACTACGATCAGGTTTGCAGGTGTTTACCACCAAGATATGAGTTGACAAACTCGTTGCATTTTAATATGCAAATCGAGTTTTAACTAATCCTGGAATTTCATCCATCAACTCGATGAGGTGATGGTTTGTGCAGCCGCCTTCCGGTCCATAAAGTGTATGTAAATATATTCTGTAAGGTAAATAAAGTAATTATGAAACCTAATTCACATAACGAATTTTTCAAAAGTTTTGCCTTAGAAGCAGGGCTGCGGAGTCGGGCCCATTTTTGAGCGAAAGAGTCGGAGACAGATCTGTTAAAATTCCCAGAGTCGGAGTCGGCCCATTTTTGAATGAAAGAGTCGGAGTCAGATCTGTTAAAATTCCTGAAGTCTGAGTCTGACCGGAGTCAGACTATGCACTTTATGAAGTGCAAAAAATTATACATTCAGTACAATATGGGGTGTAAAAAATAATTATAAAACTAGTTATAGTACGAACGCACCTCATTTGCCACGTTTGACGAGCAATTTCCAACTTGTTTATTATAGATTTGAGAAAAATAAACTTTTGTAACAGAAAATCCCCCTCTTTCTGAAGTTTACTTTTCTTGTGAGTTTGTTTTGTTTACAAATTACCCACATTTTAAATCCTTACAATTTTTTCGTATAGTGTGAAGTCGCTTTTATGGAAAATAATTTTGTGAAGGAGTCTCAATGTTTGCCTTGAGCAATTTCCTGATTTTGTCAGTAGATCACAAAAAGGGTACTTCAATGTTAGTTGGGTGTAAATCTTGCAATATTTTTTTCCTTTCAACAATAAAACCTTTTAGTTTTCATTTGTGTGACTTAGAAACAACGCCTTGGTGCTGAAATACATATTTTGTTTTGTTGTATTTAATTTATTCTTTTTTTTTTTTTAATGAAATGAATGAAAATTTTATATTTCAAAAGAAATTAATAATTCCTGTAGGAATGATATTTAACGATTTATCTGATGTGCCCAGCTGACATAAAGTGTCCAAAAGTGTTGTGAATTTAAACAACAGGATCAAATGGCATAACAAGGATTACACTATTCAATATCTCCCCATCCATAACATGCAAATAAAACACATTCTGTTCTCTCTCATTGATGACACATTCATCTCTCAGCTAGTTTAAAAATTAAAATATGAAAAAAGTTGTAGAGTTGTTACTGGACAAGTATAAAAGTAAAAATAGGGTACTTGCGTTTTATCCGGACCAGGTAAAGAGATTGCCAAAAATGGTTGTCAATTGCCAGTTTTGTTTATCATTGTCAATTGTCCATGTTGCTCAAAATGGTTATTTAATACAAAACATCATTAAAAAGAATAAATAATATAAAAGCAAACTGAAATAATACAAAACAGCAATATAGTATACATCTATTAAATACATAACATCAAAATGACGACTTTTAGCAATAAATGATATTAACGATGGTAGTTTTATTTCCAGTGATTTATTATGCTCACCAGAATGATTACAATATATTATGTCTATATATATATAGTATGCTATATCATATTATATAGTTATATGCATATAAATATTTCTGCCATCGCCTTTAATATGACAACTGTATAATATGCACTTAAAATGAAAAAAAAAGTATATAATAATAATAAGGGGTTACTGTAATATTTTTGGCACAGTGAGTATGACCTAGACCGAATAATACACAAGTATCAAAAATAGTTTTTTTTTTTTTTAACCACCACCCATAAAGCATTCAATATTTATAAAAATCATGTCTAATTTCAGGACTGCAAATCATGTTGGTCCAAAAAACTTGTTACAATACATGAATTTGGAATGACTAATTATTGAAAATCGACCGAATTTATTAAATGAATGCCGAATTTATTAAAAAAATTACAATTGATTTATAATTTTTTTTTTTCAGATATGACAACAGGAAAGGGGGAAAAAAGCATTTTTAAAACTATGTATTCAGAATCTTTAAATTGTTTTCTTAACTTATAATTTACTTAATATTAAGCTATTAATTGATAAAAGCAGATTTTAAAAAATACATATTATTCTTTATTTTTATTTTATTTTCTACCATTAAGAGTTTTAAAATATTTTGTTGCTACTATTTCACAGCCAGTTGGCATATTTTATTGGTGTGTTGTTTGGAGCATAATTAACTCTTGTAACTTGTAACCAACCATAAAGAATGTTTGGTGATTTATCACCTGTGGCTAACTCAAAAATGCCTTAAAATTCATTTATTATATTATAATAAAGTTCCTTAAAATATTATTGTCGTCAGAAGCACACTTGTGTACATATTTTTTATGATTCTGGACTATCAAGAACTGAGTAAAAAATCTATTATAAAATTGTAGCTTGACATATTTACAAGTTAAATAAAATAGTGTAAAAGAAACACAAATTCACAGTTTAATGATAATACAGCTTACACTTCTTAAAAAAATACAAATGAATTCTACTAAAGTAAACAATGGATTTAACAAGAAAAAGATATTGAATTGGGTTCGGCAGTGACCCGGAGCCGAACAATTTTTGATGCTCTAGCTCCGCACCTAGATAAAATACTGTGGCTCCAGCAACTGCTCCAACTCGGCTCCGACTTCGCGCTTTTGAGTTACAGATTTTAATTTACACATTTAATTTTTTGCTCACAAATTCTTTCTTCCTTCTTTACCTTCATTAAAGATCTGACAAAATGCATTTTTCTTCTCATCAAACTTGAAATTCTTGTTCAGAAAATATGACATCTTTTAGCTTTTACTTTTAAACTAGAAAGTTTGGTGGAATTTTAAATGCAATTTCTGGAAGAATATAGTCTTGTTTTAAAAAAATTCAGTTCTTATACTTAAAAATATGCAAACAAGACTTTGCACTCCATTTCTTTTTAAATTATTAAGAGTTGCAAAATTTAATTTCATTCCTCTTAGTTTTTTAAAGTCATCAGTATGATTAATAGGTTAAGGCTCCCATCCTTTCATGCAAAGACACTCACAAGCTAATGTTAAATCTATGGGAAGATTCTTTTAAAAATATTATTTACATTTCAATATGTATATTTTTTTGTCATTGGATAGCTGTAAATTTCTACATTCAATGTTTATTTTTTCAAATTTGCTTGCAGTTTTTTTTTTAAGAGGATATTTTTACTTTTAGAACAGGTTCCGAAAGTGAAAGAAAATTAATTAAAAAATCTGCAACCAAAAGTAAAAAATGGTGAATGCATGATATATTAATATATTGTACAGCCATTTATACATGTCTGCAAATTTTGTGCCAACATTTGCATTCAGCGCAAACTGGTGTTCATCCAAAGGAAAAGAGCAGAATACTTCTGTCAATGCCACATGCTTTTATAATTTATTTTCACCTCCACATTATTTATAAATATTCTGTTCTATTAGAGTATTCTAATAAAAAGATGCTTTAATTTTTTTTTTTTTTTTTATGCTTGCTTATATTAGCATGTTTCCTTAAACAATAATCGCTACTTTTCGGTTACCCAGGTGCCAGTGTTATATATGCATATATATATATGTGTGTGTGTATATATATAACACATGCATATATGTATATAAGTATGTATGTATATATATTAGCATGTTTCCTTAAACAATAATCAGTACTTTTCAGTTAGCCGGGTGCCAGTGTTATATATGCATATATATATATATGTGTATGTGTGTGTATATATACAACACATGCATATATATGTATATAAGTATGTATATATAACACTGGCACCACGGCTAACCAAAAAGTACCCAATAATCTAATTTTATACTAAAGTCTTTTAATCTAAGTGATTGTTTTAATTTAAATTTATGCAATTGATAATTACGAAATCCCTTAAAAATTAATGTCTTAAATCAAATTTACTGGTACATCAGCAGTACATAATAGAACATAATTTTATTTTATTTTTAAGTAATAAATTAAATGACTTACTTTTTATAAAGATAGGATATAAAGCAAAATAAAATCCTCATCAAAACATAAAAGAAGTGTAGCCTCCATGCTGCATACAAACAGTGATTTAGCCTGCAAGTTAGCATCCAAAAGACTAAAAGATTATTTCTAACCTAATAATCTCCCAGGCGCATTCCAACGGGCCACCACAGAAGTAAGGAACCAACAAGCTGCAACTCTACTAGAAATAAGTTGACTTTGCTGCTCTCTGCACCGATCATCAACATGTTAGTGACAATAACTGATGCTGCTGATGAACAGATCATACTGCGTAACACCTATTCACACCATCCTTGTTTCATTTCTAGCAGCTAAAGCAACTAGCAAATTAAAAGAGAGAAAATAATGTAATACATGCATACATATAATATTTAAAAAATGAAAGTCAAAATGGTTCTTTTCAGTTAGTCAGGCACCAGTGTTTTATATACATGTATGTGTATATATATACACATATATGCATTTATACATATATATGTATGTATATAAAACACTGGCGCCCGGCTAACCGAAAAGTACCAGCAAAATATAATAAAACAAATATTTGATTCAAACAGTAAATGTTGATTTTTTATTAAAGTACTACTCAAAATCAGATATGGGAAACTGAAAATAGCTGACTATATATGTATTTGTTAAAATAGTATCATTTGTAACATTAACGAAAACCTCATAAAAGAATTTTATCCCTAAGCAATGATTTAGTACATAATTTTTTACACAAGACCATTTCGCATCTCAGCTCTCCGCTTTCTCGGAACAAAATCCTAGATACCCTACAGACATTTTTGTGTATTAGAATTCCAAAGCATGGAGAGGATTGCGACCCCTCTCTTAATCTCTGAGAAAAGTATGAAGTTTTTAAAAAAGCACTGAGAGATGATAAAAATATAAAAAGCTGTTAATGATTGTGATTAAACTGATTATTGCAATTTCATCCACCTCATTTTTAACCTTTTATTCCCTAACACTGCTTACCATATCCACTGAAAACATTCAGTTTTGTAAGTTATTGATATTTAACAACAATAAAAGAGTTCAACTCAGGCATGTAATTTATATTATTTACTGGTTGTGGGGGTTAGCTTTCAGTTACAATGACTTTCTTTTAAATAAAAGTACATGAATACATATTTTCACAGATGTGCTTTTGATATCTGTAAAATTCGTTAAGTCTTTTATTTTCAAAGAACTAACTTTTTTTGAAAAAGTTATGCACTTTTCATTCCTGCTCCACACTAAAAAAAATCTTGAGTATGTCATTGATCAGAAGATATATCCTACCTGTAATATATGTTAATATTACTCTACATATGACTACAAGTTGTTTAATCATAATATTAAATTCGTAAAATTACACTGGGCAAAAGCAGTAGAAGTAACAGGATCATATCTAACACCAAAAAATTTTTAACATTGACGTAACCAAAAAAAATTATACGAGATACCAAATAAAAACTAATCTGAAAGAAAATGAAATAGAAAAAAATATACAAAACACTTACTTAGTATATGTTTCTCCGTTTACATTTATTTTTCTATACGCTAGACGATAACAACAATACACGTTTTGCAAAAGATGGCACTTCGGCATTTTCTTTAAAAAAAAGTTGTACAGAAGCACTTGACAATCGCATAATGTGCGAAAAAGAAGCCAATATGGTAAACATGAATTCACTCAAAAGATGCCAAGAATATGTGCAGTCGAGTGCGCAGATGGCGGATTTGTGTTCTACCTTTTTTACGTCATATCAAAATGCCCGAGGCTAACGAGAAAGACAGGCTACCGCGGTGGGTCCGATTCTTCTTTTTTTACAGACCGCTGGAGTCACGTGATACTCGAATGCACCAATCAAGATGTGCGAAAAGAGCATCACGTGACTCCAGCGGTCTGTAAAAAAAGAAGAATCGGACCCACCGCGGTAGCCTGTCTTTCTCGTTAGCCTCGAAAATGCCCTATTATCGGGGACATTTTCACCCATAGGTTTTCTCCGGATTGTCAAGTCTGTTTTATGATAAGGGAGTCTTGGCTTAAGCATGGCCATAGCCTACTATCTATATTATAAAGGGCAAACATATCTGTGCGTAACGCATACGTCATTCTGCGAATGGCAACACTTTGAAATTTGAAATGAAATTTCGGTTTTGCAATTTTCTCTACTAAAAATTTTTAAACTTCTAAACATCGCACATTTAAAATTTTACACCATCGTGTAGCGAAAAAAATGCTCTTTTAAATGCAATTTGTTTGAAAGCTGTATCGCAATTTAATTTTGAGGTATTAATTTTTTTGTACTTTTTAATACAATTTTTGTAATTGTGGCAACTGAAGAACTCCATTTCTGTTGAAAGTCGTGGAGGGTTGAAAGTAAAGGGAAGCTAATCACGGAAGAAAGAAAATAATATATTACTGTACCTTTTGTTGCCATTTTCTCATAAAAACTGAAAAAATAAATTGAAATTAAAATACGTGCTATGTCAGTGATTTTTTAAATTTCTAAATATCGCACATTTTCAATTTTTAAACCGTCAAATAGAGAAAAAAATCTACTTTCAAATGCAATTTATTTGAAAATTGTATCTTAATTGACTGAGTTATTATGGTTTTTAAAATAACTTAGCCATCCGTGGCGACCAATTTGACCTCCCTTAAATGTATACTAGGCATTGTATCATGTTACTTTTATTCATAATTTAATTTACTTGCTCAATCCTTCGCCAAATTTGAAGATTCTGATAGAGAAATCGAGAACTCCCTACAGTTACGTTAGTCGGGCACAGGTGATAAATCGCCAAACATTGTACCCGTCGCATTTTTTTTTCGTTAATTCAGATTAAAATATAATTCTTTCACTCATTTTATTTAGAATGGATGACTTTAATTTAAAAATAAAACCTTTAAAATTCATGACTTTCACTTAAAAAAAATTCTTTAAAAAAAGAAAAAGAATAAATAATACCATAAACCATTTAATTTCAACATCAAAGTTTTGTTTTTATTTACCCCACGAAAATTAAAAAATGCTGCTGGCGAGTTAAAAAATGCTATTGGCGAGAATTGCACCCAGCTAACATAAACGTACGAACTCTTTGCGATTATGGACACTTTTATGTAGTTTTATTTGAAAAAAAAATATTTTGATTAAATCAGTTGCCAAAAAATTTTTTTTTCTCGCCATGGACCTTTTCTCTATTTCGCCAAGTACCTATACTGGAAAAGCACCTTCATTTATTTTTTTATTTATTGTATTTTAAATTAGATGAATAAAAGATGGCACACGTGTCATATACGCACTACGTTGGCACGACTTTTTCTGACTCCAATGTCATATACGCACCGGGGTACTTAACTGGCGCCAAAGTGTCGTTATTTTGCTTGATATGGTAACCCCGATGCTGTTGTTTATTTATTAATAAATTGTTTATTTACTTTTATTTTATTTTTTTAAATTATATAAATTGTTTTGTTCTATAGTTATTAATTAAACTTTTTATTTATTTATTGTTATTCACTTTTTTAAAATATTACACAATAACCAATGATATGCGTTTCATCCGGGCGTTGCCATTAAACAATTAACCGCCAATTGTTTACAATTAACCAATTGAACAATTAACCAACAATTAATCGCGATTTCTGTGTCATGTACGATAGCGTAATATATATATATATATAGATTTTCAAGCATAAATTATTTTTTAATTTATCTCTATCACGTGTAGCTCGATTACGGAAGGTTAATCCGCTTGCTCTTAAAACAATGTAAAAAATTCAGCATTTGTTTCCGTCTAATGTTCCATACCAAAATTAATACTTCCTCTATAGAAAAATAAATAAAATAATGTAAATAAGAAACAAATTTAACAGACATGTGATTGAATCACGCGCTTATGCACCGAAATGATCAGAAAGACTGACGTAAGAGGCAAAATCTTGAGTTAATAACTCCTGGCATGTGGTGACATGTGAAAGTATCGCTTTTAATAAATTTCAAAACTTTATGTGATTGCATAATTGATATTTTTCATATAAAAATTCTTTTTGATGTTAGTAGGCAATCTAAAATATATATTACATGTAAGAAAATAATTAGATTAAAAAATATATTCTGTAACCCGAGGAGCTCGGGTTCGATCCCCTAGTGATATATAACGGCCCGCGCATTTCGCCGAAAAAGTGAAGTCGGATCCAACTTCAAACCCTGAACCAAAACTTCACAACGTGCTCTTTGTTTACATTTATACCCTGCCCAGATAGAAGCTTGTTTCTCATCGTCGAGGTTTCAGAATCATTGATCGTATTTTCATGTAATAAATTAAATATTTATATTCTTCAATTTCCTTCGATTTAAAAGGCTATTTTACACAAATTGTAGCATTTTAGTGTTACACATACTTTTAAGATTAGCTAAATTATTTATTGTTTACCTTGATCGTTTGGTTCATTCATGAAAAATGCCGGTTCTGTTATTCTTTTTTGAATGTCCCGTATTTATATAAAAATAGCTTGGTTTCATATACACGTTTTAAAATTAAAATTTGATTTTTATCAAACTACAGTTCTCATAACTGACTTGAAGCAGCTATTTTTGATTAATTTACTGTTACCGGTAAAATATTTGTCTTTAATATCGCCCAAACCAAGAAGAAGAAGAAAAAAAAGCCGATCTTCCTTAAGCATTAAATATTCTTATTTTTAATCACAGAAAGAAATGGTGATCACGGATTTAAATATCGTTGTAATATTGGAACAGATGTCATATTCCCCTTATATTGGCGCGATTTTTTTCGGTTGCCAATTTGGCGAAAACATCAACAGCATAAACAACATAATCCGGATTACCACATCAAGCCCTTTAGCGCAAGTTAAGTACCCGTTGCCTATATGATATTGGCGACAGAAAAAAATCGCGCCAATATGGGGCGAATATGGCATCTGTACCGTAATATTCTATGTTATCCAAGCAATTTTGATTAAATCATGTAAGGGTATTTGTTACTTAATAAATTACATTTATTAATTATTACAAGGAATTTTATGAGTATTTTAATATATTTAAAAAAAATTCTATCAGTTTTATTGTTTCAGCAGTGAAAATAGTAAATAAATGGTACTTAGTTATCCCGTCGACCAAAAATCTATCGCCAAACTATAAGATTAAATGCCAATAATGCTTGATCGTAAATGTGACATTCACTTGACTGTAAGCAAGTTACACGTGTTTATGTCATCACGTGATTTTTATTTCGACGTTTTATTTGTATATTTATTAATGTTATACTAATTTATCTGTTCTTTCGTTATTTAAAATAAAAATGATGTCAATTTGTATAATTTGGCGAGTGTTTTAGCGATTTATATAATTTGGCGAAATTGGTCGACGGGATAACTAAGTGGTACCAAATAAATTTGTGACATTGATGTTTTAGACTAAGCATATGTTTTTTTTTTATATATTTTTATGTGTGTTGGTTAACAGTTTAAAAGAGAAACACATTATATTAGTTACTTAAATAAATAGAACTTTACATTTACATTGATATGGACAGTTTATAATAATCCTTAACAGCTGTATTCGAATTAGCTGTCATTTATAAGCTTGATTGGAATGTCAGCAGAATTGTAAACGTAACCATGGCGTAATTTTGGTGTTTGTTTACATATCTACCCTTCCCAGGTTGTTTCAGTTACGGTCAGAGTCAGATTTCAATTTTGGGCAGGGTATCAGAGTCCTCTGGCGAGCGACTTCATACATTAAACGCAAATCAGTCTGCCTGTAGTAGTATATAAGTATGCTTTGAGCATGGCCTTTCTTCGTTAATATTAAAAAAATTGTCGTATACAAAAATATGGAAATCGGTGGTATTATAAAGAAATATTTGATAAACACTCTGATGCAGACAGTTTTCAAATCGAAGAATTACTTTCAGAGATATTTAATGCTAAAGTTGGACAAAATTGTTCCATTAAAAAAGTTTTATTGGAGCAAAAACTATACATGAGAATTTAATCATTTTTAGATCATTTTATAGGTTATAAGTTCCCGGTGTGCAGATTGCATTTATGTTTTTTTATTTGACTATTTTTTGAGGTTTTATTTCTATTTTAAATTCAAATTTTCAGTATTTCGAGAGATATTTTTTACAAATTTAAAAAATGTTATTAATTTAAACTGTTGCCAACTGTATAAACAGCGCAAACAATAATGTTTACTTCAAATTAAACATTTATTTACACGGGACTATTGTAAACAGAAAAAAAAAAATAAAATTAGAATAAAATGATTACATGTTAAAAGCAGGAAAATTGCGTCATAAGAACCATATTTACACTGGAATTTTAAAAGAGAAACAAAATGTTAAAATAAAAAAAATCATTACTATGCGTTAAAACCTGTAAATGGAGGAAATTACGTCATATTTAAAATGGCCAAAAAATATGGCAAAACAATTTAAATTAAAAAATATATCTGCGCGAGACATTTACTTGATATTTTGAGATAATATTTTCAACTATTATCGTGAATTTTCGAAGACAGCGCAAATAATATTTCCTTCTAACAACAAAAGTATTTTCACGTGAATATTAATAAGAGAAATAAAACTTTGGTGTAAATTGCGTCAGATTTAAAACGATACATTTAAAATGAATTATTTAAAAGAACTATCTTATAGCGCTGTTAAAAAATACCGGGAGATAATGACAATGACACTGTTTACTTAATTCATTTTACATTAGCTTATTTTCGAATGTTTAACTAATTTTTTTTAATTAAATACGAAAACAGCCATTGTATCTTTTAACAGCAGCAGATATGGTCTTAAAAATCCCCAATCCAAGAAAAACGAATGGAAACCCGTTTACAGAGAGATCGCTACTGCTTTTTTTTTTTTTTTTAATCAATATTTTTAAAGCCGATCAAATTAGCGTGCTTTTTGGATTTTGGTGTCCCTGAACGGGGGTTGGCGAGCGTAGCTCGTAGGGGGCAGAGCCCCCTAGTTTATAATAAAGTAGTCTATAATTTTATCCCTTAAGTACTGAAAATGAAAACATGGGTTATTACTATGAGCTACCATTAATAGTCAAATCTATAGTTTTTCATTTGAAAAATATTCAGGACTTCCTCGTTAAAAAACAGGTCATTACCGACTCCGACCGAAAGAGAAAAAGCACAATCCGAAAAATATAAAGTGCACCTCACTCGCAACGAAGAAAATACGTCAACCTATCCTGATTCAGGACTCGTAATTTCATGTAAATACGAAAACCGCTAAAAAGATTTTCATTGAAAGGCAACCCGACCCGAAATGAAAGAAAATTAATCCATATTTTAATACAATTATTGTAAAAGAAGTCTACAATTATATATCTTTAATATAAACTTTACCTTTTATATAGAAAAATGAAGATATAGTATTCATTAATGTTTAAATATGTAGCTTTTTTATCAGAAAAAATTTCAGGTTTTCTTTAAAAAATAATATTAACACGAACCCACCTCAGAATAGTGAAAACGCAATCCAAAACAATTAACGCTTTACATAACCTTTACTTGCAGAAAATCACTAATGAAAATTTTCTTATCACTATAGATCACAAAAGTCGCAACTTACGTGACCTGTTCATAACGTTCCTGGGCTGATTATCTCATGACTGCTCGAATTTCATGATTCTTTTTTCGCGATCATATGACGAACTTTGCGATTTTTTCCGAGACCGTTCCACGGAATTCACTATTTTTTTTTCTGCAACCTTTATCGAAATTGTTTTTTCTCGCGACCATTTATTGAAATTCACAATATTTTTCCACGACCAACTGACGAAATTCCATATTTATTTCTGCGATCTTTTGACAAAATTCGCGATTCTTTTTCACGATCATTTGTTGAAATTCGTAATTATATTTTCTACCACCGACTAATAATATTTGTAAATTTTTGCAGAATAGTTACACGAAAATTTGCATCTTATTTTACGATCATTTGACGAAATTATCTTCGATTGTTTGACTAAATTTTCGGGATTTTTTGTGCAATTTTTTGACGAGATTCGTGATTTTTTTTGCAGTCCTTTTACAAAATTCGAGGTTTTAGTTTGTACAATCATTTGACGAAATCTGCATTTCTTTTCGCGATCTCTGTTGAAATTAACAATATTTTCCACGGTTGTTTGAAGAAATTAGCGATTTTTCCGCGATGATTTCGGGATTTTTTTTTCAAAATTTGCGATTTTTTCCTGTGACTCATTGACGAATTGATTTTGCGGAATTCGAAAGAAAAAAAATCGAGTACTTTCACGAAAATTAAAAAAATTCGCAGAATAATCATATGTCAATTAAAGAAGTTAAGGAGACAAAATAGCGCAGAGCTTTTTTTATTGCGCGGGATGTTCTTATTTTCTGTGAGATTTGTGCAGTTCTGCACATTCCCTGTTCCTTAAAGAAATTTTTCATTGTCCTTCGCCAGGAAACTCTTGAAATGGCGCACCTGACGTAAAACCTGAAAAAAAAAAAAAAAAAAAAATCGAAAGGGAGTAGTAAAAAGTTCCATTTTAAACAGGCCTTTGTCTTAGCAAGTATAATTGTATTATGTCTTTTCATCGAAATTTGATTTTTTTCCCCTTTGGGAAAGAAATAAGTTATAGACAGGCTTCGTTTTCACAAGTGTTACTGTAATACACCTCTTTTCAGAGCTATACTATAGAGTGGATGGTTTAACAGCCTTTGAGAGGATACCTGTAAAAATGGAACCTATAATAGAATAATGTCTAGAAAGAAAATTTTTCTTATTCAATATATTGAAATTTTACCTTATAATACGGAAACCTGTTTAAAACGAAATAATGGTTCTTGAGTTCCAAGTTTTTACTGTTTTGTAGGGGGGGGGGGGTGTTAGACGCCCGGATCCTACCCTTAGCTATATATTTTCCTTCAAAAAATCTTTGCACCCCCCCCCCCCCCAAGAAAGTTCTGAAATGGCGCCCCTGCTAAAATTGTAACTTAATATAGTCAATAAAACGACTTGTAATGCGATTATTAGCGATTTTCCGAGTTCCGTGGCAAATGATTGACATTTGTAAAAGGAATTTGGTTTCAAAAATTTACCCTAATAAAGTACATTTTGTCCTCTACGATTTCTGAATGTTAGCAGGTTTTTAGGGATTTTTGGCGTTCCGCGTCGATTTTTTGTCTTTCATGAAAGATTTCGGATTATATGTTTTACCTCATTATAGCAAATTTTTACACCAGCAATTTGCGAATATTTAGCAATTTTCCGAACTTCGCGGAGATTTTTTGACATTCGGAAACGGAATTTAGTTTTAAACTTTTAGCCTAATATAGTAAATTTTATCCTCCATCCTCCTCGATTTTATGCATTTTTAGCGACTTCAATGCAAATTTTCTGGTTTCACGGCGATTTTTTGATATTTGTAAAAAGAGTTCTCTTTCAAACTTTTAGACTAATATGTACGTTGTTTCAAACTTTAGACTATAATATGGATTTTGTTTCGAGCTTTTTCCGTATTATGGTAAAATTTCTCATCTGCGAATTTTAAATTTTAGCGATTTTTTTTGCAATTTTCAGCGTGTTTTTTTTTTAAGTTTCGAGGTGCTTTTTGACATTCGGAAAAAGAATCCGATTTCAAACTTTTAGCCTAATATAATAAACTCTCTCCTGTGTTATTTTTGATTTTTTGGGGCTATTTACGCGATTTCTAGCGTTTTTTCGCGTTTCACGGCGATTTAAAAAAAATTCTTAATTGGAATTAAATTTCAAACTTTTATCCCAATATAGTAAAATTTGCCCTTCGTGATTTTTGATTTTTTTTTTTTTGCTATTTTTCAGCTTTTTTTTTTTCCTTTTTTTTTTTTTTTTTTTTTTTTTTTTTAAATCCATGGCGTTTTTTATTTTTTTTACATTCGATCTTTCGATCTAATATAATTTCGATCTAAATAAATTCTGTCCTTTTTTCAATAAAGTTTATTCGGATTTCGTGCAGAAATTTTCAAATTTTTCGTGAATTCTTTTGTAATTTTTAGTTTCTTCGCGTTCCGCAGAGATTTTTTGACATTCGTAAAAGAACTCCATTTTAATCTTTTAGCCCAATATAGTAATTTTTGTGCTCTGCAACTTTTGATTATTTAGTGGTTTTTAGCGATTTACTGCGATGTTTCCGCGTTAGAAAAAAGAATCTGGTTTCAATCTTCTTGCCCAATTTAATACTTTTTTATGTATTCACAGTGAAGTTTATTCAGATTCCGTGCAACAATTTTTAAAATTTTCGCGATTTTTTATTGTATTTTTTAGAGTTTTTTCCGCGTTTTGTGCTATTGTTTGCCGGACCCGGGCAACGCTGAGTGGTTCAGCTAGTCTATAATAATAAGGAATGAAGTTTGTGTCTGTCGACAGCGTTCTGAAGAGACCGTTGCACGTAGAGCTACAAAATTCGGTAAGAAGATACCTCTATGTGTTTAGTTTTGCACCTCCAAGCCCGATTTTGGACTTTTTGATTAGATGTTTTAAAATTTAAATTTTTATGTGATTTTTAGAGCTTTTTCACGTTTTATTGCGATTTTTCTACATAAAAAAAATACGGTTTCAATCTTTTATCCCAATATACTAAATTTTGTCCTCTTTTCAATAATGTTTCTTTCGTAAAAATCAGCCCGTAATTAATCCTGATAATAGTTAAAATTTCATTAAAAGACTCATCAAAAAAGCAGCTTTTTTTTTAGAAACGACAAATGATGAGGATCTACTGGAGCAAGTGGAATTTTCACTAATTGTCTAAATTTAAGAAAACTAATCAAGATATCGATTTGAAAATTTCTGAGCAAATGCAGAAATTTTTTTTACATCCGAATATCCAATTTTTTTTTATTGGTCTGTAAATTTTCTTAATTGTTGCAAAAACCTGACGGCGGCGGTACAACATTTCCGAGAAAGAACCAGACAGGAAATTAAACGTTGCCAAATGCTGAAAACATAATTTAAAAGGATTTTATCAACTTAATCGAAGATTGTAAGTGCATTCTGTCGCAAGAATTCCTTCATATGAGTTAAGAGTTTGTCCATAAGGACTTCTCCCCCTTTATTTAAATTTTAAAATATGCTATCCTAAATATTGTGACGTGAATATTAGAATATTCACAAATTGTTGTGATCGTATTTTGGAAATAGTTTGTTGTAAAAAATTCTTCTTTTAGAAATGGAGACAATAACCCTACACTTAGTTCTTTTAGGTCATTTTAAAAGGAGAAAATTGAAAAGATCTTACTTGAAACAAGCAGTGTTGAGGAAGAGACAGGAACTACACTTTCTTGAGATTAAATCAATCTTTATTTAAGTATATTTTTAGATGAAGATGAATATTTTTCAATTTTGATCACCCGTAAATTGTTCTTGAAAATACCAGCACTTAGATTAAAAAAATTCCCGAGAGAATATCGCATATGAACTGAACATATGAACACTAAAGAACAAAAACTTCGTTGATAAAAAAAAATGGCACAACTACAACCAGATATCGACATCGTTGTTTCGGACATCCCGTCAGAACTTTAACTGCCTAAAAAAAATTAAGGGAGACAGTATATAAACATCGCTACGGGGCCCGTAAAAGTAATTAAGCGAGAGGTTTAAAACAATTGATCAAATTCAAAAGCCACCGGTATTCGGAACACAAATGAGAAAGCGAAACCAAAAGTAACGCAATCTAATTTGTTCGTGAAACGAAACGTCACTCGTTTGAAATCATAGCAAGCGCCCGTTTTCTACTGAGCATGCGCACACTTACAGCCTCGGATGGAACACGGAGAGAAAAAGGAAGGGAAGAATAATGAATGAATGGCGTGCGTATGCAAGCACTGGGGGAAAGCCAACTTACAGACTACGCTAAGGTTGTCAGCGAGAGAGACGGGAGAAAAAAGAAAAGAAACAAAAGCACGGCCGCGACACCGTCACAGATGCAGACCGGTGAATAGGTGCAAAAAAATGTGAGATTTCATCTCACAATACCCCCCAACGTCGAATAAAATTTTGATGTGCCAGACAGATGTAAAAAGGTGACCTTTTGCATCAGGATGGGGAAATCAAAATTTTGAAAGCCCAATTAACAAGCCCTACAAATAAAACGTGGTGATCAAAAAGGAAAAAGAGAAGGAAAAGGAATACATAAATGTTACATCAATGTAGTATATACAATATAAATATGTACATTTAGAATGAGTATTCCAATTATTTACATGTGGCATGCCATAAAAATAATTGTGCACGTAGTATATCTTTAAAAAGATCTCATATCAAAAAAAATATTAAACATTAATATTTCACCAAAAAAAGCAAACAACTTTGCTGTCAAGAGATATCATGAAACATGTATTATTCGAATAATATAAAATAACAGTTGCAACTATAATAAGTAAAATTGGTCGACCAAGAGTATTATAGAATAACTTACATCTTCAGCTATTCAAGTTTTCATCAATCAAAGTATCTCATAAATCAAGAGTACTAGTATAATTTGTTTACTCATTGAAGATATTTATATAGCTACTCACTACCATTAACATATTAGATAAAATGTATATCAAAATAATATCAACAACAGTAAACAACACGTATAACCTCTAAAATAAAAAAAGTCAACATCAATAAATTACTCTTCAACAAAAATATTTAACATAATTACTCAAAATTCATCAACCTAGGTATGGTACATATATATATATATATTGCTGTATGAAAATAAAAAAAAGGTGGAGATCTCCAAAAAAGAAAAAAAATTAAAAATATACTATCAAAATCATTATACATTTCTATGTAATAAGCTTGATCATGTCAATTTATAAATGAGAAACATGGTACCAAAAAATAAAAAGGAATAGACAGATAACCTAGAACAGATATTACCATCATGTTTTTGCTAAAATTAAATGAAATTTACTAGAACTTAGAATACCAGGTGAACAAACTATTGCCTTAACATCATCACATTGTCAGGTGCAACTACTCATAAACCTAAAAATAAATACAAAAAAAATTAACTATTAATATTTATGAAAATACATATTTAAATGCAAATATTAATGTCTTTTTCGTAAATTATAGCTGTGGGGTAGAGGTGTAATCTGATGAGGACTTTGCAACACTAAGTGTTGTTGGCGTTTCTGTACAGGTATTACTCTATTAATATTTATTGTGAAAGGCTTGTCCAGTTCATCTTCTAAAACCCTAACAGAAAGAAGCACATCTGAAATTACATTTATCACAACATAAGGACCAATGTTTCTTGGCTTAAATGCATCATTAGTTCTAATGTAAACAATATCACCACACTGGAACTTTCGTAGATGAGCACGTTTATGTTGACGTTGATTACGTAACTGTTGAGCCTCTTTCATGTTTCCATAAACTTTCTGGTACACATGTTTCATTGTTGACATATGCTGATAGTAATCGTACGGATATGATAACGCTTCCAGATCAGGATAATCGAAAAGATCAAAAATATTGGATATAGATCTGCCAAAATGCAGAAAAGATGGTGAGTATCCAGTTGAAGAATGTATTGTGTCGTTATATAGGCTTTTATGTATCATTAGGGACTGTTGAAAATTATATCCCTCCTGAGCTAATGTAGCAATTGATGACTTAATGCTGGTATTTATTCTCTCTGATGATCCTTGCGTTTGAGGATGCCCAGAGGATGAATGAACAATACTGATCTTGAGGCTCTCCGTAAAATTATCAAATACTTGTGAATTAAATTGAGGGCCCAGATCAGACATTAAAGAAGCCGGACGACCATAGGTGGTGATGTAGTTGGTCAGGGATTTAACAACAGACTGAGCAGTAGCAATCTTGATCGGGTATAACTCTATATGTTTTGAGAAATGATCCAGGAATGTCAGCACATAAAATTTATTCGAAAAAGGGCCTAGGAAATCCATTGAGACGAGCTCACCAGGTTTAGGAGGGATAAACATCTCTTGTAATGGTGCTGCAGGTATTCTTCGTGGTTTATGTCTAACGCATAACTCACAGGACAGAACAAAATTTTTTGTATCTTTATAAATTCCTGACCAGTAAAATTTTTTGAGTAGTCTTCTATAAGTATTTCCAATACCGAAGTGAGGCATATGGCAAATATGCAAGATTTTTGACTTTAAAATATGAGGCACAATAATTTTAATATGTGGTGAATTTTCAGGTTGTAAGAATTTACGTTTTATCATAAGTAAACCTGTATCAGGATGAATAAAATAATTTTTGAACTTAGGATTAGGTTTATCTGAAGTTATGGAGTCAATTATTTTCATTATTTTAGGATCCTTACGCTGTTCACAGAGGAATGTGGACTCAGAAATTTCCATTTTTGGGTCTTGAGATTGTTGGTTTTGATCATCTATGTGATGCAACTCAATAGTTGGTGACTTTGTAGTGACTGGAAGAATATTTTTATCTCTTATTAAAGCAGGGTTAGTGTTAAGATCTTGAGAATTATTTGTAAAATCTTCACGAGAGAAATAATCTGCTAACACATTACTCTCGCCTTTAAGATATTGAAAGGTGAAATCATAATTGTAAAGGTCAACCAACCATCTCGTAGTCAGATCAACTGGTGAACTAGTAGACTTATAATGTTCAATAGGTTTGCTGTCACTTAAAATCGTAAAATGTCTATTATACAGAAAAAATTTAAATGCATTAATTGATTTCACAATTGCCATCAATTCTAGCTTCAGAGCAGGATATTTTCTTTCTGAAGGAGATAAAGATTTACTAAAATAACTCACAGGTAGTAGATGACCATTTCGCTTTTGTAGAAGGACACCGGAAATAGCTATACCACTTGCATCTGTATTGAGGTAAAATGGTTTGGACCAATCAGGCAAGGAGAGAAAAGGTTTTGAGAAAAAAATGTTTTGAACTTCTGTAAAAATTTTATTATGATCTGGCGTCCATGTAAAAGGAACCTTTGGAGAGGTAAGTTTAATTAGTGGATCCATAAGTTTAGAATATTTGGGAATAAGTCTGCGATAAAAACCACATAGACCAATAAATCTTTTTAAGTGTTTCTTAGTTTTTGGAGCTGGAAAAGATGTAATTTTGGTTATATTAGAAGACACTGGCTGGATAGTATGATTCTGCAAATGAAAACCAAGGTAATCTATGGCTGTTTGATGAAATTTGCATTTAGCAGGAGACAAGGTAAGGTTATGTTTCTGTAAAATTGAAAATAAAACATCTAATTTGTGAATCATTTCTTGAAATGAATCACCAGCAACAATAATGTCATCCTGATATGCATAAACACCTTGTAATTTACTTTCTTCGATTATTGCATCAATTAACATTTGAAATGAAGAGGCTGCGGATCTGAGTCCAAACATTAAACGAGAAAAACTATAAGTACCCCATTCGGTAGTAAAAGAGAGTTTCTTGCGAAATTCTTCTGGGAGATTTATCTGATGATATGCAGATGGAAAATCTAATGTGGTGAAGTATTTAAATTTAGAAATATTGTTAATAATAGTATCAATTCTAGGTAATGGATAAGAAGAACTACGAATCATGGTATTAATTAATCTTAGATCCAGTGCCATTCGAAATTTTGGTTTTTCATTTGGAGAGGATGCTTTCTTTTTAACCATAAGCATTGGACATGCCCATTCGGAAATACTTCTTTCAATAATTCCTGCATCAACTAACGTGTCCAATTGCTGTTTTGCCTCTTCTTGGATAGATTGTGGCACAGGGAAGGGCAGGGTCTTAACAGGAACATCTGAGATAAACTGGATATGAGGTATAACTCTGTCCGTTTGACCCAAAGATTTCAAGGAAGAAGAAAACACAGTATCATATTTAGTTAATAAATTTTGTAATTCTGTTTTCTGATATGGAAGTAGATGATTTAGGCTAAAATTACTAAGTTTAAACTCTGATTTTCTTAATTTTAAAATGTCAGTAGAAGCTTGAATTAAATTAATTTCATGGGGAAAACTAATATTTTGAGTATCAAAATCTTCTTGAATTTCATCTATCTCGTGAATTGTTCCCAAAACTGAATCTTTATTAATGTGAATGGGTTCTTCAGCATTATTAGTGATAGGAATATAAAAGTAACTACTGAGGTTTTTAGCATTTTTAGATTTCGAGCTAAGTTCTGCAGAAATTATGGATTGATATGCACAAGTTGGTAATTCATACTCCTTTGGTTCAAACAAAAATTGATCACAAGAATGAAAGGAAGACACCGCAGGTACATATACAGTACTGTCAGGTGGAATGACGACTTTCTTTCTTGAATAACAAGAATTATTTGAAGGAAGAGAACTATGTACTTTATTATTAGAATTAACAGACACTGGTACATTTTTATTGGAAGATTCAGGTAGAGACCTCTTTTGAGTTAAAGTGTTGACTTGTAAATCCTGTGTTTGATCAACCTCTTGAGCAGAAACAGAGTCTAAGATGTCAAGTAGGTTATTATTTATCTTAATTTGGCTATTATGTAGATCAATAACAACTCTATGAGATTTCAAAAAATCAAAGCCAAGGATACCAACAAACTTAGAATCTTCAGGAATATCAATGAGAAAAAAAGAATGTTTGTAGAAAAATTTCCCTATCTTAAATGACAAGTTTATACAACCAGAACAAATAACAGCAGAATTTACCGTGGTAATTTTTACATTTGAAGCAATTCTGCTATAATGTACATGCTGTTTTATACGTTGAAAATAATATTTTGATAATAGAGAAATGCTTGCACCTGAATCGAGAAGAAAATTTGCAGGATTCTTGTTAATAGTTAATTGAATAATTGGAAGGGTAGGTTGATCAACTTCCGCATGGAGAAGAAATTCGATGGACTCAACAAAGATTATGTCATTTTCAGATGAGGTTGTTTGTATAGCAGAGTTTGCAAAAAGTGGAATTTCTTTATTTGTTTGACTAGCAACTGATTTCACAAGTCTCTGTGATGAAATCGGATAGTTAATTTTAGTCAATGGAGACCGCGGTACAATAATATCATTCTGGACTTGAAAAGGCGTCAAGTCACGACTTAAGGCAGAAAAATCATTAAAGGACGGAAGTTGAGTATTTATGTCTGGAGTTAACTCTTGAAAACATTCAGGAGTTATGTTTGAATTATAGAATATTCTTTCACATTGAAAAACGGGAACAGCAAGGTCTTTATCAGAATTTACATTATTGAAAGAGACAGCTTGAGAGTTATACTGTGGAGAAAAATGACACAGGGGTGAAGCAGCTCCACACCCACTTCTCCCCAAATCGTGTCAGTACCTATGAGGATTTTTATTTGAGTAGTTCTGACGGGAGGTCGAAACCTTAGAGGAAGAATGTCGAGAGTCGGATGAATGTGGTTTATCATCTGAGGAGTTGTGATGCCGTTTTTTAAAAGATGCTTGTTTTGATTTGGAAGCTAAATTTGCTTTCAATTTGAAACATCTGTTTGCTGAATGTCCAGGTCTTGTGCACCACTGGCAAATAATTCGTTTATACGAATGTTTGAAATGATGACTAAGTCTTATGTTTCTGGAAGAATTGTGCCTGGACTCTGTATCGCAAGATGAGTTATCATCTGAAGTAGCTGTGTGAGGTTTGTTACACACCTCCGATGAGTCCGCAGAATGACTATTATGAGACAGAGAATCCTCAGGTTGTTCATGTAAGTTATGTAACATACTCTATGAAGGTGGGACCGAATTAGAAATTATAGGTGCTTGAACAGAATCAAGAATCTCTTGATATGAAGCAGCAACTTCAATCATTTTGTCAAACGAATCTATGTGTTGTGTAAGAATGTGAACTTTTAAATTATTAGGGATGAGATCAGTGAATTTTGATATTAGAATCTGTTCAATGGAGGGATCAGGCAACTGAGGAAAATGTTTACGAACAACATCATCTAACCTTGTAGCAAAATTCCGGATAGATTCTGAAGGTAGAAACTTTATACTATTGTATTTAAGAGCAATCGAGGTAGCTGACTCCGTCTTAAAATGTTTCCTAAAAATATCAAACAAGTCTTCAGGAGAAGTTGCCTTTTTACATGCATTAGAGGAAACATAAAATTTTAATGCCTGATCAGAGAGTTTAGATTTGAGGAAAATAAGTGCCTGTTCATTACTCCAGTTAGAATAAGAAATGGTCGCTTTAACTTGCTCAGCAAAAAAATCTAAAAGTTCGGGATCACCCGAAAAAGGTGTCACTATTATTCTTAGAGGTTTAATTTTTGACGTCATGGTGAATAAATACAACAAAATTCAAAAATAATGCAATAATTCAAATAAACAGTATTCAAATAAATTACTAATCTCAACAATATATAAATACATCAATAGTTCTAATAAATTGTGCCTTAATATTTGCCATATGCCCCTTCAAACAATGTAAAATTATAGGTCATTGTAAAAATATTTGCATACTAAGAACAAAAATATCTTCTATCACTTCATACAATCGAAAGAAAAATCATGCTCTGCAAAAATAAAAGGAGATATTTCCTACCATTTACTTCTCAGAACAGAAAAAAAATCTCTTCAAAGTACATAAAAATGAGCAATTTGTTCCCCAAATACAAATATAAGTTCAACAAAATAATATATTGAAATAAACTCTTCAAAAAAAGTAACAGCTTCAGACTAAAATATTAAAATATCACAGCATTATAACATATTTTTTTTTTTTTTTTTTAAATTAAATAAGTATTTCTCTCTCTCATAATTCCAGGGTGCATTTTTCAAGAATTTCTCCAAAGTCGGCACCAGGAATTGTGACGTGAATATTAGAATATTCACAAATTGTTGTGATCGTAATTTGGAAATAGTTTGTTGTAAAAAATTCTTCTTTTAGAAATGGAGACAATAACCCTACACTTAGTTCTTTTAGGTCATTTTAAAAGGAGAAAATTGAAAAGATCTTACTTGAAACAAGCAGTGTTGAGGAAGAGACAGGAACTACACTTTCTTGAGATTAAATCAATCTTTATTTAAGTATATTTTTAGATGAAGATGAATATTTTTCAATTTTGATCACCCGTAAATTGTTCTTGAAAATACCAGCACTTAGATTAAAAAAATTCCCGAGAGAATATCGCATATGAACTGAACATATGAACACTAAAGAACAAAAACTTCGTTGATAAAAAAAAATGGCACAACTACAACCAGATATCGACATCGTTGTTTCGGACATCCCGTCAGAACTTTAACTGCCTAAAAAAAATTAAGGGAGACAGTATATAAACATCGCTACGGGGCCCGTAAAAGTAATTAAGCGAGAGGTTTAAAACAATTGATCAAATTCAAAAGCCACCGGTATTCGGAACACAAATGAGAAAGCGAAACCAAAAGTAACGCAATCTAATTTGTTCGTGAAACGAAACGTCACTCGTTTGAAATCATAGCAAGCGCCCGTTTTCTACTGAGCATGCGCACACTTACAGCCTCGGATGGAACACGGAGAGAAAAAGGAAGGGAAGAATAATGAATGAATGGCGTGCGTATGCAAGCACTGGGGGAAAGCCAACTTACAGACTACGCTAAGGTTGTCAGCGAGAGAGACGGGAGAAAAAAGAAAAGAAACAAAAGCACGGCCGCGACACCGTCACAGATGCAGACCGGTGAATAGGTGCAAAAAAATGTGAGATTTCATCTCACAAATATAGACTTCAATTACGACCATTTTCAAACATTAATAGCGCAATCTTTTCTCGGGTTCCATAACTCAGATTTTGTCGGGAATTAATTCACTGAACATAGCTTACGATTGTGTTACAATATTTAGTGCCACCTTCCGGCGCCAGTGTTCGAATTCTTATCTCGGGTTCTATGGGCCTAATTTTAACAAGGTTTGGCTCATTCAACTTAGTTTTTGATATATTTTTGCTTAACCGATCCCTATCTTAATAACTCAACTCCTATTACTCCTCCTTAACTAACTACTAAATTTTATAATTCAACATCAGTTACTCATATCTCTACGAAACTAAATCGAAATTACATTACCATCTTAATTATAATTTCTCACAGTCTTAAAGCTAATTTATGAAAAATAGTTACCAATATTTTCGAATAGTAATTTCAGCTAATTTCTTAAATTAGGTTCCTAGCTCACATACCAGTCGAAATTTTTGACCAAGGATTCCAGTAGTCTTAATTAGTCATTTATTGAAGAGCACTTGCATCTGCCCTCCCGACCCTTGCCTGCCCTCCCGAATAAAAATTCTTTGCTTCAGAGTGTTTATCAAACGTTTCTCTATAATGCCACGATTTTCATATTTTTGTGTGCAATATTTTTCTTAATATTAACAAAAAAAACACCTCCGGTCACAAAACAATCACAACCGGCGGCGGTGACAGCATAAGGTACTTTTTTTTAGAAGAGAGAGATTCCAAATTACTTTAATATCTTAATTATCACCTCCCACAGTCTTAAAGTTAATTTTTGAGTAGTGGTTACTACAATTTCCGAATAGCAATTCCAACAGATTTCTAAAACTAGGTTTCTGTCTCAGGTACCAATCCAAGTTTTTGACCAAGGATCCCAGTAGTCTTAATCTATTAAAAAAAAACTTTTCAAAAGTAAAAAAAAAAAAGCCAAGCTTAAAAAAAAAGAGAAAAATGAAAGTTGTGACTAAAAAATGGTGTGATATCAAATTTTCATATTTGTATTATGGTACTTTTTTAACATTTTCCACAGAAAAATTTACCATTTTTAAGTCGAGTGACTTCGTATATGCTGATAGAAATCCTTTTCTCCTGTACTAAATACATCATAACGTGTTTCTGAAAATTCAAATGTTTTAAAATTATGCATCATGGGATTGGCGGCCATCTTTCCATATTTTACACAAATTTCTACTCTGTAATAAAAAACGACATTTTTACAGTACAAAGTACTGTTCATCTCGCGCACAAACTCGATCCCAGTTGAATGTACTGTATCTTTCTTTGGTTTCCTGACTATTTAACGTGGAAAATACAGTAGTTGCGTAAAATTAACAGCACAATGTACTGGCAATTTGGAAGCCAGTAGTTTGTGCTGTGGTCCAAATGCGTCCAAAATTGCCGGTACATTGTACTGTTAATTTTACGCAACTACTGTATTTTTCATGTTTAAATAGTCAGGAAACCAAAGAAAGATACAGTACATTCAACTGTGATCGAGTTGTGCTGGCAAATTTACAGTGGTTTTTTTACAGTGTATGGACCCTAATCCATAGTTATAATCAGAAATTCAAAATTGTTTCTTAAGCAGACATTTTAAGCTTTTCCGTTACGGACTTATATTCGGAGAGTTTTGTCTTTGTGTCTTAAAATAATAATGACTTATCGAAAGGATTCATCTTGTGATTTATTTCATAAAGTAATTAATCATTTAAAGGGAATAAAAATATACTTCTTTTCTCAAAATATTAGTCTTTTTCAATTTACCAGCTGTTTGCAGTTGAAAACCAAAGTTCGAGATTGTTACCAAAGCACACATTTTATGCCGTTCCTTCACGGTATTGTGTGCTTAGAAATTTGTGTTTTAAGGCAATGGTGACATATCTTCGCTATTCCTCTTATGATTACTTTTTTAGAGTAATTAATCATTTAAAAGCAGTAACAATGAACTTTTTTCCTCGAAATAAAAATCTTATTTGTCCGTAGTTAAAATCAGAATTTCTAAATTGTTATTAATGCAAAGTGTAAACTTTACAAACTTGGGTGCTTAGAAATTTGTGTAAAATATGGAAAGATGGCCGCCAAGCCCATGATGCATAATTTTAAAACATTTGAATTTTCAGAAACACGTTATGATGTATTTAGTACAGGAGAAAAGGATTTCTATCAGCATATACGAAGTCATTCGACTTAAAATTGGTAAATTTTTCTGTGGAAAATGTTAAAAAAGTACCATAATATAAGCTTGAAAATTTGATATCACACCATTTTTTTAGCCGCAACTTTCATCTTTCTTTTTTTTTTTTTCTTTTTTTTTTTAACTTTTGAAAAGTTGTTTTTTAATAGATATCATTTCTTTTTTTTTAAAGAGATTATATATAATTTAAATAATTTACTTACTTAAATTAAAAGGAGTTTTATTAGAAGCGTTGTCAGTAGAAAGGAAACCCGATATGTGTACATTTTGTTTACATATCATTCATTTCTTAGAGTAATTAAGGATTTAAAAGCAATGAAAGCCAACTTCTTTTCTCAAGTATCAGTCTTCTTCAATTTATATGGTATTTTAAATTTATGAAGAATGAAAATTTTGTAAAAAAAAAATGATAGAGTCGAAATAACATATAGACTTATAGTTGGTCTTTCAGTTAGATATTTGTTTATTGCTAGATATTTAGTGAGATATTTGTTTAAAGATAACTTTTTATTTTATTTTTTGCAAAATTGATTTATCTTTGCAAATATCTACGGCTAATCCGAGAATGAAACGCGACATACAAAACAGTGCAGATATTTTTAGAAACGGTTCTTAAAGGAACTTTACATATTTTAGATAGTTATTACGCCAAATGCAGGCTTCTACCCCGAACGGTAAGACAAAAATTGGAATTTTAGATTTTTTTTTGTTTTTAAATCCTTTTAAACTTCGAACATATTAGGAAATGATTTCTGAGAGCATTTACGTTTCAAAAGTTACAACCATGTTAACTTTAAAGGTCATGCTTTGACAATTCTATTTAAATCGTAATTTAGAACGTATTTAGAGCGTTTTCTTCTCGTTTAATCTCTTTAAAGAGAGACTTCTTTTTCAACAGTTTTTAACGAGCGCTTAGATCTTAAAAGTAACAGCTTGCCAAAATTCAGGTTTCAATCTTTAACAATATCACGATAAACTCATTTTTAGACCTTTTTTGCTCCTGCGCCGTTAAAAATTTCGATTTTTTTTTTTTTTTTTTTTTTTTTTTTTTTTTTTTTTTTTTTTTTTTTAAGAACTGTTGTTCACAGTGAATATTTGCGTCTTAAATGTCACACCTATGTCAAATTTCGATTTCCTTAGGACTAAGAATTTCAAAAACATCATAATTTAGAACATTTTCAGAAATCTTTTTTACTCGTTTTACTTTTTTAAATTTCGATTGTTTTAGAAATAGGTTTTTGCTGCACTTATATTTTAAAAGTAACCACCATATCAAATTTTATGTTTTTTCTCTCAACAGTTTCACAGAAATCTTAATTTATGAATGATTTTTGCTCTTGCAAACTTTTAAATTTCGAATTTTTTAGGAATTGCTCAGGACGAGCATTTTCATTTTAAAAGCATTAATCATGCTAAATTTCAAGTTCACGATCTAACAATTCCATCCAAACCGGAATTTAGAACGTTTTTAAAAAGCTTTCCACTCATTTCAACCTTTTAAAATTCGATTTATTTAGAAACAGTTTTTAATGAGCATTTACATGTGACCACTATGCCAGATTTAAGGATTCTATCCCGAACAGTACCACAGATTCGAAAATAGGAGAATTTTTTTTGCTCTTGTACATTTATAAATTCCTAATTTATTAGAAAACGCAAAGCATTTACGCCTTAGAAAATAACATCCATGTCAAATTTCATGTTCCTAGCCCATACAATTTCTTTAAAATCATAATGTAAACCGTTCTTAAAACGTTTTCCGCTCGGTACACCTCTTAACATTTCGATTTTTTACTATCAGTTCTTAGCGTGCATTTAATCTTTAAACAAACCGGCATGTCGAAATTCAGACCTCTATCCCGAACGGTATTACAGAAATCGCAATTTTAGAATGTTTTTTACGCCTACACCCATTCAAATTTCGAATTTTTTGGGAACTTTTCTGTGAGATCATTTACGCCTGATAAGTAAAACGCACGTCAAATTTCATGTTTCTAGTATTAACACTTGCAAATAAATTATAATTTAGAACGTTCATAGAACGTTTTTCTGTCGTTTCAAACTTTTACTTCCTACTTTTCTAGAAATCATCCTTATCGACTATTTAAAATAATCACCATGTGCCAAATTGTCGGTTACTATTCCGAACGAACAGTATCACAGAAATTTGAGTTTTAGAAAATTCTTTTGTACTCTTTTTAACTTCGAATTTATTAGATTATTTTCGTCTCTGGCTAGCAGTTTGATCCCCGTTAAATGTATGCTAAGCATTGCATCATGTTACTTTTATTCATAATTTAATTAACTATCTCAATCCTTCGGCAAATAGTAAGATTCTGATAGAGAAAACACGAACTCGATACTTTTATGTTAGCGGACGCAGGTGATAAATCGCCGATTATTGTTCTCTTCTCATTTATTCGCATTGCGTTAATTTTACTTAAACTATAATCCTTTCATATTAGATGTAAATTTCCAACTGCGCGAAAAATGTCCGGACCAGGATTCGAACCCGGGACCTCCTGGCTGCAGCCGCCAGTGCTCTGCCATCTGAGCTATCCCGGACGATTCTGGACGAACTTTTTCACCCAGCTAACCTTGATGATTACAGCATCTTGTCTGAAACCTGGTTGCCCGGGTTTTTCGCCCAGTTGGAAATTTACATCTAATATGATTTGTTTACCAATTAGAATAATTGTGTTAAAATTAATCTAGTGTAATTTCGTATCCAGCGATTTCTGGAGTTCCATTACCTGAGATTTATTCTGTTGAGCTGAACCAGGTTTCAGACCAGATGCTGTAATCATCAAGGTTAGCTGGGTGAAAAAGTTCGACCAGAATCGTCCGGGATAGCTCAGATGGCAGAGCACTGGCGGCTTCAGCCAGGAGGTCCCGGGTTCGAATCCTGGTCCGGACATTTTTCGCCCAGTTGGAAATTTACATCTAATATGATTTGTTTACCAATTAGAATAATTGTGTTAAAATTAATTTAGTGTATAATCCTTTCACTTATTTTATATAAAATGTGTAACTTTAATTTAAAATACAAACATTTAAGATACATGCCTTTCACTTATTTAATTTTTAAAAAAAGAAAAAGAAAAGAAAAAAAATGCCAATTTCATTATCAAAGCATTGTTTTTAATTTACCACGCAAAAAATAAAACTGCTACTAGCGAGGTAGAAAATACCATTGGCGAGTTTAGAGACTGGCTAACATAAAAGTGCCAAGAACGTCTTCCGATCACGTCAGCATTGTATAGCTTTTTCGTTGTTATGTATTTAATCTTTCTTGAGAAAACCACTTAACTCACGTAGGTATTTATGCTTCATGTTCGTTTGAGCACAGCTGTCTCAAACGCAACGTGGTTGTCGCAATACTTTTTTTTGTTTAGCCAGTTTAGCGAGAAAACCACGTTTCTGGGTACCTGTTAGACCTAGCTGGCGAAAGTAGTAAGTTAGTTTTAATTATTATAAAACTGTTTATTTGGTATAAAAACACAATTTTATTTTAAAATACACAAAGCTTTCGCACAGATGACATATACGCATATTGGCGCGATTTTTTTACTACGCCAATTTGGCAAAAACATCAACAGCATAAGCAACAACATCCGGTTTACCATATCAAGAAAAGTAGCGACACTTTGCCGCTAATTGAGTTCCCATTGCGTACATGACATTGGCGTCAGAAAAAGATCGCGCCAATAACTTTTATTGGAAACACACACAAATTATTTTATTATGAAATGCACAAAGTAAAACACACGCAATCTCTTCTACAGGATTGTCATAGGAAGGATAATTTCGTCAAAATTTATGGGTTGCTATTGAATAAAATTGCCATTTTGGCATTAAAAGGATACCCCAGTGCGTCTGAGGCATCTTTGCCTCCGTTTGCTTATCTGTTGAAATACGTTCGATAATACAGATATTTTTAAACTTAATTAATAATCTTCCGTGTTTGGGTCCATAGCAATAAGCCTATTTAGCTAATACAATTTGGTACAATGGAGTGTTTCTATGAAAGCCTTTAACGATATTCACAGTTACATTCATTTATATAGTTGAAATATAATTTTTTTTCGCCCGAACCTTTGCAATAGACTCGACTAAGGAAGATTGGAAAATCTAATATCTTAGCTAAAGTTCGTCAATCTGATGTTATGCGCGTAATAAAAGCATATCAAGTTATTCTTTTTAACGCCACTGGCTATTAAGAATGGTAGGTATGATTACGATCAACAATAATTTTCGGTGATCAAATTAATGAAATCACACTTCCAGAAATTATCATCCGTTGACGACCATATATCTAATTCCTTGTCTTACCCTGTAAAGCATTTTATCTGTATTCTACAAACATCTTTTAGTATGCAAAATTTAATTTAGCGTAAAAATACATAACTCATTTAAAAAAACCCTTTAAGCAATTTACGCTCATAATAATCAGTAGCGCTTACGAATTCTTTTTTTGTAGCCCAGTATGTGATCTATAGCATTTATAAACATCACAAAGTATGCAGAAATTTAGTTAAAGTTAAAAAAACCCTATCATAACTAAAAATGCCCATCCAGCAATATGCATTACTTCGGATACAGTATGATATCCGGAACATTTTGTTTGTCCCTGTTAATGATATGCATTTCATATTATATGGGAAGTAAGTTGTAGTAAACCTCAGCAATGTATATCAATGTTACGATATATGAAATAGTTTAACATAATTAAAATACGCCGGGAACAATTTTTCGACCTATACCATTATTTAACCGAATTCTTTTTTGTATTACCTGTACAAAGGTTATACCCTGTATGTAGCCATGTAAATGAATAATAAATATTCTTTGCATCACATATTCTACAGAATGCTTATTTTAGTGCACTTCATAAATGTATATTAATTTCATTATGTGTGAAAGTGTATAACATCATTAAAATGCACTTGAAACGATTTTTTCCCATTGGTCGTAATATAACAGAATACTTTTGTCTATCCCTATAAATAAATTGTAATTGCTACAAACATCTTTTCTTCAGTAACGTGTAAAAATTTCAGGGCTTTCCGAGTATATTTACGAGAGTAAGAGCGCGGAAAACGGACTGACGGCCAGACAAACCGAAGTCATAAACACTGTTGAACTATGTTGGAAAGTGTTAGAAACATTCCAAGGTAAAACCTTATTTCATTAACTCACACAAAAATGACGTCAAAGATGTTTTCTAATTGTAAGTTGAGTCTCTATACACGAATGAAGTGCCTATCGTTTACCATGGTTTTTTTTTGTTTGTTTGTTTGTTTTTTTTTACCTGAAAACCTTTTCACATTCAGCTCAATTCATTTTCAAAAGTTTCGTTTACATTAGGAACGAAACCTTAAATGCCGATAATTGGGGACTCTGTGGCTGACCGCACCAGTCTGCTAATCGCTTGCGAGCGTAAGAGTTTGTGAGTTCGATTCCCGCTGGTTCCATTGCACACACACTTTGTGTGGAACTCCCAGGGTGTATTTCTCTTGTGTTGTAATATTTCCATGTGCTATCTTGTCTCCGACTTATAAGCGGGCTTTATGTCAAGCACACAAGTCGTATGTTTGTTATTCAGTTAAATAAATAAATTAATAAATGCCGATAACTTTCAATGCATACTTCTTAAATGGTACCATTTCTAAAAAAAATATTTTTATTTTAAAAATCTTTCTAAAAATGTAACTTTTATACAGTTTTATTCGAAAAAATAATCTTGATGGAAAATACCAGACTGAAGTTGAAGTGGATTTGTGCTTTTATAATTTGGATAGTACGCGCTCGTTGGCGGGTTTATAGCTGTTTGGCATAATTTGATAATTTTAGAACTAACTAACAGTTTTTTGCTTATTAAGGATAGAAATTTCATTTTTTTAAAACTAAATTTTATAAAAGCACGTAGATTGAGTAATTACCTGTCCGAAAATGCATTCCATACTTTTTTCCGTTCATTATTTAAGTCTCTAGCTTAATTGAATTGATATATGTTTGACGAAGATTTTTGTGATAATTTTGAGTATCTCGACGTTTTTTTTTTAAAATATTGTATTCTGTTTATAATTATTTTATAAAGATGAGTTTGGTTTCAAATTGAAGCTTTTCTTCTTTAGATTCTTCTGGTCTTCGTTTTATTTCTCTGCGACGCTTACTTTCTTAAATATCTGAAATTTTAAAATGCCGCGTTTCGCCGATTTAACATGAAGAAGTTGTCTTCAGTATAATAAGCAGTTACGTGGTTCTGACTTTTGGTTCTTGGCGTTTGTTTAACTGGCGGGGTTAGCATTTTTTTTATAGCTTAGCTTGGCAGAACGACCGTCCTGCTTGATTAGTCATTTGTCCAAGAGCACTTGCATCTCCCTTGCCCCCCACCCCCCCCACTTTGTATGATGAGCCCTACCTTAATAACTCAACTCCTATTACTCATATATCTTCGAAACTAATACCAAATTAAATTAATATCTTAATTGTCACGTCCCACTGTCTTAAAGTTAATCTGTGAGAGGTGCTTACCATTTTTTCCGAATAGTAATTTCAGCAAATTTCTTAAATTACGTTCCTGTCTCAGGTACCAGTTCATATTTTTGACAAAGGACTCCAGTAATCTTAATTCCTCATTTGTCGAAGAGTACTTGCATCTCCCCTTCTACCCTCACCCCACTTTATAGGATTTTGTTTAACTGAGCCCTATCTTAATAACTCAACTTCTATTACTCATATCTCTTCGCAACTGGTTTCGAATTACATTAATATCTTATTTATCGCTTCCCACAATCTTAAATTTAATTTATGAGTAGTGGTTATCACTATTTCCGAAAGTAGTTTCAGCAAATTAAGTTAGTTTCCTGCCTCAGGTACCAGTCCAAAATTTTCACCAATGACAATCTTAATTAATCGTTTGTCAAAAATCACGTGCATCTCCCCTCTCTCCCGCCCCCCCCCCTTTGCGCCCCAGGGGATTTTTCTCTTGTTTGAGTTCTCAATCCCTCAACTAATATATCTCCATATAGTTTTATAATTGTATTCTTTCATAATGCCAGATATTAATCATACATATAGTATAATATTCATTTGTTCTATTTACAAACATGATCTATTTACAAACACTTATTTACAAACATGAAAACACAATAAGACATCGTGTAGGTGTCAAAAAGTTTAAAAAATCCTTCTATATATAAAAAAAAGTTTTGATTTGGAAATGGATCAATGAAAATCTGCGTCGCTATTCCGGGTAGATCCACATCCAATTTGAATGCTTAAGCATAGCCTTTCATCGTTAATATTAAAAAAATGTTGCATACAAAAATATGAAAATCGGTGGTATTATAGAGAAATGTTTGATAAACACGCTGATGCAGACAGTTTTCAAATCGAAAAATTATTTTAAGAGATATTTAATGCCAAAGTTGGACAAAATCGTTCCATTAAAAAAGTTTTATTGGAGCAAAAACTATACATGAGAATTTAATCATTTTATACGTTATAAGTTCCCGGTGTGCAGATTGCATTTATTTTTCTTATTTGACTCATTTTTTGAGGTTTTATTTCAATTTTAAATTCAAATTTTCAGCATTTCGACAGATATTTTTTACAAACTAGGGGGATCGGCCCCCTACGAGCTACGCTCGCCAACCCCCGTCCAGACACCGTAGACTCTAAATGCACGCTAATTTGATCGGCTTTAAAAAGATTTCGAAAGATTGAATTATAATTTAAAAAAACAGTGGCGATCTCTCTATAAACGGATTTCTATTCATTTCTCTTTGATTGGGGAATTTTAACGCCATATCCGCTGCGGTACTACTTGATTATCCCGTCGACCAATTTCGCCAAATTATATAAATCGCCAAATTATACAAATTGACATAGTTTTTATTTTAAATAACGAAAAAACTAATAAATTAGTACAAAATTAATAAAAATACAAATAAAACGTCGAAATAAAAATAACTTGATGACGTAGACACGTGTAACAACATTTCAAAATAAGCTAATATAAAAGGAATTAAGTAAACAGAGTCTTTGTCTCCTGGTATTTTTTAAGAAAGTGAAAAGAATGTTCTTTTAAATGAGACATTTTAAATTAATCATTTTTAATCTGACGTAATTTTGACCAAACTATTCTTTCTCTTTTTAATATTCACGTGAAAATACTTATGTTAGAAATGAAATATTATTTGCGCTTTCCTAACAAAAATAGTTGAAAAGTATCCTCTTAAAATATCAAATAAATGTCTAGCGCAATTTCTAAATTTAAACCGTTTTGCAATATTATTTTGTGTTCATTTTATGTAATAACTGTAATGTGACGTAAATATGACGTAATTTCTCCTATTTAAGACTTCTAACGCATGTTAATAAATTTATTGTTTTACAAATTCCTTTTTCTCTTAAAATTCACGTGTAATTATAGTTTTTATGACGTAATTTTTAATAAGTTCCTGCTTTTTGTACATAATTATTTAATTCTAATTCCAAATGTTTTTTCTGTTTATAATAGTCACGTGTAAATAAATTTTTTATTTATTTACACGTATAAATATTTCTTTTTGAAGCAAACATTGTTGTTTCCGCTGTTTATACAGTTGGCAACAGTTTAAATAAATATCACTTTCTAAAATCTGTTAAAAATATCTCTAGAAATGCTGAAAATCTGAATTTAAAATAGAAATAAAACCTCAAAAAATTAGTCAAAATAAAAAAAATTAATGCAATATGCACTCCGGCAAATTCTAACGCATAAAATGATCTAAAAATGATTAAATTCCTATTAACAGTTTTTGCTCCTATAAAACTTTTTTAGTGGAACGATTTTGTCCAACTTTAGCATTAAATATCTCTTAAAATAATTCTTCGATCTGAAAACTGTCTGCATCAGCGTGTTTATCAAACATTTCTGTATAATACTACCGATTTTCATATTTTGGTATGCATTATTTTTCTTAATATTAACGAAGAAAGACCTCCGGTCACAAAAAATTCAAAACCGGCGGCGGCGGTGACAGCGGTAGTTACTTTTTTTTTTAGAATAGAGAGATTTTAGAAAATGTTATTAATTTATACTGTTGCCAGTTGTATAAACAGCGCAAACAATAATGTTTACTTCAAATTAAAAATTTATTTACACGTGACTATTACAAACAGAAAAAAAACTTTAAAATTAGAATTAAATGATTACATGTTAAAAGCAGGAAAATTACGTCATAAGAACCATAGGCACAGATGTCATACACGCCCCATATTGGCGCAATTTTTTTCCGAGGCCAATTTGGCGAAAACATCAATAGCATAAACAAAAATCCGGGTTACCATATCAAGCAAAATAACGACACTTTAGCACCAGTTAAGTACCCGTTGCGTATATGAAATTGGAGTCAGAAAAAAATTGCGCCAACATGGGTATATGACATCTGTGCCGAACCATATTTAAACTTGAATTTTAAAAGAGAAACAAAATCTTGCGTCAAAACTTGTAATTTTAGGAAATTACATCATATTTTAAATGGCAAGAAATATAGCAAAACAATTTAAATTGAAAAATATATTTGCGCGAGATATTTTGAGATAATCTTTTCAACTATTATTGTGAATTCGAAAACAGCGCAAATAATACTTCCTTCTAACAACAAAAGTATTTTCACTTGAATATTAATAAGAGAAATAAAAATTTGGTGTAAAGCACCCAATAAGTGGCGCTGCTAGGCTGAATTTTGCTGGATTTACACGATTTCGGAGATAGACAAATCTCAAGAACTAAAGCACGGAATTTCATATCTACAGAATCCTCATGATGGACATAGATTGCCGTTTAATTTTTGTAGTGTGATAGCGAATTTTCAAGCATTAATATGCATGAAATAGAAGAAAGTTTTGGGATTGGTATATCCGACTAGTTTAAAATTTGACGATAATATTTTTAACTTTCTTTTTAGGTGCGTTCGTAATTACGTAAATACGCAGCACCTATAGTCGTCGTCTGGTCCGTCCGAATTAACAGTGTTAAAACTACCCAATCGAATCGTTTGAAGTTTAAAATATATAATTGTTGTATAATTTTGTCGAGTCATTTCAAATTTTATGATAATCAGATGTATAGTTCAATTACAGGGACAGTCAAAAGTATTCCGTTACATTACGGCCAATGGGAAAACATAGTTTCAATTGCATTTTAATGATGTTACAACCTTTCGAACAAAATGAAATTCATATGCATTTATGAAGTGCACTTTTAAAATATACATTCTGTAGAATATGCGCTTCAAAGAATATTTATTATTCATTTACAGGGCCACACAAAATAGTTCCGTTACATAATGATATAGGGGGAAACAGTTTGCGGCGTATTTTAATTATGTTAAACTATTTCACGTGCAATGAAATTGATATACGTTGCTGAGGTTTACTACAAGTTACTTCCTGTATGATAGAAAGTGTATAGTATTTACAGGGATACACAAAAGCTTTCGGATAGTATATTGTACCCTAAATACTGTAGGTATATTAGCAATGATTGCTGGAAGTGCATCTTTAGTTGTGATATGAGATTTTCATTTTAACAAATTTTTTGCATATTACGTTGTGTGTATAAAGGCTTTAGATTATATACAGGGCTACGCAAAAGAAATCGTAAGGCTTGAGTATGACCGAAAACAGCTTAAAGGTGGATTTAAATGAGTTATGCATTTTTACGCTGAACTACATTTAATATACTAAGATATGTTTGTAAAATATAGATAAAATTATATATAGGGCCACGCAAAGTATTAGATAAATTACCCTCTATGGATGATAATCTCTGAAAGTGTGATTTCACTAGTTTTAAGCATGTTTTAGTCTTAATTAAATTTTAGCTAAATAGTGATATGTATATAAAGATAGTACGTAAAATACAGGGTTGTACAAAAGTATTCAAGTATGCTTTAATCTATTGGTAAAATTTTCTGAACGTCAAATTTCAACCTATTATGCGTTTTTAACACTTTCCAACATAGTTGAAAGTGTTTATGAATTCGGTTTGTCTGCCCGAACTCTAACTTGCGTTAATATAGTTGGATTTCTCTATAATTGATATATGTTATTGAGATTTACTTATGCCATGTTTGGTATTGAAAATAAATTATGTATCGTTCGTAGTTTATTTACAGAGACACTCAAAAGTATTCCATTACATTATGGTCTATGAATAAAGGCCGTAATTATGTAAATACGTCGCATATATAGTCTTCATCTGGTCTGTCCGACTGTCCGCATATAACAGCGTAAAAACTGCCCAACAGAATGGTTTGTAATTCTATATATATAATCGTTGCATAATTTTGTCGGGACATTTCAAATTTTATGAAAATCGAATTAGAACTTAAAAACATAGTAATAAAACTTTTCTTCATTCTATTAAATCCTATCATACGTAATTAATCCAATGTTATGCCATGATAGGTAATGATGATTCTAGGTTGCCATGGTGATTACGTTCTATTTAATATGGAGTCCTTTTATTTCCGTATTACTGAATATAGAATCGTAATAAATTTTGTATTCATTCATTTTTGCATAAGAGTGCAAGAGCTATTGCACCAAAATCTGAATATTTATAAAACTAGTTATACTACGAACGCACCTCATTTGCTACGTTTGGACGTGCAATTTCCAACTTGTTTCACTTATTGCTATTCTTTTTTTTTCTGTTTTCATTTAACAGTAGTTGCCTAGCAACTGAATTTCATAGACTATCAGAAGGCAAAATTAAATAAAATTGAGATAATTTAGCATTCTTAAAAATTAGATTTTCTGAATAGTTGGAACTCCTGCATGCTTAGAAATATGCAAATAATCTAACTTTATTAATTGCGGTTTTCGGGATATTAGACTGTGTGAAGCGAGACAAATATTAAAATGTCTTGCAAAATTGTCGTTGAGGCCCCTGATTTACTAGTAATAAAAAATGTTTGAAATGAAAGTATCAATCATAGAATAGAAGAATAAAGATCGGTATGTGAGTGCAGGAAGGAGGGGGGGGGGGGGGCTTTGTCCGAATAACGAATAGAAAATTATTAAATAGTGGGCATATCTGCTAATTTATAGAATTAATCTAATAATATATCACAATGTTTTGATTAGCGAACTCATGAGGCTTATTCTCCTCTGCTCAGAATTGGGTGGGCGAGCCTTGTTGAGCTTGAGCTCTTCGGTATTCCTGCCCGCCTGTCCTGAAACTGCTCAAGGGTGTTTGCCTATAGGGCGCAGTTCTTTAAAATTTTTTTAGAACGAATTGTGTTTAAGAATCAAGGCACCACTGTACGGCATTCTGTTGACGCATAAATGATTGATGTAATTCTGGCTCCGACCAATAATATATTGCCTTGTTAGAGCTATTTCATATGTCTATGCACACCTGGCTCTTCTGCAAAATTAACTTGAACTTTTTGGAATATTTCTACACAGGAAAATAATCCTCATGTTTTACTTTATAGATGAACTATGCGTGAAATTTAAAGAAGACAACAATTCCATATTGCATTTATTTCCTATATTAATATGCAATAAAGCAGATGAAGTCTTATCTTATGACATTAATCTAATGCCTTGGTCACGCAGTATGCGCTAGAAGTTAGGCTGGGAGCGACGGGATGCCATATCTTTATGTAGACAGGTGTCATGTACAGATTCAAATGAATTTAAAAGTCGTCATAGGATTACATATAAGTTTTTGCTTCTTATATCATGCATAACAAGCGACCTGATGTTGATGATATCTGTGTTTGACGATATCTACATGTTTGCACCTTTATACGTTCTTTTTTTTTTCTGGAAAAGATGTTTAATTTGTTTTCAGGGAATGAAGAAAAATATTTTGGTTAACTTTTTATATTTTCAAAGCATTCTTATAAAAATTATAGAGGTTGTGAGAAGGGGGGATGTGCATTATTTAAAAATAAAGTGGTAACATTTCTATAAAGATTATACAGGGTGCTTCAATACTTTATACACAAGGAGGTATTGTAGAAAGATAGAGAACACCGATATGAACCATATTTACATAAAATACCATGACCGAAATTACCACCTGCAGGATGTAGAAAAGACAAAAGACACACCAGTAACACAATGCAAAAGGCAATATAAAGGGCTTTACGGAGCGAAACTTAATTAACAGTACCAAATGGCAGACACAGAATACAGTTTTTCAAAAGGTTGAAATATCCGACTATTTCAACCTCATGCCACGGAAACCGTAGGGGAGACTGGGGATGAAAGGGACACTCAAAATTTCAGGAAGAAAATAAAATGTGCAAAGTTTCAACTTAGGCTCAATCGATGACGATACTTGTTCTGTCTTAATAATTCATATAACTAACATCAGCAATTGTATCGTTGTAGAAGATGAAAGCAAAGCCTGTTTTTCATATAAAAGAGTAAATTTTGATGTTGCTTTTCTTTTTTCACTAAAAAAATAATATTGTGTTTAGCATTATAATATTTATGATATTTAGCACTGTAAAGCATGCACTTTATGTGAATATCAATATATTTTGTTAGCTGAAATACTCTCATGCATGAATACATTTTTAATTTCGCTAGGTGGGTATGCGGTTGAAAGAGACAGAAACTGAGGGGTTGAAAGGGACATGTCCCTTCAACCACTCATGTTGTTCCTATCAAACTTCCTCTAGTGTGTTCAATAAAAAGTTTTAGCTTCATATTTGCTCCAAGCATCTAATATCAACTATGGTTTGACAACTGCGCATATGAGTATTCAACTGCCTTGAACCCTCCAAATACATGTATGTCCCTATCTTGGCAAACAAAGAAGCAAGCTGGAATTGATTGTTTCCTAGATTTTATGCTATGAAATTCATTACTTTCTCTTAATAAACCTAAAGCCATTAGTTTAACACGAAGTACAAGTTTCAGCAAAGCTAATGTTGATATTTTTAAAAAACCTTCCATTATTTATAAATCGTTATAAATTTACACAGAATATAATATATAGCTGTGATAAAACATGCTTAATGACAAAGGCCAAACCACCTAATATAGTACCAAAACGTAGTAAAAAACAATTTTCTTACGTAACATCAGCTGAACGTGGTAAACTTGTCACACTTAAGTGTTTTGTTTCTGCATCAGGTAACTTTGTTCAACAGTATTCGTTTTCAAAAGGAAGAATTTCAAGAAGTTCATGCTCGGAGGTGCCCCATTACAAAAACTTGGACTTGCTGATCAAAGTTGGTCAATGACCGAAGAAGTTTTTTAAAGCAATTGTGCATTAGCTAAATATTCTAGTTGTTCCAAAACTGATCCTGCGCTTCTCTTATTTGATAATTACGAAAGCAATATAAATATTAAGACAATAATATTTGCGAAAGGTAATGGAATAATTATGGTGCTATTCCTGTCGCACTGTAGCATAAACTCCAGAAAAGCACTCGTAATGAAGTCAAAGTACATTTTTTCAGAAAAAAAAAAAACCAGAATAAAACCATTTTGTATTTACTGATACTATTGATATGAGTGACGTGCATATTAATTTATTGTTGTGAAGTTACCTAAACCCGTAACTGGTGGTGAGACAACTAGAGTAAAATCTTTCTTAAAAAATTTGACTGATTTAAAGTTGTTTTATGTCAAGTAGGCCTAAACATGTTATTATTATTGTTTTTATTTTATTATATGTTGCAATATAAATTATATTTATTTCTGTATAATTCTCTTTTATTTTTGAATAATGTAATCGCAAATAAAAAGAAAAAATGTTCATAGAAGTGTTTTTACTTTCTTTTATCTTTACAAGAAGAAAGCATTGGATTCGTGAAAAATTTCGACTTCCGGTTTTCAACGGATTTATACGTTTTAGAATGCCTAGAACACGATTTGATGGTTTTTAGAAAATGTCTGTCTGTGAGTCTGTCTGTCACTCTGTCACTCTGTCACTCCGTCACTCTGTCACTCTGTCTGTGAGTCTGTATGTGACAAAAATTTTGTGGGCGCTCTATCTCAAGAAATAATGCACGGAATTTCACAAAACTTCATATTTAGTTAGACCTTGATATAAACTGGACCTGATTAGTTTTTGGTGAAAATCGTCCAACAGGTGGCGCAGCTATGCGGCATTTTTCACGATTTCTGCAATAGCTATATATCAAGAACTAATGCACGGATTTTGATAAAACTTCAGATTCGGTTAGTCCAAGATATAGTTTGGTGCTGATTACTTTTTTGTGAAAATCGCCCAACAGGTGGCGCTGGTATGCTGCATTGTTCATGATTATCGCAATAGCTCTAACTCAAGAAAAAATGCACGAATTTTCATCAAACTTCAGATTCAGTTAGTCCCTGATATAAATTAGTGCTGTTTAATTTTTGGTGTAAATCGCCCAATAGGTGGCGCTGCTGTGCTGCATTTTTCACGATTTCCACAAGAGCTGTATCTCAAGAACTATTGCACGGATTTTCATCAAACTTCAGATTTAGTTAGTCCTTGACATGAATTGACGTATAAATTAGTGCTGTTTAATTTTTGGTGTAAATCGCTCCACAGGTGGCGCTGCTATGCTGTATTTTTTGCGATTTCCGCAATAGCTTTTTCTCAAGAGCTAATGCTTGGATTTTCAACAAACTTCAGATTCAGGTATACCTTAGTATAGTTTAGTGCTGTTTACTTTTAGTGTAAATCGCTCAACAGGTGGCGCTGCTATGCTACATTTTTTCAGAATTTCCGCTATAGCTCTATCTCAAGAACTAATGCACGAATTTTCATCCAACTTCAAATTCAGATATACTTTGATATGAATTGGTGCTAAATCGTTGTTATTTCTTGTACTATTTAAAGGATTTAATTGACGTGATTTATATAGAAGAAAGTTTTGTGATGACCACAACATACTAGTATTTATATGTGTCCCTTTCAACCATTGTACCCTTTCATCCCCTACAATGGTATTAAAAGGGACATTTTTGCCAATTTTTAAAAATGCGTATACATTTTAAATTACTTTACTTGAGGATAAGGTGTTTTAGTTGTATCAAAGCAAAGGTTTTAGATGAGAATTAGGCGCAAATTTGAAAGTGATTTCTTTTAATGTCATTATTTTATAAGCTTATAAAAACAAAATGTCCCTTTCATCCCCCATCTCCCCTATAGGTTGCTTAAAATTTCCAAAGGCTCCTGGAGTTTCAAGAATATTAGCAGAAGTGATTGTAATTATTGCAATGAGGGTTATGTAAAAGCAATGGTCGTTTCTCACACCATGGCTTTAAATGTTCAACTCAGAAGGAAATTGATGCCATATAAATACATAATGCGGGGGATATTGCAGTGGTGAAGGGCAAGTTTTGAGCATCCGGAGCAATTCAAAATATTGAACACCTTCCTTATTGACTGCGATTGTTTTTTATGGGTCATTCCATGCAAAATGAGCAAATCAGCTGTGGCAGACATGTCACAGATTTTAATGAAAATCAGTATATATGTAGATCATATCTATTTATGAGTCAATGTAAAATAATAAATTTCAGGATTGTTTATTTAAGTATTAAAATATACATTAAAAATGAATGCAAAATCGAGGTATTGTCTACATGCTTAAAATTTCAATTCTGATTATTAGCCTTAGGAATGGAAAGACTATATTAAAAATTATTTATAATTAGGAATGAATAATAAGTAACAGATTGGCGTAAGTTAGTAATTGTATTTTTATTCCGTAATGAGAAAAAAAAATATTTTTCAAAAATTTTGAAGTAAAAATGCAATATTTATACTGCTCATTTAAGCATGAAGCACAGCTTTGACAATTTTACTTTTTTTTTGGCGTTATAGCGAAATGTATATATTTTAAATATCGAAAGTTTCATTCTTGCCTTTTTATTCCTTAATGAAAAAAAAATAAACTGTAAAAAATGTTGAGGGTAAAATGCAATATTTCTATCACTTCTTTTTAAGTGAAAAAAAGCCTTATTAAACTTTTAAATTATTTCATATCATAGATAAAAGTGTACATTTTAAGTATAGAAACTTTAATTTTTGCTTTCAGTTTATTTTTGGCTATTAATATATTTATTTTAAACTACAGTAAAAAAAAATATTACTCTGACAAAAAAAATTGTATATTTATCCTCTAAATCCATGCATGGCAGCACTGCATCTTTTCCCCTTTGAAATCGTGCAATATTGTAAAAAAAAAAAAAAAAAACACGCGCTTATTCAAAGAGTAAAGCTCTTGGAATGCAACAAATATTACTTTTTTAACCAAATTTTTGACGTTAGGAATCAAAAGGCAATCTTGAATCTTTTTCAGCATATCATGGACTTATTGATCTTTATGTCTGTGCAATAACTATAATGTCTGACCTTTCCTTTAATATTTCTTTTGCCTATTAATAAGAGGAAAAATTACAGTTTTGTCATTTTTTCAAGTTTCTAAATTTTTTTTTAAGGTGAAGGAAATACATGGCAACTTAAAAACTTTAGCAATTCGATCTTAATATGTAACACTACATCAGGCATCAATTTCACAGATGTTTTTGAATTCCTTTAATTTTTATAACGTTTTTAATTTTCTCAAAATTGACAAATTTTCAATTTTTACAACAAATTTAAGATTAATCATGATGTTACCAAATTATTATTATTAAATAAATATGAAGATAATTTTCCAGAGATTACAATATTATAAAAAGATTTAATTTATGTTAAATAGTTTTCAAGATACGAAACTTCAAACTTGCAACTTCGAACGGTTGTACACATGCCATTCTATGTCACAAGTTTTTTAAATGTCCAGAACTTCCAAAATTTTTATTTTTTTGTCGAAATATTTGGCAATGCTCTATTTGAATATGAATTGAATCTGTGTATCAAATTTTATTAAAATCGGTTACTATGCAGCCACGACTTTTTTTTAATTTTTGCTCATTTTGTGTGGAATGACCAGGGGCGCCATTTGACCAGGGGCGCGCCCCCCCAGCCCCCCTCAATGATATTTCTTTTGATATTTGATATTTCAGAAAATTTATTTGTCATTAGGGATGCACCGAATAGTGATTTTGGCCGAATACTGAATATTCGGCCAACAGGTAAACTGAATACCGAATATTCGGCCTACAGGTAACCGAATACCGAATATTCGGTCTACAGGTAAACCGAATACCAAATATTTGGGTAGCCGAATACCGACTGTTAGACCGAATTCAAAGTTTAAAGATATTAAAAAATTAAACTTTAAAACAATTTTTTATAATATTTAACACAGATACTTCCATTTTGATAAACAAGACCTTTTTTACAAGTAAACTTTACACACACACACACACAATTTGCGGCACTTCTCATGATATCATACGTCACATAAATCAAAATAACTCTCTTGAAAATATAGTTAACGATATCTTCATTATCGTTAAAGTAACAAATGAAAATCTAAGTTTGACATGAAGTGAGATGAGATACACTGTATTTTTTATTTTGACTGATTAAGCGGATTGCGATACTGGTTTTTTGGGCAAAAATGGTCTGTCTTGACGTCTATTATCACATCTGAAAGTTTTCCCATTTTCTTTAGAAACACTCTTTTAGCGAAAAAGCAAAAGACAGATTATTTATAAGACATTGTTCATAAACTTCCATTTGTGCATCATTTATTTCTATGAAGGTCATCATTAATGGTTATTTTTTTTAAGTGACACTATCAAACTTGCAAACAAATAATGTAACGGCATTCTGTTTTATTTAAATATAATTCAGTTTTCAATTATTTTAAATATCTTTATGAATTGACAGTTAAAAGGTTTAAAGGTTTTTAAAAATATTTTTCAAAAGATATTTTTAAGTATTCGGTTTGGCCGAATATGCGGCATTCCGAATACTTCGATATTTGGCCAAGCCGAATGTTTGGCATAACGAATATTTTGATATTCAGCCTAACCGATATTCGGTAGCATGGCCGAATACCGAATAGATACCGAATATTCGATGCATCCCTATATGTCATCACAGGTCAGACTCAATTTTTTTTTTCATAAATTGCTCAAAAGCTAAAGTAACTAGTCAGATTTTGTTACAATAAAAACACATGCAATAAATAAACACTTTATGCATGTAAACTAATAATTATCAAAAATATTTTCTACAGACTTTGCTATTCCAACATTCTCAAGGTGAACCGTTTCTTATTAATGCGTATTTTGGCTAATTTTAAAAAGGTATGTGAGAAAAAAATTCTATTTGTTGCTTTCCAGCCGTGCGCAAAATAGATCAAATGAAAACTCGTGCCCTTCAGAGCTAGAATTTTCTCTGTGAATTTCCCCTTTAGCCAGAAATTTACAGAGGATTTTTTTTTCTTTTTTTAAGAGGGTTAATTCAAGTTCTTAATTATTTGAATTTTTATTTTGCATAATTAGTGTCACATTATATTTACTGCAGTCATTACAACGCTATCAAATCACTTGCTTTATTAAATCATATTATATACAGTATGTTCTTAATAATCTCCTCTGCCGAAACGGAAAAAAGAAACGTCAATCCGCCTCTATATGTGCCGCGGATCGGATCGTGTCGGTTTTGAGAAAAATCGGGTTAGGCAACACAATGCAGACTCTATCTGAGACCAAATAATTTTGCACATTTCTGAATTGTGTGGGATTTAGATCATAGTCTGAAGACATTCGTTTTTTTATTAACCCCTTAACTGCCCCGTATGTATATGCGCGTCTTTAGAAAATGCATGTATCTATTAAAGGGATGGCAAACTCTAATTATAGCGAGGCAATTTTCACCACCTGAGCCATTATATATAACAGTATATAACCTGTGCATTTTCTTACTGTTATTTCAGAAAACTAATATACACCTTCTATAATTTCAGAAATATGCGATTTAAGTAAGGCACTGGAGATCCCTCAAGATTTCGTCGGCAGTTAAGGGGTCAAGGAAATTTTTTACTGACAAGAAATCACACGTGAAAATTTCTTATCCTTATGGATCACAAATTTTGCAAATTTCTTAACGTGTTGACCATGTTTGTGTGCTGATTATCTCGTGACCGATTGAATTTCACGATTTTTCCCCCCCGACCGTTTGACGAAATTCGCAATTTTTTTCCGTGATCATTTCATGGAATTCAGAAATTTTTTCCGTGACCATTTGTCAAAATTCACGATATTTTTTGTGACCGATTTACAAAATTAGTTATTTCTATCTGAGATATTTTGACGAAATTCGTGATTATTTTCTATGATCATTTGTTGAAATTCATTTTTTTTCCCACAGCCGACTGACAAAATTTGCGATTGCTTTGTGCGATCGTTTGACGAAATTCTTGAATTTTTTGCGCGATTCTTTGACAAAATTCGTGATTTTTATCTGAAACCTTTGATGAAATTCTCGTTTTCTTCCTTGATAGATATTCGAAATTCACAATTTTTTTTTTTCACGACTGATGGCAAATTTGATTTTTTTTTTTCTGTGATTGAATGTTGAAATCTGCGATTTCCCCCCCGCAACCGATTAACAGTAATCGCTGTTTGTTTCTAAGATCTTTGCAATATTTTTCCACGGTCCTTTTAGGAAATTATATTGTTTCCGCGACTAATTTGCCAAATTGACTATTTTTTCAAAGTTCAATTGGCAAAATTTGCAACTTTTTCCCGCGGTCGATTGGAGAAATGATTTCGCGTAGTTCCGCAAAAAAAAAGAAAATAAAATAATACTGCAGTCTTCCACAAAAATTGAAAAATATTCCTGGAAGAATCCCATGATTTTGAAAGACGTTAAATGGGCAAAATCCCACTTGTTCACCTCCCCCCCCCTTCAAGGACCTCTTGAAATGGCTCCCCACCCCTGCAGCAAAACGTGCAAAGAAGAAGTCGAAAGGTCAGGAAAAAAGCTCCATTTTAGACAGGCTTCCGTCTTAGCAAGTATAATTATATGTTTTTTTTTTGTTTTTTTTTTATGGAAACGTCATATTTTTCCGTTTCCGAAAGAATTTTTTTTTTTTTTTGACAGGTTTCATTATCACAAGTTTTGCAGTAAATGTAATGTGCCTATGCTCTTCAGAGGTTTACTATAGAAAAGATGTTTTAAAAACCTTAGATATACTTGTAAAATGGAAACTGTCTATAACGGAATACTGTCTTAAACGGAAAACCTCAGTCAGTATCTTCAAATTATACCTGCTAAGATGAAAACCTGCTTAAAACAGAATTTTGAAGCGGTTTTGTTCGGAGGGAAGAGGATACACCCCCCCCCCCCCCCCAAGAAAATTCTGAAATGGCGCCCCTGGGAATGACCCTTATGCTATACTTCTTTATGCAAGAATTTTTTGACGCCCCTTAAAATTTAGGGGCCTGAGGCAGTTGTACACCCTGATCTTCCATTCATGCTCTACGCCACTGGGATCATTCAACGGGAATACTACGCCAAACCTGATTGCTAATCTGTTACTAATCTGTTTCCGATCATGCTTGCCAACACGGCTTGACTAATGCAGGGGCAAGTGGAGCAGCTGCACCGGAGCCCCCATCTGACGGGTGGCCCCCATGGGCGTAATAAGGATTTTCGTCAAAAGGGTGATGTCAAATGCTTAAAATTGACCAAAAGCAACCAAATTTTTACATTTTCAAAGATTTGGGAAAAGAGTGAGATCCTCCTCACCCCCTGATTCCTTTTCGTATCCAAGAGTAATTGAAAGACCTGTATTTCTACTTCAAAGGTTGAAATGATCCCTAATATTCTTGTACAAAACGTAGTGTAAGGTAAAGCTAGGAGAGTCTGCGCACATTTCAAAAGAATAATAATAAAAAAATCTAAATATTAGTTTTTTGCTAAACTATGCATGGATAATTTTGACTTCATTTGTTTTTCATGCATTTCCATTGTTATTTTGTTGTTATGCTGTAATTTAATGGAACAGCAATAATAAAATCAAGAAAACTATTTTGCGCAATCTCTCCTTACATGGTAGGAGAGATTACGCACATGGGTAGGAGAGATTGCGCACAAGAATAGAAGAGATTGTTATTAATAATAACTACAATTAAATTGTTAACTATAATAATTACACTTAAATGACATTGTTGTAAGGTTTTTGTGAGTAGGGGAAGGTGGCCTAAAATGATCCTAGCGGGCAAAACGATCCATATAGGTTTTCTTCGAGACAGGTTGCGCTATCTATAGGGTAACACATAAACTAGTTGTGCCAATTGAAGAAGAAGCAATGGCGGTATTCAGCGATCGCAGTATTACTCGTCTGAAAAGAATTCTTTGAAAAAGTGGTTTTTACAACATCTGTTATAAGATAAGTACTAACTTTCATATCTATTTAGATATACAGTCTTTCATGTACAAAAATATGACTTGGTTTACTGAATAGAGTATGTTTTTAGATGTGAATTACACTTGCTAAGTTTGTTATGTTTCTCGGTGTCATCCAATTATATGACATAAAACAGACGGCCATGTTGCCGGGTAAAATGATCCATTATGTGGATCGTTTTACTACCATTTCATTAGCTGAAGAAAATTCGGTACCGCGCCCTAGACATCACGTGAGTCAAATGTGTGACTGCCCAAACCTTTCTCTTTGAGTCCACGTGTTATCCTACCGATCATAATTTTCAAATATTCCATTTAATATTTTTCAAAATTATTTGTGACACTTTGTTATTTTAAAATTTGCATAAAATAAATTATGTCTAGGAGAGTCTGCGCACATTTCAAAAGAATAATAATAAAAAAATCTAAATATTAGTTTTTTGCTAAACTATGCATGGATAATTTTGACTTTATTTGTTTTTCATGCATTTCCGTTGTTATTTTGTTGTTATGCTGTAATTTAATGGAACAGCAATAATAAAACCAAGAAAACTATTTTGCGCAATCTCTCCTTACATGGTAGGAGAGATTACGCACATGGGAAGTAGAGATTGCGCACAAGAATAGAAGAGATTGTTATTAATTATAACTACAATTAAATTGTTAACTATAATAATTACACTTAAATGACATTGTTGTAAGGTTTTTGTGAGTAGGGGAAGGTGGCCTAAAATGATCCTAGCGGACAAAACGATCTATATAGGTTTTCTTCCAGACAGGTTGCGCTATCTATAGGGTAAAACATAAACTAGTTGTGCCAAGTGAAGAAGAAGCAATGGCGGTATTCAAGCGATCGCAGTATTACTCGTCTGAAAAGAATTCTTTGAAAAAGTGGTTTTTACAACATCTGTTATGAGATAAGTTCTAACTTTCATATCTATTTAGATATACAGTCTTTCATGTACAGAAATATGACTTGGTTTACTGATTAGAGTATGTTTTTAGATGTGAATTACACTTGCTAAGTTTGTTATGTTTCTCGGCGTCATCCAATTATATGACATAAAACAGACGGCCATGTTGCCGGGTAAAATGATCCATTATGTGGATCGTTTTACTACCATTTCATTAGCTGAAGAAAATTCGGTACCGCGCCCTAGACATCATGGGAGTCAAATGTGTGACTGCCCCAAGCCTTTCTCTTTGAGTCCACGTGTTATCCTACCGATCATAATTTTCAAATATTCCATTTAATGTTTTTTCAAAACTATTTGTAACACTTTGTTATTTTAAAATTTGCATAAAATAAATTATGTATGCTATTTGATTGCAAAACTTATTTCATTTCATTATGTATTATCATAATTACTTTTATATCCTTTATTTTGCCGATAAAAAACAATTTACAATTATTTTTAAATGGAGGATCATTTTGCCCTTGGGTGAGGGTAAAATGATCCTTTGGACACTTTTTCAAAAATCTATTTTTTTTTTCATTACTCAATTTGGGTTTAAAATATTATTAAAATATGTTTATAATGCAAAATATATGTGTAAAACATATTAGCATAGGGCCAAAGTTTCATTTAAACAGTTATGTTATTTTACACAAGTTTTCTCCTTAAGGGGATCATTTTAGGTCACCTTCCCCTAAATATTATTGTATTAGGAGTGAAATTTTCAACCAAATGTTTAAATAATAAAAAAAGAAAGAATTTTAACAATAGTTAAAGAATTTTAATTTAAGAAGCAGATTAAAATATCAGAAAAAGCAAGCTCTACTAAGATTACAAAATAACATTAATCTACTTGATACCGTGTTTAACTTGAAAATTACTTCATTTTCATTTCCACAGTTTTAATGTATTTTGTTTGCTAACCGAATTTCTCGTCGTCCACAATCGATGCACTTGTTGTAGTAAATCGTGCAGCTTTCGTGCAATCACCTGCAACAAGCAATACATTGAATTCAGTCACTGGTCGAAGATGTTTCCTGGTACAGTTCCAGATGTTCAATGCACTCATCCTCATTGACCTTCGTTTTGGTTCCATCAGTTTTTTTATACCACTTTTTTTGGAAGCCTCTTATTTTCAGCTATTTTCTTTTCTTTTCTATTTTTTTAGTGGCATCTAGTCTTTTTTCATGTATATTTTATGGATCAGTAACATTAGTTGCACTCTGTTTCCTTTTTTATTTCGATGGCATTAAACTACTTGGAATGGGTGAAAGCTTCTCCAAAACATTGTAGGTGTTATTAGAAAATTTATTTTAGTTAACAAATTTAATTTATTAGTAAATTAACTGTTCATAAATAATATATATATATATATATATAATTAATTTGTTAGCAAATATATCAGTAATTCACTAACAAAAATAATTACATAAAATGAATTTAACAACAACTATATTATTAATTTATTAACAAAAGTTTTATCTGCAAAAGATTTTTTTTTCAAATTAATTTGTTGTCAAATTTAGTTTCGATAATTATGTGTTTATCCAAAAATTATTTCGAAATTGATTCATTCATATGTTTTACGCGTAATTTGCATTTCATCCAAATTTACCTATAAGCTGCGTAATCTCTACTAGCACTAAAACTTATGGGGAAATGCGCCATCTCTCCTAAGTAGCAGATGCGCAAATACTCCTATTTTAGTAGGAGAGATTGCGCGGCCTTTTAATTAAACATGGTTACTTCTAAAATGAATTTTTGGTGTTCGCATGCTTAGTATAGGTTAGTATCTTATAAGAAATTGTTTAAGTTCAAAATATTTTGTACTACTGACATTCTATAAAAATTCTGACGAACAGAAAATTGAAGCACTTACTATCGAAAAACAAAACAAAATAGCAATGCTTTATCCAAGACGATTGGAACAATCAATGTGCAAATTCATGTAGACACTGCACTAATGCTGCTGTACAAATACCTGGAGAGGCTGAGCGCGTGCTTTACTCCTTCCCGTCGAATCTGTTTGTGCGTGATCTGTCCTACCACCCGATCTCTCCTCGCTTTACTTTATTGGGAAATGCGCCATCTCTCCTAAGTATCTGATGCGCAAACTCTCCTATTTCTGTAGGAGAGATTGCGCGGCATTTTATTTAAACATGGCCACTTCTAAAATGGATTGTTGGTGTTTGAATCCTTAGTCTAGGTTAGTAGTTTAAAAGAAATCGTTTAAGTTCAAAATATTTTGTACTACTGGCATCCTATAAAAATTTTGACGAACAGCTATGAAAATTCAAGCACTTACTTTGGAAAAACAAAACAAAAAAGCAATGTTTTATCTAAGACGCTTGGAACAATCAATGTGCACATTCATGTAGACACTGCACTAATGCCGTACAACTACCAGGAGTCGCTGCGCGCACACTACTCCTTCCCGTCGAATCTCGTTGTGCGCGATCTCTCTTTACTTTACCTTATATAAAAAGGTACCAATCGACTAGTAATAATACCTATTATTAAATGCTATACAGGAAATACGCTTCAGTAGTCGTCTACACATTAAAAAAATTACCAATTTCAATATTTTGAATGGTTACACTCACTTTTGACACTTTATTACAAGTAAAAATTTATCAAATTACTCCCAGAAATAAACAATTTACGCCGTTTTTCATAGATTTACAAGGGTCAAAACTTTACAATGCAAAAGTTAAATTCGCTTGACAAAGTTCAATTCATATATAAAACAAATGAATAAGTGTGATTGCAGATCGCACAGAGGGTTTCGTTTAATATCTCTTTTAACCCATATAGGACCACACCGATTAAATATTTTTGAAAATTTTTAAAACTTCGATTATATCATTAATATGGTGTAATTAAGTCGAAACCAGCAAAATTTTGAAAAAAAGTTTTTAATTTTTTTAAGTAACTAGCTGTCCTATAAACAGGACATATTAGTGGGACACATAGTAAGGACACATAAAATGCATACATAAACTAATTTTATGAGCAAATATTTTATTTTACTTTAAAAATAATATTTATGTTGTACAAAAATACTCTATGATTTCTCGAATAAAAAGATAATAATAACGGTAAAATTCTAGATTATAAGATCACAATTTTTAAAGGATTTTTTAAATAGATTTTTTTCAATTAAATTTTATATGGTTTTATATTTTTGTTTATATGTTATACTTTCATGTATTTTAAAGACGTCATAACAAAATGCATCCAGAAAATCTTTACCTATTTTATTTTAAAAAATATTTTATTAGCTGTCCTATTTATGGGACAGCTGTCCAATATGGGTTAAAACATTTTATCCTTAAATTAATAAATCAAAATTGTTACTTTATAATCATTAAATCCTTACATAAATGACAGCACAATTACATTTAATTTTAAATTAATTAGAAAAATAGTTTTAAATCAAATTAAGGGGTCAGGTACCCTTTAAACCAGTAAAGTACATGGAAACGTGACCTCTGTAAGAATTGCAGTCACTCTTTAACTAATTAACTTTTAATTGCCGAAACGTCAGTGAAGGCTTACTGTGGAGACACGAAAAGTTTTGATTTCCGTTTGTCTGCCTGTCTGTCTGTCTGTTCCGCGATAACTGCCGCAAAAAGCACCCGATCAGCTTGAAATTAATTGGGCATATTCGTGAGATACCCGGACGTAGCTGTATAGTTTTTGGTTAAATTTGGTTCATTCGTTCGAAAAATATGAAAGATTTTATTTTTCTTTATAATGCTTTTCTACGGCAAGTCAGACGATTTTCAAATTTCCATTTGTTGAAAGAAAATGGCACGTTTGATTAATGGATTTAAATGTCAAATTATGGATACTAAAATTCCAAATAAGGGTTTTAAATTATTCCTATTATATTGAAGTTTTATCAATATATCTATCAGATTTTTTTATTTACGTGTATAATGTTTTGAGGACATTTATACATGTATTCCAATAATATAAAGAATTTTTAAATTAATTTTCTTGTTTTACATGATACATATTTCTTTTTTTTTTTCTTTTCTTCGTTGCCTAGCGACTGTTATTCGTAGCCTATCATTCCGTCAAATATGAATGAAGTTAGTAAATTACGTTAATTTTGTTGCAGGTACTATTAAAAGGCTATCACAAAAAATATTTTATCGCGCCAAATCGATGCAATTTATGCAATTAACAGTGGGCACGATAATGAATTATTTTCCAGTAGATTTATAGATCTCCAGATATGCATATTTTGGGGGGCTTTTAATATGTTATTGCTATCGCATGGATTAGTATGTTTAAACTAATGTTTAACCATGCTATAAGTGAAAAAAAAGTACAGTTAAAGGCATGTAAATCCTTTTTAACACTTTCCAACATGGATGAAAAGTATTTATGACTTCAGTTTTTCTATCTGTCGCCTGCCGTGTTTATCTACGTGCTCTAACTCGCGTAAATATAGTCGGGATTACATGTAATTGATATACGTTATTGAGGTTTGCCAAAGTATGTTTGGTATTAAAAATGAAGAGTGTAGCATTCATAGCTTAATTACAGGGGCACTCAAAACTATTCCGTTACATTATAGTCTTTGGGAAAAATCGTCTGCGGTGTATTTTAATAATGTTGCACAATTTTAAACGTAATGAAATTTATATACTTTATTAAGGTGCACTAGAACCTGGTTACTATAAAATATGTTATGTGTAGCACTTACAGCATGCGTACAGGGAACTCAAAAGTATTCATAATATTACAATCTTTGAAGAAAATCCTTTTGTGGCGTTTTTTAATGATGTTACTCTGTTACAAAATAATAAAATTGATATGTATTTTTGAAACATTTTTGTAGTATATGGGGTGCAAAGCATATGTTTTGTTCAGGGTCACACAAAAGTGGTCGATTAAAATGTGGTCTACGGGGGAAAAAAAAAACTCTTCACAGCTTATTTTAACACATTAGCGACGGGAAACGAGAATTCTCGTTTTTATTCAGAATACATCATTGGCTAAGGGAGTGACTTCTACCTTACAGAAAAGACATTTATATTGTGTTGTCCATATTTTTTATAGATTGTAAGACATTATATATTACATTCGTACATTGAAAGATATTTACTGCTGCATAAACATGAAAAACATATCTCAAGAAACCAATTTCCGAGACACTTTCAGAAGAGGGGGGAGCTTCTACTGTTTTTAAACCCAGATTTAATTAAATTGCCTGTCGTCAGTGTGTTAATTGTGTTGCACTAATTCAAACATTATGAAATTAAATTACATTACTGTGGTTGACTACAAGAAGCTTGAATATGATTTGTATCGTATTTATCGTTCATTTATAGGGTCACATAAAAAATTTCGGATACAGTTCTGGTCTATTAGGGATGATTGCTGAAGAGCATTTACGATTATGGTGTGCGTTTTAACGTTAAGTAAATTTGTGCTTAATAAGTAGTGCTTAAATATTGTATAGACCATGTACAGGGATACACAAATGAATTCGTAAGTATAAGTGAAAATGAGCGCGAATTGCTTCAGTGTGTTTTTTTTTATTTGAGTTATGTATTTCTCAGCCCAATTACATTTAATATACTAACAAATGTTTGCAGAATTTAAATAGAACCATATACAGGGCTCCGCAGAAACTGGATATATGGTGCACACTATGCATACTAATCCCCGGAAATGTGATATGAGCAGTTTTAAGAGGGTTTTTTGTCTGCATTAAATTTAAATGTTATAGACGACGCGTAAAAATCTTCACGTAATATACAGGGCTGTAGAAAAGAATTCATGTACGTTTCCGCCTATTGGTAGAATTTACTAAAGGACATTAACACAATTAATTGATAATTACAAATGTAAATTAAATTACACAACGAAGGGGTTCAGGGGGGCTCTGCCCCCCTGAAGAAATCTACTTTATTATCTAAAAATTACCAGAATAAGTAGCTCATGAGATTTTCAGAACACCATTACATAACAAGGGGTTTAATTTAACGCTTCTAATGTCAGAAACCTTCGAAATATTTTTTCGTTTTATAAATGTTTATGTAATTTCAAAACTTTAAATTTCGTTTTTTGTAGAAAGATTAATATTACTCAAAGGGTGCTAAACACAATGAATTGTAGAGCTGACGTTGAGGCTCCTGATCTGCAGATTTACTAGTTATAAAATTGAAAACACTGGTTAGGAACGATTTATTTTATCAATTAAAATTGTTAGAAAAGGTATGCACATGTATAGTTTTTCTTAATTTACTTTTAAAGATAATACAATTTTTACGAAAAGATAATTTTTGCATGAATTGCGCGCTGGACTTTTCCCATTTCAGTGGCTGAAACAAGCCAAGATTTTTTTAATGAGTACAGATATAAAGTGCTTTCAAAATGACCTACAATAAAAAAAAAATAAAACTTGTAGATCCCGATTTTTTTTTTTTTTTTAAGCAATTCGAAATATCGAGATTTTTTTCTATACAAAATTAGCCGTGAATTCTAAACTTCTTACTTGAGAAACATAATAATAGGTCATTTTGTGCTTTTATATGTTTAATACATCCACCAAAAATTTTGTGAAATTCTAGGTAACCGTTTTTCAGAAATCGTGCGCGCAATGATCAAAATCGCTTTTTTGAGAAAATTGGCTTTAAATATTGAATAACCCGTTGATCATATAGCAAAAGCTCAAAGTGTTTTAGACATAACTTCTCTTCTAATGCGAATTTTTGTATGGTGTTTGCTTTTAAGTCTTCCTACAGAATCATATTTAATTATAAACTGTTTTTAAAAAATTCGATTTTTAGTCGCTTTAAAGGTTACCTGACTCCTTAAAAATATTCAAGAGAAGTGTTTAAATTAAATTAAAAAATCCGAATACTTTCAATTTAAAAAATTTAGCGCAGGTAATAAATTAAATATGAAATGTTTAAAAGCAAAAAATTGTTTTAAACATTTTTAAAATGCTTAAATAATTCAGAAAATCCACATTAATACTTTCACTTTCCAAACATTTACCAGATGGCGCTAAAAAAGGATGTTGACCAGGGTCGTACTGGCCCACCGGGCAGCAAGGCAAATGCCCGGTGCGCCCATCGTCCCTCTTTTTTTTTTTTTTCTTTTAAGCACGCTTAAAGTTGTGTATTCTGAAAGGCATAAAATTTTCAAAGATTTTCATTTGGAAAATTAAAAAGTAATGCTTTTTATTTTTTAAAGTATAGCATAAGCAAACTATGTGTGATCAAAAACAATTAGATAACTCAATTTCGAGCTAACATAAGTTATCGACAATCAGATATGCCATTGCTACACATGGTATCCTGGACCATATTTTGTTTCAAAGCCTGTACTAGTGATAAATTCTAAGAAAAATAACATTAAGTATTCATTTATTTAGATATACGCCTAAATAAGTTCTGCTCTAAGAATGCTTCTAATAAGTGTCTAATAAGTCTGCGTCTAATAAGTTTGCATATTTTCTACGTCTAAGTATTTAGCGCCCCTGTGTTGCCAGGTATTTTTGTATTTCTACCTTTTGTGCAAGTATAAATTACAAAACACCGTATAAGAAACAGATTCTCATTTTAAATGGATTCATTGGCAGAGACTTTGATAGTCATGGCGCCCTGGTTCAGATTTTATTCAGTACACCGAAGAATAGTAACTTTCACATAAATTAATATTAGTATTAATGAAGTATTTAGCAAATTTTCTGTCAGATATTTAGCGCCCTGGGTGTCTGCCCGGTAGTTTGATACTTCTGCTTTTTGTAAAAGTACAAAAGCCAAAAAAAAAAAAAAAAAAAAAAGAATGCCAATTTAAGACAGGAGATTTTCATTTTAATTTCATTTGGTCCCATTGTCAGAGTCGTCTTTGGTAATTATGGCGCCCTTGGTCAGATTTTTTTTTTTTTTTATTTTTTTTATTTTTTTGAAGCGTCTCTGTAAAAATAACTTTTAAAAAACTAATATCGCTATTTTTGTAATCAAGCGCCCTTGGTCAGATTTTTTTCAGCGCCTCTGTAAAAATAAATTTCAAAAACTAATATCGTGTTTTTGTAATCATGGCGCCCTTGGTCAAAATTTTTTCAGCGCCTTTGTAAAAATGCCTTTCAAAAAACTATAATCGTGTTTTTTTAATAAAGGCGCCTTTGGACAGATTTTTTTCATCGCCTCTGTAAAAAAAGATTTCAAAAAACTAATATCTTTTTTTTTCTAATCATGGCGCCCTTAGCCAATTTTTTTTTCAGCGCCTCTGTAAAAATAAATTTCAAAAAACTATATTGTGATTTTGTAATCATGGTGACCTTGATCAGATTTTTTTTTCGGCGCTTCTGTAAAAATAAGTTTAAAAAAACTAATATCGTGTTTTTGTAATCATGGCGCCCTTGGTCAGATATTTTTCAGCGCCTCTGTAAAAACGCCTTTCGAAAAGCTATTATCGTGTTTTTTCTAATCATGGCGCCCTTGGTCAAATTTTTTCAGAGCCTCTGTAAAAATAAATTTCAAAAAACTAAATTGTGTTTTTGTAATCATGGCGCCCTTGGTCAGATATTTTTCAGCGCCTCTGTAAAAATAAATTTAAAAAAACTAATATCGTATTTTTATAATCATGGTGCCCTTGGTCAGATTTTCTTTAGTGCCTTTGTAAAAATGCTTTTCAAAAAACTATTATCGTGTTTTACTAATCATGGTGCCCTTGGACAGATTTTTTTCAGCGCCTCTGTAAAAAAAAAAAAAAAATTCAAAAAACTTTATCGTGTTTTTGTAATCATGGCGCCCTTGGTCTGATTTTTTCAGCACCTCATTAAAAATAAGTAAAAAAAACTAATATCGTGTTTTTGTAAACATGGCGCCCTTGGTCAGATATTTTTCAGCGCCTCTGTAAAAATGCCTTTCAAAAAGCTATTATCGTGTTTTTCTAATCATGGCGCCCTTGGTCACATTTTTTTCAGCACCTCTGTAAAAATAAATTTCAAAAACTAAATTGTGTTTTTGTAATCACGACGCCCTTGGTCAGATATTTTTCAGCATCTCTGTAAAAATAAGTTTCAAAAAACTAATATCGTGTTTTTGTAATCATGGCGCCCTTGATCAGATTTTCTTCTGCGCCTTTGTAAAAATGCTTTTCAAAAAACTATTATCGTGTTTTACTAATGATGACGCCCGTGGACAGATTTTTTTCAGCACCTCTGTAAAAATAAATTTGAAAAAAACTATATTGTGTTTTTGTAATCATAGCGCCCTTGGTGAGATTTTCTTCAGTGCCTCTGTAGAAATGCCTTTCAAAAAGCTATTATCGTGTTTTTTTAATCATGGCGCCCTTGGTCACATTTTTTTTCAGCGCCTCCGTAAAAATAAATTTCAAAAAACTAAATTGCGTTTTTGTAATCTCGGCGCCCTTGATAAGATTTTTTTCAGCGCCTCTTTAAAAATAAATAATAATAAAAAAACTAATATCATATTTTTATAGTCATGGCGCCCTTGGTCAGATTTTCTTCAGCACCTTTGTAAAAATGCTTTTCAAAATACTATTATCTTGTTTTACTAATCATGGCGCCCTTGGACAGATTTTTTTCAGCGCCTCTGTAAAAATAAATTTCAAAAAACTATATCATGTTTTTGTATTCATGGCGCCCTTGGTCTGATTTTTTCAGCGCCTCTGTAAAAATAAGTAAAAAAAACTAATATCGTGTTTTTGTAATCATGGCACCCTTGGTCAAATATTTTTCAGCGCTTCTGTAAAAATGCCTTTCAAAAAGCTATTATCGTGTTTTTCTAATCATGGCGCCGTTGGTCACATTTTTTTCAGCGCCTCTGTAAAAATAAATTTCAAAAAACTAAATTGTGTTTTTGTAATCATGGCGCCCTTGGTCAGATATTTTTCAGCGGCTCTGTAAAAATGCATTTCAAAAAACTATTATCCTGTGTTTCTAATCATGGCGCCCTTGGACAGATTTTTTCCAGTGCCACTGTAAAAATAAGTTTCTAAAAACTATATCGTATTTTTGTAGCCCTTGGCCAAATTTTCTTCAGCGCATCTGTAAAAATAAATTTCAAAAAACTATATTGTGTTTTTGTAATCATGGCGCCCTTGGTCATATTTTTTCAGCGCCTATGTAAAAATGCCTTTCAAAAAGCTATTATCGTGTTTTTCTAATCATGGCGCCCTTGGTCAGATTTTCTTCTGCGCCTTTGTAAAAATGCTTTTCAAAAAATTATTAGCGTGTTTTACTAATCATGGCGCCCTTGGACAGATTTTTTTCACCGCCTCTGTAAAAATAAATTTGAAAAAACTATATTGTGTTTTTGTAATCATGGCGCTCTTGGTGAGATTTTTTTTCAGCGCCTCTGTAAAAATAACTTTCAAAAAACTAATATCATGCTTTTGTAATCATGACGCCCTTGGTCAGATTTTTTTCAGCGCCTCTGTAAAAATAACTTTGAAAAAACTAATATCGTGTTTTTGTAATCATGGCGCCCTTGGTCACTTGGTCAGATTTTTTCTGCGCCTCGGTAAAAATAACTTTCAAAAAACTACTATCGTGTTTTTGTAATAGCAATACCCCCCCCCCCCCCCCGCACACACACACTCACACTCTCCACAAGCATACATATAAACTGACGCTCTTAGTTTCTTAGTTCTATTAAAGTGGAGCATTCCATAATTTCTTAATGATAATATAAGTTGACCGCCAAGACTAATTCTTCACAAGATTTTGCAATTTAAACTTATGTAAATTTTGCTTTTGAAAGAAGAAAATGTTAATTTTTCTTATCTATTTAAAAATTCGATTATACTTTAGCATCCGAAAATGCCAATATCTAAAAATGTTTTTTTTTTTTTTTTAAACCGGATCTGCTTAACCGCTTTAAACTTCAAACACTTCCCCGATTTATAAATAGAAAAATACACATGTAATTAAAATAAATAGATAAACCATTAAAATTGTAAAAGGCGTTTTACAAAAGAATGGATGAATATAAGTAAAGAGAAGTGCAGATGTGTTTGTGTTCAGTTTTCAATGCTGTTAGTCAATAACGTAGGAGTTACTAAGAAAACAAATTACCATTTCGGCGGGGTTTCAAGTTCAAGATAACTAGATATGGGTTTGTAGTAATACCAGATGTGACACTTTTTATTGATTATACGGTATTCTGAGATTTCTAGAGCTCTGTATCTTTCTGGAGAAAATAGACATCGGATGTGGATGTATTTTCACATGAAATACTAATTAACACACGACACACGCTTGGCGTATAGGCATTTGCGAAGAAAGAATCTTTAAAAACTAAAAAATAATATGTGTAATAACACAAGTGGTGTATTACACAAAATTCCTCTTCACTCGAGAATTCTTAATTGTTTTACATCTTTTTAGCTGCCCAAAACTTTTGTCGACATTATTAAATAATTTTCATTGATACATACATCAAATTTTTAAAAATTCCCATTAAGGTGAAAACGAAAAATAACTTTGAAATTAAAACGTATCAATTTTTAGATACATTTCTTTTTTTCATGATTTCCAGTAAAAAATAACTGCAAAATATTGAACACATATAAGCTTAATTGCGGTATGAAGAAATGTGTTATTATTCTTCATTACGCAATTAAATGGGCTGGTCACTCAGTTCCGATTTCCCCCTCACTAAATGTAAAGCCTATGGGCATTGGATGCATTCGTATATTTAAAATATCTCCTCGGGAAATTAATATTTTTAACCTCTATTTTTTGTGTACACTTCCTAAAAGATGTCTCTTTTTTTCTTAGTTCTCAAAATATTTCTAAAATATAGACTTAATTTTATATGAAGTGATAAAATTTTACGAGTGTGTGAAGTTTTAAAATCCTAAGAAGAGCACACAGACAAAAGATGTTAAAAATGTGAATTTCCCGAGAAGATATTTTAAATATACGAATGCATCAAAAGCCCATAGACTTAACATTACGGAGAAGAATTTCGAAGCTGGGTGAACAGCCCCCTTAAATATTTCTATTTTCTTTGACTTTGTTTTCGATTTTGTAATACAATGCTTAAATATAATTTTGATACATATTACTTTTTAAAAATGCAAATATATTTGAAGCTATTGCCGCTCTTCTTGTGCGTTTTTTTTTCTTTTTTTTGTGCGTTCGAGTTGCGGCGACCATTGTAGTTTAAATTTGGCTTATCTGAAATTAAAATAAACAGTAATTTTTTAATTAAATATGACTTATTTTAGTGACTAGATGAGACAAAGTGTGGAAATTATGAAAAGCTCTTTTTCTTTTTTTAATGCTGATTATTTGAAGAGGGTATTCCACTTTTATCGTAGAAAAATACTGATTTTTGATGATTAAAAAGAAAAAAAACCTTAATGCACTGCATAATTATATAAGAAAAAAGCTGACAAAATTAGAAGTGAAACAATTCAGTATTATTAAAGTAATCGTGTCGTGGTCATCTATTTAAAAATGCAATTTTGAGAAAAACTAGTTTTAATTTTATGTAATAATTATAATAGAATGCTTATTGTATTTTTTTTCTTTTTTTTTTTTTTTACTTACATAGAATCGTCTATTTCAGATTTTGGCCACATAAAGAAGTTTTAATTCCATTGTATAAATCCGCTAATATAAAAAATCGATTTTCCGAAATTTATAAATTATGATTACGTGTAAATACTTAAAGCGGTTCTCAAGAAAAATATTTTTTTACGTTCGATAATGCGAAAATTTCTGCCCATTTGCAAACATAAAAATAGTGTTCGACAGAAACCAAATTTCCGTTACCTTCCTAGTTTCGACCGAAAACGAAAACGAAACTGTTTTAAAAATAAATTCAAAGCAATTAACATAAACATACATCAGTGATGGAACAGCTGCGCCAATTGCTCCAATTGCACCAAATCGAAAATGCTGTGCATTTCTGCGCCAAAACGATCGTTTTTCAACAAAATTACGTCCAACTGCGCCAATTCAATAATAATTCTTGTGCCAAATCGATCATTTTCCATAAAAATCGCGCCATCTCTTTGCATAATTCAGTCATTTTTCACGATACGAAACAAAGTCGCTTCTCCTCAAAGCAGGGGTTATTATTCTGTTACGAATTTTCCGAAAATTAAAAAAACATCGGTCATCAATCTGAAAAATCGGACAAAAAAAATATCGCGAATTTCGACAAATTCCGAAAATAATCAATTTCGTCAAAAGATCGCGAAAAAAAACACATTTCATCAAAGAATTGAGAAAAAACCACAAATTGCATCAAAAAATCAAGCGAAAAAAGCGCAAGTTTTGTTTAAAGATCGCGAAAAAACCGCAAATTTCGTCAAAAGATCGCGGAAAAACCACAAATTTCGTCAAAAAATCGTGAAAAAACTACAAATTTCGTCAAAAAAATCACGCAAAAACAGCAAATTTGGTCAAAAGATCGCAAAAAAACACATTTCGTCAAAAAATCAAGAAAAAAACAACATTTCGTCAAAAAATTGCGAAAAAACCGCAAATTTCGACAAAAGATCGCGAAAAAACCGCAAATCTCGTGAAAAGATCGCAAACAACCCGCAAATTTCGTCAATAGATCGCGAAAAAACGCGAAATTTTGTCAATAAATCGCACAAACAAGGCCAATTTAATCAAAGGATCGCGAAAAAAAATTCAATATTCGTAAGAAATCACGGAAAAAACGCAAATTTAGTCTAAGGAACGTGAAAAAACGCGATTTTTGTCAAAGAATCGCGGAAAAACGCGAACTTTTGTCAATAAATCGTGCAAATGAGGCGAAATTCGTCAAATGATCGCAAAAACAATGCAAATTTCATCAAAAGATCGCGGAAAAACGCAAATTTCGACAAAGAATCATGTAAAAAAAACTTTTCAGAAGATTTGCTGTGAACTTCAGAATTTTTTTTAACCCGTAATCACCCCTACCTCCTACGTCTTGTTCTATAGGTTCACCGAGAACATCCAAAAGAGAAAAGGAGAGTATTTATTCACTCCGGTTAGGCTCAGTGACGCGGGAACTCAGAATTCTGATTAATACAGTTTCAGTAAGACGCCAAAATGGTTTATAATTTGAAGCTGATTATTGCTCAAATTTAAATGCTCTCATTCGGCCCAAACAATACAAGCATATGGAACAAGGGCTGAATTCATTGGAATGATGGGAATATTGTTTGACAGTGTACCTGACTAGCACAAAAATACTGTTATTACATACTTCTAATGTTAAAAATATACACAATTTCGCTTAAAATTTTCCTAAAATTTTGAAAAATCCTTGCGAATTTCGTGCGAATTGCGGAAAAATGCGTATTTCGTCGAAGAATTGCAGAAAAAACGCGAATTTCATCAAAGAATACCAAAATGACATTTTGACGCTTCGAAATAGTTATTTTCTGCTCCAAAATGACCATTTTTGCTGCTCCAAAATAGTTATTTTCTGCTCCACAGTGGCTTTTTGGTGCTCCAAAATAGTTATTTTCTCCTCCAAAGTGGCTTTTTGCTGCTCCAAAATAGTTATTTTCTGCTCCAAAATGAGCGTTTTTGCTGCTCCAAAATGAAGTTCATGCTGTTCCATCACTGATACATATATGCATGTTATCTGAATAATGTTTTGCGTAGAAATGGCAGTACATGATTATTAATTAAAAAATAATTTGATTGAAATAAAATTAATTAAATATAAGGTGCTATAAACACAAAAAATTATAAAAAAATAATTTAATTTAAAAATAACTAATTTAATCAATATTAGTAATACCTTCTAGATTTATCCCCTTGTATCTGAATACACAGTATGTGCGGCTCTTTGGATGGGAGTGCCGTTTAGGAGAGGCTAGGGAGGGGCAGTTATAGTAATACCGAATATTCGGCAGTATTTTCGCCGAAACTAAGAATTTGGGCTGAAAACAAAAATGAAACCGAATATTCGGCCAAACTCTACATAAAAGAATCAGACTTGCAGGCTTGGTTATTGGAGTGACTTGTAATACAATAGATTCTTTTCTTTAAATTAATTATATCTTGAGTTAAAATTAGTTGTTGTCTCGTGACAACAGTTCTCTTCCTCTTCCCCCACTGTCGCGTCCAGAAATTCGGTTCAAAACGCCACCTTTGACAGCATTTTCTGAAAGATTTTTTGCTTTTCTCAAAAAATGTAAAAGACAATTCGATTACAAAGTTTCTGATGGGCAATAAAAAATAGCTGGTATTTTCGGTCACGTAAAACAGTCAGCAGTTGTAATGAAATTTAATGAAAACCTTTAAAACAAAACATCATGCAATAAAATTCAAGTAATACTACTTTTCAAAATAATATATTCAACGTAATACTTTTAAAGAATTATTACTTTTCCGAATATTTTCTGCCCCTCCCTCTCTCTGGACCTGCGTACGCACATGAATCGCGATAAAAAAAAAAAGAACGAGATCTTTGAAAAACATAAACAATTCTATTATTGGGCATTGGGCACAGCCTTTGTAAGTTTGCTCATTTGAAAGGAAACCGAAATACATTATGTTCCAGGGAAAAGAGTGTACCGAAATCAGCCATCTATTGTCCACTCCACAGAAACTGGAAATGTATGTGTTTCTAATTTTCAACCGATAGAAGTTATAAATAAAGTGCCCCTGATGTGAAATCTGCTTTGTTTGTCTCGTTCTATCCAGTGTTAAAAAACTACTCTGTCTTTATATTATTTGCATGTGTCCTGAGTTATTTACTTATTTTAGTGTAATCTTAAACATTTTTTGTAAGCTTGTGCTTCATACTTTTTACCTGACTGATAAAGAAGGGTTATGTGTTTCACGCGTATCTGGGTATGTGGATTTCTTTATAACCTCGAAATATCTCATCGGCTGGATGAATTTTAATGAATGAGGTCTCTATCAATTCGTCTTAATCGTCCGATGATTATAGGCTAGGTTTTGTTTTTTTAAATTCAAAATGGCGGCCGTAAAATACAAAATGGCGATAGAAACGAAAAAGAAACTTTACGCACCCTATTGAGTAGCATATCATTGGATAGGTCTTTCAAAATGAAGACGATGTTTCAGTGACTATTTTACAGTCAGAAGCTTCGTTTAAATATTACACAACCTGGAAGTTGTGTAGGTAGGATCTCTAGCTTTACTGCAACTCTAACCTTCATCCACATCTATAGGCCTCATCAAAACAGTGTTTATAGATAGGAACTAACAATTACTACTTAACTAACGCAACTTAAAAGTCATCAATACAAGTAAATAAAAAAAAATAAGTATGTAATATTAAAAAAAAATGTTTCACATTAATGAGAAATAATTAATTAGTTCGCTTTTTACGCAGTCGGGTGTTTTGATTTTTTAAATTTAATTTTTATTTACAAATAATGTACAGTGCACAGTATTATAAAATATCATCACCATCACAGCTCAGATATGCTGATGTTGCATCTTGCATAACAAGAACTGTGAATTGTCCATGGAAAAACAATATAAGGTAAGATTACTTATTGTGTCTCTTTCGCAAGAGTGTTTATTAGTTTGAATTTTTGCGAAATCTTCAAAATTTGCCTAATGTATTTCTTTATTATCTCTTTATAACTGTTGCGGGGAAAAAAAATGCGGGATGAAAATTAAATGATATTTTTAATATTTCCCGAAATATGATTTATTTGTTGCTACGAACTAAATTAAATAATAATGACAACTGTACAGTAATAATGTTAAAGAATATTTGTCTTTCATGCAATTTCAGACTATATATATATATATAAACTGTTTAACCCTTTATATACTGAATTATGAATTCATGAAAATTTTATCTTCTAAAGCATTTGTTGGGAATTTTTGAAACTACATTAGAAGATTTACATGATCATTTAATAAATTTTAGAAGGATTGGAGGATTTAGAGGAATTAATTAAATTTGAATTTATAGGGATTTTGTGCAATATTTATAACCCCACTCAAATATTTTATTTTAAATATGTTTCTTAGTATTTTGTAGAATTAGGAAATGTACAAATATAATGTTCTTACAATTGAGATATCGAAATATTTCGGAATTGAAAAATCTCCCCATCCACCCCCCAACGCCACGAAAGCTGAAAAGATGCAAAGGCAAAAGAAATCATCCTTTTAAGAATATTTTTGTTTTGTGTAACCAATAATGCTTTTAGAACAAGATAAAGTAATACATCTATAACTCATTCTAAACTGTATTACTAATAATCGATGTATTAAATTAATTTTATAACAAGTTATTTTAATGGTACTTATAAGTACCGTCAGTAGATAAAGGATAAAGGGTTAAATAGCGGGATTTAAACCAAACGCTTCTCTATGATATCTTTTTAATGTTGAAAGAATAAAGAAATAAAACAATTTTTAAAAATAATTCAAGTAAAATAGACGTCATTCTTGCCCTGAACAAAAATAACTTTTCTGAAAATTTTTAAACCATAATTAGTATCTGTATCCTAGAGATTGTGTTATATAAAATATTATTGAATTGTATAATGTTTTGCACTTTTGAGTTTTGACCCAACGAAATTGTTTTTGTTTGTTTTATTTTAATATTTTATTTTCCATTTGGAGATAATTTTATGGAGATTGTTATTCGGATATTCGGGGTAAAGTTTGAATTATCTCATTAGATAAGGTGAGCGGAATTCGAAAATACAGATAGCTTTTTTAGAAAAGAGTGGTGAAAAAAAATACTTCTAAGTTGGCAACATTGGTCTAACATCAGAAGTGCAATGTTTTGCGGGGAACTATTTTTGTGCATATTACATTTCTATAGCATAAAATACTAATTTGGGTGTCATAATTATTTTAGGAATAAAGTTTTCGCTATGGCAATATACTCGTATATATTTTTAAAGTGATTTTTTATACAACTTTATATATTGTGTGTGTATATATATGTATACAGTAAAACCTCCTAAAGCGACCACATTCCGTTCCAGTAAAAATTGGTCGCTCCGATTAATGGAGGTCATGTCTAAATCTAGATTTTAATTTTTGAAAAAAGATAACAATTAATGTTACTAAAATTTATTTTTCACATTAGGAAAAAATATAAAGGTTTAAGTATCAAAACAAAGTTAATTATTGCAGAGTGTAAAAAATTAATACATTGACGTTTGCTTTGATTTTACGGTTTTATCTTTTATAACTTTTGTTTCTAAGTCCTTTCGAAGTTCAGTCAATAAATGCAATTTTTTCTGGACGGGAACAAATAATGACGATTTCATTAATTTATCTATTTCTTTGAGAGTTACCTGACAGAATAGGGCAGGGAAGTTTATTGACCGTCATTCTTAATTTGTCACCAGAGTTAAATTCATTGCCTAAAAAGGCACAAAGGGGTTTAAACACTTAAAAGCTACCGGAATAATAATAATAAGTATAAACTTAGTTTAGAAGTTTGATGACTCTCCGGAATTATTTTTCTAATAAAACCTTCTTCAAGCGACCAGGAAAAAACGAAACTGGTTTCATTTTCTTCAAAGAAATGGGTCGCTTATGGAGGGAGTTCAACTGGGGTGGTCTCTGAATGGAGGTAAAATTAGTATTGAGCCTATGGGAATAAATTTCGTTCCATGCAAAAATGATCGTTCAGGAAGGTTTCCCTGTATATATCTGCATGTATATATATAAACATTTGCGCCCTTTTGTAAGGCAATCGGCGCCCTTTTTATCCATTTTGCCACCGCCCTCTTAATTATGCCAGTACGACCCTGATGTTGACACTTATTAAAATTCGAAATAAAAAAATAAAAACTTTTCAATTACTGAATAATGCTTATAATGACAACTTAAACTAGTATGTTGTGGCCATCACAAAACTTTCTTCTATATAAATCACGTCAATTAAATCATTTAAATAGTAAAAGAAATTACATGAATTTAGTACCAATTCATATCAAAGTATATCTGAATTTGAAATTTATATGAAAATTCGTGCATTAGTACTTGAGATAGAGCTATAGCGGAAATTCTGAAAAATGTAGCATAGCAGCGTCACCTGTTGAGTGATTTACCCAAAAATAAACAGCACTAAATGATATCAAGGTATACCTGAATCTGAAGTTTGTTGAAAATCTAAGCGTTAGTTCTTGAGATAAAGCTATTGCGGAAATCGCAAAAAATACAGCATAGCAGCGCCACCTGTTAAGCGATTTACACCTAAAATTAAACAGCACTAATTTATACGTCAATTCATGTCAAGGACTAACTAAATCTGAAGTTTGGTGAAAATCCGTGCAATAGTTCTTGAGATACAGCTCTTGCGAAAATCGTGAAAATGCAGCACAGCAGTGCCACCTGTTGAGCGATTTACACCAAAAATTAAACAGCACTAACTTATATCAGGGACTAACAAAATCTGAAGTTTGTTGAAAATTCGTGCATTTTTTCTTGAGTTAGAGCTATTGCAAGAATCACGAATAATGCAGCATAGCAGCGCCACCTGTTGGGCGAATTTCGCAAAAAAGTAATCAGCACCAAACTATATCCTGGACTAACTGAATCTGAAGTTTTAGGAAAATCCGTGCAGTAGTTCTTGAGATATAGCTATTGCAGAAATCGTGAAAAATGCCGCATAGCAGCGCCACCTATTGGGCGATTTTCACCAAAAACTAATCAGGTCCAGTTTATATCAAGGTCTAACTAAATATAAAGTTTTGTGAAATTTCGTGCATTAGTTCTTGAGATAGAGCGCCCACAAAATTTTTGTCACATACAGACTCACAGACAGAGTGACAGAGTGACAGAGTGACGGAGTGACAGACAGACTCACAGACAGACATTTTCTAAAAACCATCAAATCGTGTTCAGGACATTCTAAAACGTATAAATCCGTCGAAAACCGGAAGTCGAAATTTTTCACGAATCCAATACTTTCTTCTTGTAAAGATAGAAGAAAGTAAAAAGAAAATGTGCACAGAATTCTATTATTTAAAAAAATTGCTAGTAGATGGCAGCAACAAACAAATTATTTTTATTCCTGATGACAATATCTTATTAATTATTAAAAATGAGGATTTTTTAAATATTAAATATGGATTTCATTATAGCATCTGGAATTTTAAACATTAATTGTTAATAAATGTGCATTTTAAAAAATATATAAGTGGCTAATTCTCCGGATTTTTTAAAATTGAAATTCCAGAAATTCTAGATTTCCTCCGTCTGGAAAAAAGATATTTTAAAATTACCGTTGTGCAAAAAAAAAAAAAAAAAAAAAAGAAAAAAAAATCCTTTAAAATAGCCAAAAAAGGGAAATTCTTTTAATTAAATCCATCTGAAAACGAAGTGTAATAACAACTAGAGAACAGGAATCAGCACCGTGCGAAAGGGGGGGGGGGCGAAGGGGGCGCCAAATTTATACTATCAACTCGGGTTGTTTATTTTTATTTTGGCCGTTGAGTATTTTCCGGGATTTTTTTTCAAGGTCATTCTTTTTTCTCTTTTTATTTGTAAAAAAACATATACATATTATATGCATATCTGGAATTTTTCTCCAATGTAATTACGTATATTCTTATTTTCAAAGTTATTGTATCGTCCCCTACCCTAACCCCAAATAGAAATTTCTGACTAAGGAAAGAACTTTTTCCATTTTAAAACTTGCTTTAGGTTTTTGTAAGTCTCTTTTTTTAGCAGACCGTCCTTACTTCATTTATAAGTAAATATTTTTATTGGGTCTACATCTTTCCTTGCACTATATCAGTAAGTTCATATTTACTTGTCATTAAGCTCTTTAAACTTGATCGTTTTATGATGTACTTTTGTAATGTCTAATTGTAGAGTTTCTCAAACTTTTGCACTCTGCGTCCCCCTTTACATCATCTACGAAACGCACGCGCTCTCCCACCCACCAATGATAATGAATTTTACTTAATTGTGGGAGGCTTTTTCTTTCTTTAATTTTCCTTTTTTGTAAAGAAATAAAACAAATTATTGAAAATATATTTTTTTTCCTTTTGGTAAATCTGCTATCTACTTATCTAAATTTATTCAAAAATGTAAAATGTTGAAAAACAATTACCATTTCTACATTTTGTATCCTATAATATATATTTTAAAAGAATAAGTTTTGTCGGAATTGATAGATACATAAATGTTGTTTTACTTTGAATTTTTTAAAGAAAATTTCGAATAATTAATTTTATACACCATATTATACTTATCCTTCGGAAAGTAAATTGGCATGCGCGCAAGATCATATGGGAAACAGTACATCTAATATGGAAATTTTCGTAGTTACATTTTAGAAACTGAACATAATTTAATTTGTATTTATTCCATTTCTATATTTTTGAAGCAAATAATAATTAGCATATTCGCAATTTAAAAAATTTCAGAAACTTTTCTCCAAGAGATAAATTTACAACAGCAAGAGAGGTAAATTTAGATTAATTTGATTTTCAAGAAGGAACAAAAACGAAACCATTTTAAGTTATCATGTGCAGTGCCAAAAATCGTAATAAAGAAAGTGACTTTTAAACTAGTAACTGTTTGCAAACTGAAGCTCTTTTTGTAAGTATTTTGCCTAATTGCAAAAGTATTTTCAGGGCGTTTATTTTAAAGTGTTCGGAACGGATTATCTTTAATAAATATATAATTTTGTAAAATAATAATAATAATAAAACGTTAACACCCGTATGGTCCCTTAGCAGATTTGTTTTCTACTTCTGTTCATATACCGACGATTTTTGTAGTAGGCCGAAATTTAGTCGATATCTCTTGCTGTTGCGAAATCATTATAGATAAAATGTAAAATTGTAGGTAATTTTAAATTTCAACACTGTCATATGTATAATATTAACAAACTTTAATAGAATAAATTATAAATTGAATCAGAGTTGGGCAGATTTGTAATTCCAATTATCTACAATGTAATTACAGTTTAATTGTATCTAATTAATTATAGTTAAAATTACATGCCATAACAAATTCTTGCAGCACAGTAACCGGAACCGCCTCATCTCATTATTTGACAAAATTTCTGCGTTTGAATGTGTGTAACTATAACTAATTACATTAAATTAACCTGTAATTATACTGCGGATAATTGAGATTACAAATTTGCACAACTCTGAATTGAATATTGGTCTCAGAGCTGAATATTCGAAACAGATTCTTTATGTAGTCAAAATATGGCGGATATGTAGTTATGTATGGATTGTTTATGTAGTCAAAATATGGCGGTTATGTAGTTATGTATGGATTTTTTATGTAGTCAAAATATGGAGAAGTCACAGACCCTAGTTATCGTCGGGTCAAACTTCCACTAGTAAAAACGAATCGATAATTTTGCGTTAATTATGATAGAAATTTTGCATGAAAAAGACGTTTAAAAAAGGAGGAAATTTCTATTCAAATTTACTGGTGGAAGAAACCGATTGTAATCGGCCCTGCGGAACTGATGAGAGTTGAAGATTCACCAATTTTAAGATATGCCAATTCCTCTTTATTCGTAGTTCCATGCTTTGAACTGCGTTCTAGTTCAAGGGTGACTACGAAGCTTCTGATGTAAGTGGCGATTTAAATGAAAGTGAAGGATTTCGTGTTACATACATAGAGGCTATCCACACCATAATCGAGCAACTAAACTGGAAGATTCACTAAACTGCGAAATGTATCACATGATTTAGAGTTTCTGACTGGTGCGAATCTAAAATCAGCTAACGAAACTCTATTAAGTAAATATTGCTTTGATCTTACAAATAAATGTACTGCTGACGTAAATGAACTTGAACTGCTAAGCGCAAAATAACCATTTCCAACATCGGATGAAAACTTTTATAAAATGGATCATTTAGAAATCCTTCAACTGCTCCATAATTTTGACTTAACAGGAATTTCAAAAACATGGAGACAGCGTACAGAATTTTTCTAAGCATTCCGTAACCACCGCATTAGCAGAAAGGCTTGGGTTTACTTTCTATCGAATTAAGTGTGACAAAATCTTTAGATGTAAAATAAAAAAAAGACGATTTCGCCACCCTAAAAGCAAGAAAAATAAAATTGAAGTAAATGTACAGTCGTGGAAAAAAAAAAGTAAACACCCCCCTACTAACTCCTCAACAAATTACCGTAGAAGAAAGTTACTGGTACCGAACGATAAAGTCTACTTTTAAATGATATAGATAAAATTTGCTTAGGGGGCCATCTACATATTAAAACGAACCGTAACTTTGTTTTTTTCAATAGCAGTACACAATTCTGACAGCATAAATGAACTCTACACCCTTCAATTAGCCTAAAAGCGAATTTTTATGCAATTCGTACCATAAGTTTCTGAGAAATTAATTATTTTAAAACGAGCGTATTTTAAGGGCTGTATCCAAATTGAAGTTCGGAACTCGATTGTTAACCGAGAGAGCCCTCATCTGGATCAAGGCACCTTAAGAAGTCAATGAAGCCTGCTAGATTACACGACAGCAAAATAAATTTCAAAATATCTAGTCACTCCTATTATAGACGGCCCCTTAAACCATCATTTTGCCGTTTTTTTAAGCATAATTTGAAAACTACTTGTAAGAAAAATGTGAAATTTGGGATTTCCATAAAGCAGGACTTAATAAATCTAATTCCATCAAAAAAATTGTAGGTTGCAATTCATAATTTTTTCGAGTATTAATTTCATAAATCATAATTCATATCATAAAGTTATAAAAATTGCAATTTCAGCGTATTTATGTTTGGGTATATTAGTATTATTGCTACACAAAAAATTAGCACATTAGGAGCATAATTTCTGGAGATATAAATAAAAATATGAAAATGTAATTTAACATTAGAAACACTAAATTTTGAATGTTTATAATTCAAAAACTTATCATTCAAATGACTTGAAATTCGGGGTCTAGGCATAGTTTGAACCGAAGATTTGAAGTATCTCGTTAAAATTGGGTATTGTCATTGAAAAAAAATGAAGTTGGGATACGTTTTAATATGTAGATGCCCCCCTAAACAAATTTTATATGCATCATTTAAAAGTAGACTTTATTTCCAATCGTTCGGTACCAGTAACTTTCTTCTACGATATTTTGTTGAGGAGTTAGTAGGGGGTGTTTACTTTTTTTTTTCCACGACTGTATCTGCTTGATATTATTTTTTATTTTATGTTAATTAAAACATTGCATCCATTATCTTCCTTAATTATAGTACTGAAATTATAATTTATTTTCATCTTTTATGTTATGCTGCACTGTGGTTTTTGCTTTATTTTTCAGCACTTATTTGTTAAAAGGGGGGGGGGGCACACGTGTCCTACGAGGCTATCAGCGATTTTTATCTTGCGAATTTTCCCATTTTCTCCAACTCAAATACTAAAAACAAATGAAAATGGTTAGAAAAAATCTGTGGCAAAACATAACGATCTATAATAAATAAATGCAATTTTCTCTTACGTTATTTAGTTTTTCGGAATTTCTAAATTAAAAACCCTTTTAAAATTCCAAAATACACACGAAATATATATTAAACAGAATTTATTTATTTTTCAGAACTTTATCAAGTTTGTGACACCTGCCACAAAGAGAAGGAGGGGGGTGGGGGGGGGGCAAATTGAAAGTTTGCCCCGGGCGCAGTTTTTTCTTCGCACGGCCCTGACAGGAACTCTGTTTTTTCAGAATTTAGTGTCGCCTCTGGCATTTCCATTAATTCATTTTCTTCTGATGGATTGGTGGTTTCTATTATTATGAAACAGCCATTATAAATAAAGCTTTAGGTGAAGATGAAAGAGCAGTCGTAAAAAGTTAAAACTCTGATTTTCTGGACAGAATGGGGAAAAAATGGCCATTTTTTTTTGTCTCATTACGTGTCTTGTTATCTTTTGTTTCATTTTGGCAACTCAAGTACTCCATTTCTGTAGAGAGTAAAGAAAAAAATAGTTTGAAAATAGCAATTATATCCTTTTCTTGCCATTTTCCCATAAAAACTGAAAGAAATGTATTTAAAATAAGGGCTATTTTGAAAAAATATAAATGAATTATTTCTGAAAAGACTTGGAGCTATTATAAACTAAATTTAATTTTAATTATCTATATTAATATTACAAACAAATGAAGGCATATGAATCATGAGATAGCCGAGTCATTTTTGTGGAGTTTCTTGAATGAGCATATCTCTTTTTTTGGATTTGTGTATTATTCAGCAATATTCACGTCATATGCGTAATTTACTGTAGATGTTGTTTAATACTGGATCGCAAATTAAGAATTCTTCAGCGGATGCGAATGACGTCATTTTATATAAAATAAAAGCATGTGTTTTAAGTCTTAAAGCTGAAATATGTTTTGTACTACAGTAGAGTCCCAATTATCCGAGTTATTTCCTTCTGATGGACTGATGGCTTCTATTATTATGAAACAGTCATTATAATAATGTTTCATAATAATGGAAAGCATCAGTCCATCACAAGAAAATGATCCATTCCAAAGGTATAAGCTCGATTTAAAAAAACTATTTAATACTTTGAGCAGAAAGAAGGGACTATATCTGCAATTTTCATGACGCTAACAGAATCGCATAGCTGCCAATTTGTACGGTTTTGTTACTTCTAAAATTTAATACAAATTTTTGTCATATTTAATCGTTAACAATTGTTAGATTTCGGCAATTGAATTAGGCAAAATTTACTGGTAAGTTTTAGTGGTAAGAAAAAAATCTTAGAAATTGGAAGCTACGCTGTAGCGTAATACTTCAGGGTAAAAATTGAAGAAAATTAACATTCAACAAACAAAAAACTATCAAGGGCTTTTTCAAGTAAACAATTTCATACCCCCGTTTTTCTTAAAAATAACGGAAATGTGCATCAAAGAAATGTTACTAGTACCATAAAAATGAATGAATTAAGTGAAAATTTATATTTCATCTCCTTAGTTGGTGACGATCTTTGTAAATCCGGTTTTTGGTCCATATTAACTCGGCTAATCGGGACTCTACTGTATCTATATTTAGATACATATATATATATATATATATTTATCTGGGGGGGGGGGGACACTAAATTATGAAAAACTAGAATTCCTGTTTTCTAGTTTACTTTTATTAACTCCCTTCAGGACGAGCGTGACGTAAATGTGACGCATAAGGTGCTCAGAATCCTTCATTATTCCCGCCAGTTATTTTTTATTGTGATTTTTGTCTTATTAAATCAGGACATTTTCTCGATTCAGTTAGGAAAAATTTTCTGTTCTAAAAAATTGGTGATAAATGATTACAAAATCTGTAAAAAGGCACTTATCGCGAAGGGGTTAAACGGCCAAGTTCCATTACAGTGTCCTGTAAGTGTTGGAAAGTGTTTCATAATCGATGCATTAAGATTCTATGCATAAGGTTTCATAAGGATTTGGCAAAAATAAGAATTGTGCTGATAAAAGCATTTCATAATATCAGTGTTTGTTAATTCAAGAAGCACGAATGAAACACGGATGAAGTACTGGAATTCAATGTAGTCCATGCAATAGGGGATTTTACCTGGCGAAATTAATGGTAAATCTGGAAATTGACTTACTTTATGTTTTTTGGGTCGCTGAATCCGAATTTGTAACTTCTCACCAAAATTTCCCCCGGCAACCCCCCCCCCAAATTTTGGTAAAATGGCCCCAAAAAAGGTTTTTATTAAAAATTTCAATTTTTTTATTGTTTTAGGGAAAAAGTATCTAAAAATTCAGAAAATAGACAAAATTTGCAACAAATTAGATATATGACATTATGACTTAGGATGAAGGGGAAGGGGTGATCTGCCTCGGAACATGCGCCGCGGTGCTGCGTGGACTAAGTTGCGCAATTCCACTTAACCACTCACACGTTTACGTTCGCCCTCCCATCTGCCCTCCGAACTTTCTCTAAGTTACTTTAAGTTTTTTGGGTCTAAGATACTTTAAGTTTTTTGGGTCGCTGAATCCGAATTTTTAACTTACCCCCAAAATCTCCCCCCCGACCCCCCCCCCCCCCCCCAAAAAAAAAAAAAATAGTTGTTTTAAAATAAATTTTTTTATTTTTTTAGGGGAAAACTATGTAGAAATTAGGAAAGTAGACAAAATTTGCAACAAATAGGATATATGACATTATGACGTAGGATAAACGGGGAGAGGGGGGGCTGCCTCAGAACATTCCCCGCGCGCTGTTCTCAAAAACCAAATTTTTTCGAAAAATCAATTTTTTGAAGGTTTGCCGGGGGGAAATTTTGGTGGGAAGTTACAAATTCGGATTCAGCGACCCAAAAAACATAAAGTGAGCAGAAATTTAGAACTAGCATTAATTTTGCCAGGTAAAATTCCCTATTACCTGGACTTGCATAATAACTTAGTGCACATAGCGCCGCAGTGTATGTTCCGAGGCAGCCCTCTCCCTCCCCGTTCATCCTACGTCGTAATGTCATATATCCTACTTGTTGCAAATTTTGTCTACTTTCTGAATTTCTAACTTTTTCCCTAAAACAATAAAAAAATTGATTTTTTTAATAAAAACCATTTTTGGGGGCATTTTACCGAAATTGGGTGGGGGGGGGGGATGCCGGGGGAAATTTTGGTGGGAAGTTAAAAATTCGGATTCAGCGACCCAAAAAACATATAGTAAGCCTTTTTCCAGAACTACCATGAATTTTGCTAGGTAGAGCCCCTATATGGTCTCTATTGCCTGGACTAATGTTTCCTATCGATATTACGGCTCCTTTTTATAGCTAACTAGTTGGATGTGCCAATCCCAAACTTTCTTCGATCTTATACATCTTAATATTTCAAAAAGTAGTTACACATGTTAATACTTCAATATTATTAGTTTAATACTATACCAACTTTGATTTTCATCTTAAATTTCTGCTTCAGCCAATTAAACGGACTAAAAACGAGTTAATCTATATCATGATATTTGTTAAAATTAATAATTTTTCCTTATTCTGTTGTTATCAGCTGTTTGCAAATAGCCGGATTAGCAGGAAGCGAGTTCCCGCCGCTGCACGAGCCACCGATGGACAATAGAACTACGAAAAATCAAGAAAAGTATACACGGAAAAAACCGTTTTGTTGAAATGACTAAATTTTGGTTCATATAACTCCATCCAAATATTTTGGTTGGAATAATTAAATTTTCTTTAGATTAACCAAATTTTTTTGTTAATTCAACAAATCGTTTGATTAGTCCACACAAAATTTGGTCATTCCAAACAAAATATTTGGATGGAGCTATATGAACCAAAATTTAGTCATTTCAACAAAACAGTTTTTTTCGTGTACAAAAATCGATATCACAGAGCCCCTTTACCGCGCAATATTTCCAAATTCAAGGAGAACCTGTTGGCCAAAGCCGAAACGTGCACAAAAAATTTGGTTCAGTTGTATGCATAATTTTATACACTTTTCGAAGGTACAATAGTGAAAATGACACAGACATAACTATTACAGCGCCCCCTTACGGCAGTTTTTTTTTCAAATTCAAGGTGGGCTTGCTTGCCAAAGCCTGAAACATACACAAAAAATTTGGTTCAATTATATGCATAACTTAATACATTTTCGATGGTACACTAATGACAATCGTACATACATCGCAATTATAGCGCCCCCTTCCGGCGGAATTTTTCCAAATTCAGGCAAGACCTTCGTGCCATGACCAAAAACAAACACAAAAAATTTGGTTCAATTCTATGCATAACTTCATACACTTTTCGAAGGTACAATATTCAAAATGGCACAAAAATCGCAACAAAAATCGCTATTACAGACCCTCCTACCGGTGATTTTTTCCAAATTAAGGAAGGACCTGCTTGCCATAGCCAAGAACTTAAAAAAAATTTTGGTTCAATTCTATGCATAACTTCATACACTTTTCGATAGTACAATATTCAAAATCGCACAAAATTCGCTATTACAGCGTCCCCCCTACTGGCGAATTTTTTCTAAATTCAGGGAGAACCTGCTTGCCATAGCCAAAAACTTAAAATAAACATTTGGTTGAATTCTAAGCATAACTTCATACACTTTTCGATGGTACAATGTTCAAAATCGCACAAAAATCGCTATTACAGCGCCCCCTATAGGCGAACTTTTTCCAAATTCAGAGAGGACCTGCATGCCATAGCCAAAAACTTAAAATAAAAATTTGGTTCTATTCTATGCATAACTTCACACACTTTTTGATGGTACAATGGCGACAGACACACGGACCGACGGACACAAGAACAGACAGACATTTTCTATAAACATGTTTTTTGGGATGTCTGACCCCTAAAACTTGTAAATCCGTCGAAAACCGGAAGTCGAAAAAAATTTCGATTACAATACTTTCTTCTATTGAAGACAGAAGAAAGTAAAAATTAAAGAAGCAAAATTCCATACTTCTGGATGTAAATTTCTAATTAAAAACAGTAATTGAAATTAGGGATGTACCAAATATTCGTTATCTATTCGGTATTTGGCCTATTCGGCTATGTTACCGAATATTCGGCTAGGCCGAATGTCAAACTATTCGGTTGAGCTGAATATTCAGCTTGGCCGAATATCAAAGTATTCGGCCGAGCCGAATACTTAAAACTAGGAAACAAGAACTCTGCTTTTTCAGAATTTAGTGTCACCCCCGGCATTTCCATTACTTCATTTTCTTCTGATGGGCTGATGGCTTCTATGATTATGAAACAGCCATTATAAATGAAGCATTAGTTGAAGATGAAAGAGCAGCCGTAAAAAATTAGAACTCTGATTTTCTGGCAGAATGGGGGGGGGAGGGATGGCCATAATTATTTTTACGGCTGCTCTTTCATCTTCACCTAACACTTCATTTATAATGGCTGTTTCATAATAATAGAAGCACCAGTCCATCAGAAGAAAATAACTCAGTTAAGCGAGATTCTACTGCAGTACAAGACATATTTCAATTTTAAGCCTTAAAGCACACGTTTTATTTTATGTAAAATGCCGTCATTCGCATCCGCTTAAGAATTCCACATTTACGATCTACTCTTAAACATCTACAGTTAGGGTTTAATCTAGGAAAAAGGGATTTTTAGCTTTTTGGCTAATTGCAGCCAATAACTTCTAGCCAAATAAAAATAGCTTTAGCGAAGGGAAAAAAAAGGTTTTATTTATACAAAATTTCTATATACAGTAAAGAACCGTTTATATACGTTTCTCATGTATATGCCTTTTACATTTATACGTCGTTTCAGTTCGGTCCCAATTCATCCCTATGTATTTTAATGTTGCAATATTTCGTTTATACGACGCATAATGTCAGTTATACGTCGTTTCTTTCATGTTCGATAATGGAATAAAAAAAGTATATTTCTATGTGTGCAACTGGTTCGATAATTCTCGCTTTTATTTTTCAATTTTAGAAATTATTATTTAAATTTTTTTCACTGTTTTAAGTTTTTTTTTCAATATATAGTGCATCTTAAACAACCGAAAAGGATAGCAAAATTAAATATGCATGATTGCAACATTATATTTGAACAGTAAAAGATTTTACACCTTAGGTGACTACAATTTCGATTGCACGTCTTTCTCAGTTATATGTCGTTTTAGAAAGGGCCTCTGAAAGACGTATGATCGGTGCTTTACTGTACATGAGTATTATTTTTAGTTATGCAATATACAAACAAATACATCACTCTGTAAGATTGACTCTTCGAGATTTGGCTGTATACCACACAGCAAATGCTTTTTTTAATGGAAATTCTTTTCAAAATTCCCCTTCCAAATTAATATCATTAAGTTACTTAAATTCTTGATTGTCAGTTTGTTTCTCAAGTCAGTTTTTGTTATATTCATGATACTGAATCCCCCTTCACAGTCTGCTACAGACAACAAAAGTGATGCTACAAATTCATACAAAGAAATCACATTGGGAAACATGCCAGTAATGCCCTTTTTATGAAAAAAAAAATATATATATATATAATAAGCTAGTTTAATTTCTTTACACGTTGTAGCCAGAACCCGCATAAATTCAAGCCTGGAAAGTTTATACGACATGCACTTGGTACATTGATGATTCAATGCTAGTGCACATCATATCCCATGCTTATACAGTCTGCGATTTTCGTTTTCGCCATATGCTGGAGTCGTGTCTGATGCAAATGACATCACATTGTTTGAACACGCTTGCATAGAGAGCATGAGATAAATTTTGAAGTGTTGTCGCAGCGCGGATGCAATATGAGATTTTATTTTCGTTTTTGTGCAATGTCAGCAGGTTTACGAAATGCGGAACAACAAAATGGGAATGATATAGCATATTTCTTTGGCTGTCACTATTTGGCTAATTCATTAAATGCTTTGGGGGCACAAAGCACTTCCAGTTAGCATTTTGGCTATTTGGCTAGCTCTAGATTAAACTCTAACAGTAAAGCGTGCATAGCACATCACTGTCGCGAAATAATGCACAAATGCAGCAAAAAGATTCCATCATTCAAGAACATCGAAAAAAAAACGGGCTATCTAATGATTCATAGATACTTACAATTAAGTATAGTACATAATAGCTCCATTGTTTTAACAGAAATCATTCTTTTATATTTTTTTTCAAAATAGCACGTATTTTAATTACATTTTCTTTCGGTTGTTAAGATAAAATGGCAACAAAAATATATAATTACTATTTTAAAACTATTTTTCCTTTACTTTCTACAGAAATGAAGTACATCCGTTGCCAATATTTAGCAAATGGCTCCAAAAACTACAAAAAAATTAATATTTCAAAAATAAATGGAGACACAGTTTTCAAACAAAATGCATTTAAAAGAACTTTTTTTTCCAATACGACGGTATAAAAATTGAAAATATGCGATGCTTAGAAGTTTTAAAAATTGCTAAAGAGTATTTAATTGTAATGCTTTGTTTTACGGCTAGCTTCTGTAAGGTAACGTTATTTTTTGGACACAAAATAAGCTGGGAGAAAGAAATAGCATAGCGTACCTGAGGCTAAAAATACATTTTAAAACACATTTTTTAAAACTTTTCACAATTTCTAATTTGAACTATCAACTTATAAATATATTTAAAATTAATTAGAAACAAAATCATATTTAAATGAAATAGAATGTTTTTAGATTATTTATTTGCTGTTTGTGAAGTGTAACTGAAGAAAATTAACCATGAGGAGGATTAAAATAATAATTAATGCGATGATTAATTTGGATTTTCGTAGGAATTAATGATGACAAATGCAAATTCCAAACTTTTTGTTTAGTAAATAATGTGTTTCTTGCTTTTCCACAATAAAGAGTTTCAAAAGAAAATGGAAAAACTTTTGGGATTGATAATAGGTATCAAGACAGATGTTTTTTGTTCAAGAAACCAAAATCATAATCCACTTATTGAGTCATAAAGTACATTGTATCTCATCTCACTCGAGGTCAAAATGGATTTTCGTTTGTTACTTTAACAATAATGAAGATATCATAATGAAGATATCATAACTACAGCGTCTAGAATACCTAGTGTGGAAATATGCTATCCAAACAGTGCTAAAAATTTTTATCCCTTAAATGTGCGACGATACTGCTAAAATGCCAAGTGCCGATCGCAGCGACATCTGTGGGATTTTCGTATTACTAGTATTACATTGTATAGACTAGCAATACCTTGCAGTTGTAGAAAATATCCTGCAGATGTCGCTGCGATCTGTATATTGCAGCAGCATCGTTGCATATTTAAGGGATACAATATTTAAGCGCTTTTTTAAGTATGGATGCTATTCCATCTGCGTTTTGATCACGTGATCAAGGTAAAAACGTCTAGCGTAAAGAAGGGAAGGCTCCGTAGACGTGTAATGTAAATCCCTGCTAGCCAATGAAACAGTTCATCAGGCAAAGCAGTAGCATATTCCCTTCTTATCAGTTAGAAGTTCCTTGGGTAAATTACCGGTATCACGTGGCTTTTTTCAGCCTCGAACCCATATTTGGAATATCCTCCATTACAGAGATAGCCGATTTCCACACTATGTATTCTAGTCGCTATAATCATAACTATATTTTCAAATGACTTGTTTTGATTTGTGTGAAATATGATATGATAAGAAGTGCTGGAAAATGCCACCTTTCATAGCTAAAGAACTATGTGCTAGACATTCCTTTATTCAGAACCCAGTTGATAGTACTTATACTGTGTCACTGGCCATAATTCAGTCATTTTCAATGACATCATCATATTTAATGCAAACAAAATTAATATGAAACAAGTCTCATTAAAATATCTTTATCATTGATAAAGTTGTGAATAAAAATTCTGTTTTGGCTTGTTTCGCATCCAATGTATTTGATTGAATGTATCAAGCAGGGCGGTCGTTCTGCCAAGCCAAGCTATAAAAAAATGCTAACCCCGTCAAACAAACAAACGACAAGACACCGTAACTGCTTATTATACTGAAGACAACTTCTCCATGTTAAATCGGCCAAACATGCCAGCGTAAAATTTCCCTTATCAAAAGAACCAATCATCGCAGAATAATAAAACCAAAACCAGATGAACCTAATAAAGAAGATCTTCAATTTGAGACCAAATGCATCTTCATAAATTAATTATAAACAGAGATATAGATTTTTTAAAATAATGTCGAGATACCGAAAATGATCGATTATTTTTTTTCGTCACACTTTATATTTAAATCGAGGTAGAGACTTAAATAATGGACAGAAAAAAATAAGGATTGCATTTTTGGACAGATATTTACTCAATCTACGTGCTTTTATAAAATTCAACTTTAAAAACGTAAAATTTCTATTCTTAATTAGCGAAAAACTGTTAATTAATTCTAAAGTTTATAAATTAGGCCAAACAGCGATAACCCCGCCAAAACATTTTAGAAATCTTATACTACAGCGTCTAGAATACCTAGTGTGGAAATATGCTATCCAACTTTAAGTTTAAGTTTTAAGCTATGAGGTACAGTCGGACGATTTAATCTTCGAGCACTCTGACCCCCGCGGGTTTTTTCCGAATCCGAAAAAGAAGCGAAAACGGGGAAGGAAAAGACAACGACGAAGGGTTCGAGGTCGATCGCACGGGGAACGGGGTAAAAATTAAACTCTCGACACACGGTACCCGACAGTCCAATCACGGATCGGGAAAAATAATTCGCGCGTGTGTGGGGGGGGGAGAAACAAAACACCAACAACGGATGTCGTAAAACTCGCGTTCTCGAAAGCGAGTAATTTAATTCGACTAAATCACAACGCGTCTTCTTCATAAACTCTGCCCTTTTAGAACCTCGATTCAGATTTTAAAAAATGTACTTTTAAATGCAATTTGTTCGAAAGCCGCATCTCGATTTGTTTCCGAGTTATTAATTTTTTTGTAGTTTTTATTACTTTTTTGTCATAGTGGCAACAGAGTGTCGCCCATCGTCGTCGAAAGCAAAGGGAAATACAGATTACTGTATAGACCGATCACATAACGAATAAATTGTAGATTAAACGAACGTTCAGATATGTTTTTGATTTCTCATCCCGACGAGAACAATAACCATTTTTAGATGCGTTCGTAATTATATAAATACGTAGCACCTACAGTCGTCTCACCGCATATAACAGAGCAAAAACTACCCAACCGAACGGTATGAAATTTTAAATATACTATCGTTTATAATTTTGTCGAGCCATTTAAAATTTTATGAAAATCGGACGTATAGTTTAATTACAGGGACAGTCAAAAGTTTTTCTTTACATTACGGCCAACGGGAAAACTCATCGCAAGTGTATTTCAATGATGTCACAGCCTTCCGAATGGTCTGAAATTTTAAATATGTAATTGTCGTGAAATTTTGTCGAGTCATTTCAAATTTTATGAAAATCGCTGTATAGTTTAATTACAGAGACAGCTAAAAGTTTTACGTTACATTACGGGGAACGGGAAAAAATTATCGCGAGTGCATTTTAATGATGTTACAGACTATGCACGTTTGAAGAGCAATTTCCAACTCGTTTCGAACGGTCGAAAAACAATTACAGACCGAGACGAGTCGCGATAAACGATGATGGCTAGAGCGCTATGCTTTTTCTCGGAAATTTTTCCATCTCCGAGCGTTCGAGAAACATTTCCGGCATCCACGCGAATTTTTCAGTGGCTTTTTAAGTTCTTTGTCGTCGTATTCACGAGCCGATACCACGAGCCGTATTCTTTTCGAAGCGTCCACGCGAATTTTTCAGTGGCTTTTTTAAGTTCTTTGTCGTCGTATTCACGAGCTCCGTACTTCTCGAAGCGTCCGCGCGAATTTTTCAGTGGCTTTTTTAAGTTCTTTGTCGTCTCATTCACCAGCTCCGTACTTCTCGAATCGTATTCTTTTCGAACAGTCGTTCGGAGCACCGCGTCCGCGAATCGAATCCGGTGTCGAAAAAGACATCGGCGGTCGATCACACCACGGAACAAGCAAAGAACAACGTGATCGCGGCGAACGCGAGTTCGAACACAGCACAGATCCCCCAGAACACGTCTTTCCATTCCATTTCTTTATATTTAATTTTTTCTTTACATCTCGTTCTTTTCTTCGCGAGAGAGAAAAAAGAAGAAAGTATTGGATTCATGAAAATTTTCGAATTCCGGTTTTCGACGTATTTACACGTTTTAGGGGTCAGAGAACCCGAAAAACATGTTTTTACAAAATGTCTGTCTGTGACTCTGTGAGTCTGTCTGTCTGTGTGTATGTGACACAAATTTTGTGGGCGCTCTATCTCAAGAACTAATGCACGGAATTTAATAAAAATTTATATTCTGTTAGTCCCTGATACAATTTGATGCTGATTAGTTTTTGGTGTTAATCACCCAATAGGGGGCGCTGCTATGCAGTAATTTTCACGATTTTCGCTATAGCTCTATCTCGAAAACTAATGCACGGATTTTCTACAAACTTCAGATTCAGTCAGACGCCGACATAAATCGTTGCCGATTAGGATTTGGTATAAATCACCCAATAGGTGGCGATCGGCTTCCTTCCACACTTTTTTCCCGAAACAGCGAAAACAAGGCGGGATCGTCATCGGAAGCCCGTCGCACGGGAAACAGGACGCGTCGGCTTTTTTCGTCCGGAAGGTCGAAAGGTCGCGCGGGCGATCAGTCGCAGCGAGTTTTCTTATCGGCTTCCGCCCACGCTCGCGTCGTTCCGAGAAAAGACCGAAAGAAACGGGTCGAAGGCCGCCACGCGATCCGTTTCCCGCGAAACAGGATGTTTACGCCGCGCGAGATTATTTTCGTTTCGGCTTCGATTTCCTCGAGTCGTGGAAAGGAAGTCACGTGATCGCGTGTTTTTCTTCCGGCGAAACAGGATGTTCCGGAACAATCTCTCGACCTCGAGAGACGGTATAAATACGGGTCCGTGGGCGAAAAGAAAATCATTCTGCCTCAGAGAATCGCTGCGTGCGGACAGCTCCGTGTTCCCGACGAGTTTTTTTCTCTGACTTTTGCCTGCCGAGTTTCTTCGACTTTTGCCTGCCGAGTGTCTTTCAATCTTTCGTCTGCCGAGTTTCATCATGTTTTTCTACCTGTGCCACGATCGCCTGCCCGCCCCCGTGCTGGTCGTCCTGTCCGCCGACGGTCTGCCTTTCCTGAGGGCCGCGGACCTGGCCCGGATCCTGGAATACAGAAACACGCACCGATTTTCCTCGATGTACGCCAGTCTCAGGATCCGGGACATCGTGTACAAGAGGATGGAACTGCCCCGCCAAGTGCTGGACACGAAAATATTTTCCGCGGAAGAAGCCGTCGAACTGCTCGGACCGTGCAGGCGGAGATCGGCCCGTTACTTGCGATTCGCCCTCGAAGCGTCGGATACCTGTCGAGTCTTGCCACTGGACGCCATCAGGGCCGCCACCATGCAGAAAAGGGCCATGCGCGTCAAGTTCCTGGTCGGCGAGTATTCGAATTCCATGACTTTTCGGGATTTCCTGAACGAGTTCAAGACGAAGACGTTTCTCCTGTACGAAGACCTGGCCCGAGAATACATGTTCAAAAGGATCGAAATACACTCGTACAACTCGAGCCTGGAAATCCTCAGACTTCCCGAGCCGCCGAGAAAAGTATTGGTACATTTCGGGGACGAAGTCTTCGAGTACCGATTGAACTGATTTCTGTAAAAAAATGTTTTCATAAAAAAAAAAAAAAAAAAAAAAAAAAGGTCGAACGAGGTGTGTGTAAGGAAAGACTTTGTGTCTTTGTCCACACACACCTCGTTCGGCCTTTTTTTTAAAAACAGACAGGTCGCCAATATTGAAAATATCTTAAAATAAAACTCGTGCGTTTCGAAACGGATTGTCGCAAAAAACCGTATTCGGTATTAAAAAATCCCAACTTTTTTCGTTACCCGACTCGTGTGAAATAACGTGACGGAATTCCTCGAGCGTAAAATCCATACGTTCGATTTTTCATGAAATTCGAAACGACTCGACAAAATTCTGCAAGTATCGAAAAGAAGCGACGATTATAACTTTTTTCAGCTTTTCGATAAACCGTGTTGTTTTTTGCACGCGACAGTCGATAAAATTCTCGGAAACCGATTCTCTCGGATATTTTCTTTCCATTCGAAAGGGTAAATATCTCTTTCCGAGCCGGATTCTCGCACTTTTTCAAACACAGAAAGTAGGTTTCCACGGTACTCGGTATGATTTCCACGAACGGGAAATCGATAGTAAAGATATCCCGCGATAGATTCGTTCGACGCATTCGACTCTCGCCGTTTGTAGCGTGATAATTAAATAATTGATTTTTACGATATACAATTTTATATTAATTTTTTATTTACGAGTGTTTCCACTAAATTTGCAGGATTGATATTTTCTCATTACTAAAAAAAAAATTTTTTTTTTTTTTTTTTTTTTTTTCAACGTTGGAGATTTATATACTTTACACTTTTGAATCTTAGTTAAATTTATTGTAGCATTCTGGACTTGTAAAATATTTCAATCTTGTTTCGAGTTCTGGAGTTGTAAATATTTCAATCTTGTTTCGCGTTCTGAACTTGTAAAAATTTTCGAACAAATTTCCTAGTCATAGAAACCATGCATTAAAAAAATTTTTTTTTTTTTTTTTTTTTTTTTTCGTTTGCTCTATAAAACGGTCTCGCGGAAAACACGAGAACGCGTTTGCTACGAAACCTTTCGACCAAACTCATGTCCCTGAGCATCGTGAACGTAAGCGGAACCGTGAACGTGATGAATTACACGATGAACGTCACGAACAATCGCATCAACTCGACCAGGATCTCGGTCCCCGCCGGCGAAAAGCCGAAGGTCCGTTCTTCCGAA
>OZ010793.1:394087991-394297991 GCA_963932465.1 Maratus speciosus | reverse complement strand
CACCCGAAACCCAGCGGTGTTAACGTAAAGTGCCCGATCCCTTCGACTTTTTCTTCGAGGCGCCGGAAACCCAGCGGTGTTAACGGAAAGCGTCTCGATTCTTTTTCTGTCTTTCTTCTCGTTCGGTGCACCCGAAACCCAGCGGTGTTAACGTAAAGTGCCCGAACCCTTCGACTTTTTCTTCGAGGCGCCGGAAACCCAGCGGTGTTAACCGAAAGCGTCTCGATTCTTTTCTGGCGTGTCGTTTCGTCCTTACTCGTGCGAGCGAAGATTCTCCGGACGTGCCAGCCAGGCGACAGATTCGAAGGACGTGCCAGCCAGGCGACAGATTCGAAGGACGTGCCAGCCAGGAGACAGATTCTCGGAACGTGCCAGCCAGGAAACAGACTCTCGGGACGTGCCAGCCAGGATTTCGATTCTCGGGACGTGCCAGCCAGGAAACAGATTCTCGGGACGTGCAGGCCAGGAAAAAGACTCTCTGGACGTGCAGGCCAGGAAAAAGGGGTGAGTTTTCTTTCGTTTCTTCCTCGCGTTTTTTTTTCTCCGAGTCGGAATCGCTTCGAGTCAGTGCGCGTTCCGATTTCCGCGCGAAAAAATCCGGACGTCGAATCAGGAAAGTCCGTTCGGTCCCGGTCGAACGGCAAAAGCAGTTTTTTCAGCGCGCGTTTTAAATTCCGACCGATCGAAACCATCCGTCGAAACCAGTTTCGCGAGTAGAAAAAGTCCTTCCTCGGTGCTGGGCTTGGAAGGCGAAATTCGCCTCGGGAAACTGTTTCTCGAGGCGAAACCGCGTTTTCAGGAAAGAGTCATCTCGAACGAATTCGATCTCGGAGTCGAAGCGTTTTCTCAAACTGTTTTTTTGGATTCGAACCCGTCCTTCGTCTTCGAGCGAGCGAGGAAACGTGCAATGCCTTCAGCGACTGCGTTGGTGAATCGCTCGTTCGAATCGACGATGCGTTTTCATGGATTTCGGGCCGAATCTCGGATTTTTTCTTAAATGCTTTTTTTTCGACCGATCGTACCCGCCCTTCGTCGTCGTTCGAGCGAAGAGACGTGCAATGCCTTCAGCGACTGCGTCGGTGAATCGCTCGTTCGATCCGGCGATGCGTTTTCGTGGATTTCGGGCTCGAAAGGTCTAGAATTTTTTTCGAAACGGGTTCCCGTTCTCACTCGTTCCGGGCCCCCGTTTTACACGCCGGCCGGACGCGGTTCGGGCTCTCGAGCGTGGATTTTCTCGTCGATCTGTTCCCAGACGCCAAGCCGCGGATTTTCGGAGGGTTTCTTTTGTCTCCGGCGAACGTTTGAGGAAAGCACTCGATATAATTTCCCTTGCGGGAGATTTCGCGTGGCCTCTGGAGCGAGAATCGATTTTCGGGTCGATTCCCGTTGCAGCTGCGTGTGGTCTGACCTGGTACGCACCGCAGAAAGGCGTGGCGGGTAGACACTTTCCAGTTCGGTGGAAAAGATACCGACGGCGTCGACGGAGACAATCGACGCGTTTTTCTTCTCGAAGGAAAACGCGAACCGGTCCGCGGCGAACATCTTTTCACGCACCCCCGGCGCCAGAAAAAGTCCGGGAGTAAATTTTCCGTCGAGCTATCCAATTGCGGATGCCGCGGTTAATCCAATCCCAGTTGTGACGGCGTTTTTTCGTTTTTTTAATGTTTTTTTATCTTTTTCTCGAGGAGGTGCGTAAAGATGGCATTCCCGTTCGGTAAACCGCAGTAACCGTCCACCTGCTCGGTAACGCAGATGAATCTCCGGACGATGCTGGCCGATGCGAGATCGGTCGGTGCGGTGGCGGCGATCTGCGCGTAAACCGTTTAGGCACCCCGAACGGAATGAGCTACGATGTGCGGCTCTGGGACTTTTCGAATGACTGAATTTTCCGCCGAGAATCACTCGTTCTGCCGATGGCCGGTGGAAAAACGCGGGGCCGGGGCGGGGACGAACGGGAACCGTACCGCGGAATCTCCGGAAACGAGGTGAGTGAAATTTTTATTTTTTCAATAAAGTTTTTTACAAACGCTCGTGTACGAGTCTGTTTCTCGAGTCGAGTCCTTATTTTTTTCTTCCCACGCAGACAGAAAACAGATCCGTCGGGCGGGAACAGAGCGAAAAAAATTTTTCTGGTAATAAAAAACGCTGGTTCTCCTTCGACGGATCGCGCACTTTATTCTCACACGCTCTAGGAACTCTGTTTTTTTTCGAATCGATTCGATTTCCCTTTCGCCTTTCTTTTTCAGATTTTCTCTTTCAGCTTTTCTTTTTCAGCTCGTCCATCGTTTCATCATTTCATCATCCGATTTCCCGTCCGATCATTCCATCATTTCATCGTTCCGTACCGAATCCCAAATCCCAAATCCCAAATCACGAGCCCCATCCCATCATATCCGATCGTTCCACCATCCATTCGCCCCGTCCAAACATTCCACCACACCCGATCGTTCGTCGCCCCGTCCAATTATTTCACCACACCCGATCGTTCGTCGCCCCGTCCAAATATTCCACCACACACGATCGTTCGTCGCCCCGTCCAAATATTCCGCAATCCGATCGACCGATCCCACCCGACCGTTCGAAGTTTTCCGTGGTTTCCTTCGAACCTCGAGCGAATGCTGGTCGGATTCGTCAAAGTCCCGCCACGGAGGGCAACGAATTATCAGGGTAAAAAAGATTTCTAAACTCGACTCGTAAAAAATGATCAGGGTCAAAAAAAGATTTCTAAACTTGACTTTTAAAAATATTACCAGAGTAAAAAAAAGATTTCTAAACTTAACTTTTAAAAATATTAACAGAGTAAAAAAAAAAAAAAAAAAAAAAAAAAAAAAAAAAATTTTTTTTTTTTTTTTTTTTTTTTACATTATAGGATTTATATACTTTACATTTTTGAATCTTAACTTAACTTTTAAAAATATTATCAAAGTACAAAAAAAAAAAAAAAAAAAAAATTTTTTTTTTTTTTTTTTTTTTGTACTCTGATAATATTTTTAAAAGTTAAGTTAAGATTCAAAAATGTATTTTTTTTTTTTACTAGTCTAGAACGCAAACTAAGATCTGAAAAAATCAATCTTGTTTCGAGTTCTGGAGTTGTAAATGTTGTTGTAAATATTGTTGCTGGAGTTGTAAATAGAGTTGTAAATGTATGGAGTTGTCTTTTAGACATGTCGCCTCCTTGGAAAAAACCCCTCAACACGTATTACAGGCGGCCGAAATCTTTCAGAGTGAAATTTCCGCGTCCCTGTTGCCGAGAAGTCGCGTGTTCGAAAGACTTCGAAAACCATTGCCGGGCCCGGCACGGAATCGATCCGCAGATGCGATGCGTCTGGTGTCTGGACCGCGCCTCGTGGAAAAGACAGACCGAATATCTACGCGTCGATCGTCCGATCTCGTGCCGGAAACGATTCGCGCAGCCGTCGTTCGAGCCAGCTCCGCGATCGACGGATCCCGGACCGTCGGGGCGAGAAAACTGCCGGCCGAATCCGGAAAACGCCGAGATCCCGCCAGAATCGGGAATCGACGAGACCCCGCGAGAATCGGGAATCGCCGACTCCGGAATCTCGGAAGAACGCGGCCGCCACTGCTGCTGCAAGTCGCGGGAAGATGCCGAACGGGCGAAAACCGCGGAAAGGCTGCTCGCCGAAACCGCGCACGAGATCGAGCGCCCGAAACTGGACGTCGAAGCGCGCGACGGGGTTCTGAATTTCGCGAGGGAAGAATTCAGGCTCGTTTCCGACTCGTCGAACGCGGGGGAACCGAGCGCGAACCAAACCTGAAAAAAATCACGAGTGCGAAACGCCGGGAAAAAATCATCTCGATCCCATAACGAAAAAAAAAAAAAAAAAAAAAAAAAATTTTTTTTTTTTTTTTTTTTTTTTTTTTTTTTTTTTTTTTTTTACTCTGGGTTTTATGTTTAGAGGAAACTTTGTCGCCTATAAATTCGACGCGGAATCGAGTAGTAAAAAAGGGTATTTATTTTTTATAAGCTTTCGTAACGTTTTGAGCCTGGGGTTTCGTATCGATAGAAAATTCTCGACCGCTCGCTTTATTCGTCTTTCGCGTCTCGAACCTATAAGAGGTGAGATCGTAGCATGGACGCACCGTTCGAAAAATTCCCGGAGGAGACGGCGAAACACCTCAGAGATTTCGACCGCGTCGAAAAGAAAAATCCCGACTGTTTCGGAAAAATGTCTCGTAAACGCGCGGAAAGAAAACGTCATCGAGGTCGCGCGTGTTCCCTCTGCAACGATTATTACGAATGTCTGAATTTAAACGATCGAGAATTGGAAGAAAGAAAGAATCGGGTGTCCAGACACAGGGGAAAATCACCTCCGAAAACACCGGAACATTATTGGGAACCGGAAATTCCCGACGACGAAGAGTGTTTGAGACGCGGCTACATCGATCCCCCGCAACCGTATTACTTTCAAAAGACAAATAAATACGATAAAAAAGTTGTATCGAAAAATCTAAAAGACGTGAAAATTCAAAACTGTAATTGAAAGGAAAAATTCTCTCGATCCTATAACGTAAAAAAAAAAAAAAAATTTTTTTTTTTTTTTTTTTTTTTTTTTAGGGTTGGAGATTTATATTTTTTAGACTTTTGAATCTTGGTTAAATTTATCGTAGCGTTCTGGACTTGTAAAATTTTTTACATTTAATCTCGCGTTCTGGACTTGTAAAATTTTCCACATTTAATCTCGCGTTCTGGACTTGTAAAATTTCCCACATTTAATCTCGCGTTCTGGACTTGTAAAATTTTCCACATTTAATCTCGCGTTCTGGACTTGTAAAATTTTCCACATTTAATCTCGCGTTCTGGACTTGTAAAATTTTCCACATTTAATCTCGCGTTCTGGACTTGTAAAATTTTCCACATTTAATCTCGCGTTCTGGACTTGTAAAATTTCCCACATTTAATCTCGCGTTCTGGACTTGTAAAATTTCCCACATTTAATCTCGCGTTCTGGACTTGTAAAATTTTCCACATTTAATCTCGCGTTCTGGACTTGTAAAATTTTCCACATTTAATCTCGCGTTCTGGACTTGTAAAATTTTCCACATTTAATCTCGCGTTCTGGACTTGTAAAATTTTCCACATATCTATTCGAGAAAGTGTATAAAATATCTCAATCCTATAATGTAAAAAAAAAAAAAAAAAAAAAAAAAATCTTTTTTTTTTTTTTTTTTTACATTATAGGGCCGAGAGAATTTTTATTGCTCGGAGAAACTTTTCGAAATATTTCACGAGTTCGCGACGCGAGATCGAAACTGAAAAATTTAGCGTAAACACTCGTAAATAAAGAATCGACATAAAATCGTATACAGTAAAAAAATTATTGAATCGTCGCGACGGTCGCGAACGTCGATTCGTGGAAATCATACAGAGTACCGCGGAAATCTACTTTCCGCGTTCGAAAAAGTGCGAGAATCCGGCTCGGAAAGAAATATTCGAATCGCGAGTTTTTTTCTTCGGTATTTTACAATAATGGCGATGCGTCCGACGCAAAAAAACGGGCCGAACGAGGCGCGTACGGACAGAGACTCAGAGTCTCTCCACACGCGCGCCTCGTTCGACCCGTTTTTTCTTTCTCTTTCGGTGAAGAGAGATTACGACAGTCTGTACTCGAAAGTCCGTTCGCCGAAACGAACCAGCAGGCTTTCGGGCGGCTCCGGCAGATTCATGTTCGTCAGGCGAATTTCCAGGTTTCTCGCCGCGAAATCCCTGGCCGCGGTCTCGTACATCTCCGCGGTCGCGCGCGAGAATTCTTCCAAGAATTCCTCGAAGCTGGGCGCGTTCCGACGGTCTTCGACCCCGATCTTCACTTCCTGGGCTTTTCTCCGGTCCGTGCAGGGCCTGACGGGCTCGAGAAGGGACACCCTCGGTACTTCGGGATTCCGGAACCAGAATCTGATCATGCGGGCGGATCTGTCGCCGCAGTCTCGGAGCAGATCCAGGGTCTTTTCCACGGAGAATATCCTGGTTTTCAGCGCGGAACGGGGCAAGTCCGTTTTCCTGCGGACGACGTCCCGCACTCTGAGCGCGGCGAGTTTTTCGCCCGGCCGGCGGAGATTCTCGCGGCCCAGGATCCGGATCACGTCCATCGCCCTCAGGAAAGGCCGGCCGTCGGAAGACACGACTAACAGAATGGGAACGGGCAGGCGATCGTGGCACAGGTTGAAGAACATGGCGAAGGGAAAAAGTAACTGCAAAAGTGACAGCGAATCGACAGCACGTTAGTCTCAGGCAGAATGATTTTCTTTTCGCCCAGAGTCCCACATTTATACCCGATCGATTGCGCAACATCCCGTTTCGCCGGAAAAGACTGCGTGCGCAACATCCCGTTTCGCCAGAAAAAGATTGCGCGCGTGCCAGGAAATCACGCGTCCGAGAAAAGACTGGGTGGTTTCCCGTGACCTAGAAGAACGGATGCGGAACTTCCTTTCGAGACGAAAAAAGATCTTGCGCGTGATTTCAAATCATCTCTATTCTATATTGTAAAAAAAAAAAAAAAAAAAAAAAAAAAAAAAAATTTTTTTTTTTTTTTTTTTTTTTCATGTCACAGACTTTTCCTTCCTTTTATATAATTTAGATTTTCGAATCTTGGTTAGATTTATTGTAGCGTTCTGGACTCGTGAAATGTTTCGAAAGATTTTCAATAACAATTATTTCAAACACGTAACGTAAAAAAAGTGCAAGAATCCAGCTCGGAAAGAAATATTTACCCTTTCGAACGGAAAGAAAATATCCAAGAAAATCGATATCCGAGAATATTATCGACTGTCGTTTGTAAAAAAACAACACGGTTTATCAAAAAGCCGAAAAAAGTTATGACTGTCGACCTGTATCTTATATAATACAGGTTGACAATACAATTTTGACACTATGGTCAGCCCGTATCAAGGGCGGATCTGGAGAGTCCTCAAGGGGGGGGCGATTTTAGAAATTTGGAGACTCCAATCTGATGCGCGGGTCGGGGCTAATTTTTTTCACTGCGGGTCGTGTTACTTCTACTTTTTGCTGTGGGTCGGGCTTGGGTCCGGTTGACTATAATTTTTTGCTGTGGATCGCATTTGGGTCCGGTTGACTTCTACTTTTTGCTGCGGGTAGGGTTTGGGTTCGGTATACTTATACTTTTTTGCTGCGGGTCGGGTTGACTTCTAATTTTTAGCTGCGCTCTAGCGCATTGGGTTTGGGGCAGATTTGCATACATTACTTCCGGTTTGGGTCAGTTTCTGATTTGGTTTTCACTCTTGCGAGAAGGATTCGGGCCGACCCGAATTTGAAAAGAAAGTCTAAATATTTTTGAAGATAAAAGGTAAAGTAAAAGATCCATAACTGACACGCCCAAACAATTATTTAATAATACTTTTTAATCTTCAGGATTATGTAAAAAATACTAGTTTGTTATAAGACCGCTTATCTCTTTATATCTAAGATGAGTTGTAATTAAAAAAAAAAACTAGTATGTTGTGGCCATCACAAAACTTTCTTCTATATAAATCACGTCAATTAAATCCTTTAAATAGTACAAGAAATAACAACGATTTAGCACCAATTCATATCAAAGTATATCTGAATTTGAAGTTGGATGAAAATTCGTGCATTAGTTCTTGAGATAGAGCTATAGCGGAAATTCTGAAAAATGTAGCATAGCAGCACCACCAGTTGAGCGATTTACACCAAAAATAAGCAGCACTAAATGATATCAAGGTGTACCTGAATCTGAAGTTTGTTGAAAATCCAAGCATTAGTTCTTGAGATAAAGCTATTGCGGAAATCGCCAAAAATACAGCATAGCAGCGCCACCTGTTGGGCGATTTACACCAAATATTAAACAGCTCTAATTTATACGTCAATTCATGTCAAGGATTAACTAAATCTGAAGTTTGATGAAAATCCGTGCAATAGTTCTTGAGATACAGCTCTTGCGGGAATCGTGAAAAATGCAGTACAGCAGCGCTACCTGTTAGGTGATTTACACCAAAAATTAAACAGCACTAATTTATATCAGTGACTAACTGAATCTGAAGTTTGATGAAAATTCGTGCATTTTTTCTTGAGTTAGAGCTATTGCGATAATCATGAATAATGCAGCATAGCAGCGCCACCTGTTGGGCGATTTTCACAAAAAGTAATCACCACCAAACTATATCCTAAACAAACTGAATCTGAAATTTTATGAAAATCCGTGCGGTAGTTCTTGAGATATAGCTATTGCAGAAATCGTGAAAATTACCACATAGCAGCGCCACCTGTTGGGCGATTTTCACCAAAAACTAATCAGGTCCAGTTTATATCAAGGTCTAACTAAATATAAAGTTTTGTGAAATTCCGTGCATTAGTTCTTGAGATAGAGCGCCCACAAAATTTTTGTCACATACAGACTCAGAGTGACAGACAGACTCACAGACAGACATTTTCTAAAAACCATCAAATCGTGTTCTGGGCATTCTAAAACGTATAAATCCGTCGAAAACCGGAAGTCGAAATTTTTCACGAATCCAATACTTTCTTCTTGTAAAGATAGAAGAAAGTAAAAAAATGCTTTGAAACTTATTAAAAAACATACCGAGTGTCCTAAAATGGACTGACTGATTTTAAAATTCAGTGACTTGCAAATGGTGACAGCAATTTAAAAAAATTTTGCAGGAGGGTTATGTAAGATGGCATGAGATTTTTTGCTGCGATTCTTGATTTTACTTTACAATAGCAGCGGTAGATGGCGCTGCAAACAATAGTTGTTAAATCGGGCACCGATTTAGCGCCTATTGATTGCAGCGCCATCTGGTTTCTATTCTAAACTGAAAAAACTCCTGATCAGGGGTGATTCTCAGTTTAAAAAAAAAAAAAAAATCTGAAATGTTACAGCAGAGGGGTGGGGATTCCCTTCTGGCACTTATTATTCTTGTTGCAGGTCGAGTTAGCCGTTTTCGATCTGGGTCGATTTGAGGCTGAGTGTAGATTCATGCAAGCTCGGTTTGGGTTAAACCATTTTGTTCAAAAGTTAGTTCAGTATATTATTTCAGATTCAAAATTATACCTATAATAATAAACATAGGTGTATGTATGTGTGCTGTTTCCCAAAGAGAGCACTGTATTTTTTCCACGACTTTTTGACGAAATTCGAGTTTTTTTTCGCAACTTTTTGACGAAATTCGCCTATTCTCCCAGCCCTTCGATAAAATTCGCGTCTTTCCGTAGCTGTTTGATGAAATTCACATTTCTTCCATTATTCTTTGACAAAATTTACGTTTCTTCCGCAACTCTTTCATGAAATAAGTGTAATTTTGCAGCCCTTCGATAAAATTCGCGTTTTTTTCCCTCCACCCTTTGACAAAATTTGTGTTTTTTTCGCGATCATTTGACGAAAATTGCAGTTTTTCAGCGATCCTTTGACGAAATTCGCGCTTTTTAAGCAACTCTTTAACGAAATTTGCTTTTCTCCGCGATCCTTTGACGAAATTTGAGTTTTTTTGCGACCCTATGAGGAAATTCGCGTTCCTTTCGCGATTCTTTGATAAAATTAGCATTTTTCGTGATCCTTTGACGAAATTCTTTTCTCGCGGCTGTTTGACAAAATTCGCGTTTTTTGCGCGATCCTTTGACGAAATTCGGGATTTCCGTGATCATTTGAAGTACATCGCGTTTTTCCGTGGCCTTTTGACCAAATTCGCGCTTTTTTCGCGCCTCTTTGACCAAATTCACGTTTTTTCCGCGATTCTTTGGCGAAATTGAAGTTATTTTCTGTGAACTATTGATGAAATGGATTTTTTGCGGCGACCATTTGTCAAAATTCGCAATTATTTTTATGTCCGAATTTTCGGACAAAAATTGCGCCTTTATTTTATTACATATTTCAAATCTGTATATATTTTAGAGTTCAAATATGTCCAAAATCTTTGTGAAAGAGTTTCTTTTTTAAATAGAATTAGATCATAAAAAATGGTTTGCTGCGGAAATTGCGGGTTGCCCAAATTTTGCCACTTTAACGTTGGCCGTGGAAATAGCGGGATGCGCAGTGAGAGGATTAAATTTTCGGAAAATTTGGAACACAATCACCCCTGCTCCTGAGATCTTACATAACCCTCATTCAAGTACTTTTTTTTTATATAGCTGTCGCCATTTGCAAGTTATTGAATTGTATTTAAAATCAGTCAGTCCATTTTAGGACACCCGGTATATTCAGTAGCTATATGGGATGATGGCTGAAAGAAGCATATTTAAAAAAAAATTAAAGCTGGCTTCCATATGTCAGTTAGAGGTTTACCAGGGCTGAAATTTCCAGGTCCAACCCACAAAAAAAAAAATTATTAGCCCGGTATAAAAGCTAAAAAAATCAACTCCAGCCCAGCCTGCATTTTGCAATTACAATTATTCATTAAAGCAAATTAATTTTATTTTACATTATGTTCGAAAATCATGAATACAGAAAAACATTAATATTAATGAATATTTAGGCAATTATGTACATAAAAACTACGTAAAAATCATCACTTAGACAAATACATTCAAATGGAAATCCAGTAAGAAAATCAGTTTAGAATGGAAAGAAACGGATGATAAAAGAAAATCCGAATTTTAAAGCTCTACAAAGAAAAAAATTCTACATAGCAGAGCCACCTGTTGGGCGATTTACACCAAACACTAATATGGACCAATTTATACCAGGAAGTAACTTAATCTAAAGCTTGATGACAATTCATGCATTAGTTCTTGAGATATAGCTATTGCGGAAATCGTGAAAAATGCAGCACAACAGCGCCACCTATTGGGCGATTTACACCAAAAATTAAACAGCAATAATTTATTTCAAATGAAAATCAAATTTCAAAGTAATTGCTTAAAAGGCGGAAAGGCCAACATAGTGAAAAAGATTCCAAGCCGGTACTCGAACCCGGGCCATCAGTATAGCGCACTGACGTTCTACCGACTAAACCACTTGGAACGATACCTAGCTCGGAAAATTTCTCACTATTATATGTTGGCAAGGCTACAAACGCAGCACAAGATGGAACATTTATCGTGAGTCATCGACCTGGGACAAACACGAAACATAATTAAATCCAGCATCGATAGAAATTATATTAATACATGGAAATTATTCCAGAGAGAAAACATTCGCCTTGCATACAATATTTCAAATGAAAATCAAATTTCAAAGTAATTGCTTAAAAGGTGCAAAGGCCAACATAGTGAAAAAGATTCCAAGCCGGGACTCGAACCCGGGCCATCAGTATAGCGCACTGACGTTCTACCGACTAAACCACTTGGAACGATACCTAGCTCGGAAATTTTCTCACTATTATATGTTGGCAAGGCTACAAACGCAGCACAAGATGGAACATTTATCGTGAGTCACCGACCTGGGACAAACACGAAACATAATTAAATCCAGCATCGATAGAAATTATATTAATACATGGAAATTATTCCAGAGAGAAAACATTCGCCTTGCATACAATATTTCAAATGAAAATCAAATTTCAAAGTAATTGCTTAAAAGGCGCAAAGGCCAACATTGAGAAAAAGATTTAATAGTGAGAAATTTTCCGAGCTAGGTATCGTTCCAAGTGGTTTAGTCGGTAGAACGTCAGTGCCTTATACTGATGGCCCGGGTTCGAGTCCCGGCTTGGAATCTTTTTCACTATGTTGGCCTTTGCGCCTTTTAAGCAATTACTTTGAAATTTGAAATTTGATTTTCATTTGAAATATTGTATGCAAGGCGAATGTTTTCTCTCTGGAATAATTTCCATGTATTAATAGCAATAATTTATATCAGGGACTCCCTGAATCTGAAGTTTAATGAAAATTCGTGCATTTTTTCTTGAGATAGAACTATTGCGATAATCTCGAATAATGCAGCATAGCAGCGCCACCTGTTGGGCGATTTTTACCAAATTATAATCAGCACCTAAATATATCCTGGACTTACTGAATTTGAAGTTTTATGAAAATCCGTTGAGTAATTCCTGAGATATTGCTATTGCAGAAATCATGAACCATGCCGCATAGCAGCGCCACCTGTCGGGCGATTTTCACCAAAAACTAATCAGGACTAGATTATATCAAGGTCTAACTGAAACTAAAGTTTTGCGAAATTCCGTGCATTAGTTCTTGAGATAGAGCGCCCACAAAATTTTTGTCACATACAGACTCACAGAGTGACAGAGTGACAGACAAACATTTTCTAAAAACCATCCAATCGTGTTCAGGACATTCTAAAATGTATAAATCCTTCGAAAACCAGAAGTCGAAAATTTTCACGAATCCAATACTTTCTTGTTGTAAAGATAGAAGAAAGTAAAAAAGTAGATTTTTAAATATGCATCTCTGTAATTTATCAAATCAAATTAAATGTTTAAAGATTTCGCTAAACAAATGTACAACATAAATTTTACGGACAACAAATAAGTAAGATGCCAGAACAACTTGGGCTCGGGGAAACAAATTTAGAGAAGTACACGGGTCGCGATCGGGCCAATGCTGTTTATTATACGGGCTGACACGGACCGAACGTTTAGCTTTTATTCCGGGACGAGACTCGAGCTGGAAATTTTGGCCAATGCTGACCTCTAGGAAGAGACCTGAATTTGCAGAAAATTTTAAGATCAGGGCACGGCCCGGCTCTAAATGAGAGAAGACCTGACCCAGGCCGAGTCTCGTGGATTTAAACTGGTGGCGCGACCCGGGTCGGGCTTCACCCCAAGTCATTTCAAGTGAGGATGCATAATGCCGTTTTGAAACCCTTTTTTTGCCCAAGGGGGGGGCGATCGCCCCCTCGCCCCCCCCTTAGATCCGCCATTGGCCCGTATACAAACATGGAAGATCCAATCTGAAAATAATTTTTTTTTATTATTATAAAAATCATCTCTATCCTATATTGTAAAAAAAAAAAAAAAAAAAAAAAAATTTTTTTTTTTTTTTTTTTTTTTTTTTTAGGTTTAGATTTTCGAATCTTGGTTAAATTTATTGTAGCGTTCTGGACTCGTGAAATGTTTCGAAAGATTTTCAATAACAATTATTTCAAACACGTAATGTAAAAAAAGTGCAAGAATCCAGCTCGGAAAGAAATATTTACCCTTTCGAACGGAAAGAAAATATCCAAGAAAATCGATATCCGAGAATATTATCGACTGTCGTGTGTAAAAAACAACACGGTTTATCAAAAAGCCGAAAAAAGTTATAACTGTCGACCTGTGTCTTATATTTAATACAGTTTCGACACTGCGCCGCGCTCGGTTCCGAAACGCGAGTTTTATCGTTCTGAATTTTACAATATTGGCGATGCGTCCGATTTAAAAAAACGGGCCGAACGAAGCGCGTCCGGGTCGAAAAGACTCGCGTCTTTTCACCCTTCGCGCCTCGTTCGGCCCGTTTTTTTCTTTTTTTTTTCAAAGTTTTTTTTTCACTCTCGTTCCAGCCGGTCTCTCGCCCACTCGGCGAAGAAGAAACATTCGACTTTAGCGCAGTGAGCCGCGGCCCCTTTCCCTTTCAGTTTTCCGTGGTGTCCGCAGTCTCTGACCGCCGATTTCATGGGATGCAGCAAGTCGTCGAATTTCGGGCATCCGAAATTTTCCAGGTTCACGCAAGGTATGCCCAGTTCTTCCAAGACGTCCTTTTCGACGTGGCCCCCCTTGTACGCGACCAGGCGCTTTTCCACCGTGGCGTTTTCCGCGTACACCGTACGCAGGATCGCTTTCAGGAAATCTTCGTCGAACAGGTCCGTTTCTCCGGGCAGGCTCCGGAGCGACATTCCGTGTATCCTGTCGGTGCAATAGCGGACGCTCTGCCATTCTTTTCGGGTCGGGGTCAGATGGTCCAGCCGGAACCTGTAAGAACGACAGTCGTTCCTGGTCAGCGAAGCGAATCCCATCTCGCGGGCCCGAAATTTCCCGTCTACGCGAAATCCGTCGAGGTCCAAGACCATGCAGACTTCGGACAGGCTCATGGCGGCTTGTTTTTCGAGAAAAAACAGCAGAGTGATGCGGAGAGAAAATTTTCGACGTGTCCGCTGGCGAGAACAGAAAGTCAGAATGATTTTCTCTTCCCCCGGAGACACGCATTTATACGCGCGATCGACCTCGATCGGTTCCGGAAAGGCGCGTTCGCAGAAAAAACACCGGGCCGCGTGATTTCCGAGCGAGATAAAAATAAAAACGTCGTCCGGTCGCGCCTTCCGGATTCGTCGCTTCGAGGAAAAAGATTGCGCCACTTCCCGTGACCCCGACGGCTTGTCGCTACCGACCGGAAGTTCTGGAATAAATCCGGCACGAGTTCGAAAGCGTAAAAGATACAAACCTCCATCCTCGAAAAAAAAAAAAAATGTATATATATATATATATTTTTTTTTTTTTTTTCAAGGATGGAGGTTTGTATCTTTTACGCTTTTGAATCTTAGTTAAATTTATCGTAGCGTTCTGGACTTGTAAAAAAATTCAATCTTGTTTCGCGTTCTAGACTTGTAAAATATTTCAATCTTGTTTCGCGTTCTCAACTTGTAAAAATTTTCGAACAAATTTCCTAGTCATAAAAACCATACATGAATTTTTTTTTTTTTTTTTTTTTTTTTTTTTTTTAAGGATGGAGGTTTGTATCTTTTACGCTTTTGAATCTTAGTTAAATTTATCGTAGCGTTCTGGACTTGTAAAATATTTCAATCTTGTTTCGCGTTCTGGACTTGTAAAATATTTCAATCTTGTTTCGCGTTCTGAACTTGTAAAAATTTTCGAACAAATTTCCTAGTCATAGAAACCATGCATGAAAAAAAAAAAAAAAAAAAATTTTTTTTTTTTTTTTTTTTTTTTTTTTTTTTTTTTTTTTCGAGGTTGGAGAATTATATCTTTTACGCTTTCGAAGTCGATGAGATATTTTCGTGGAGGTCACCGGATGTTATGCCGTCTTTTCCTCGAAGCGACGAATCCGACAGGCGTCGCGCGACCGGACGACCTCGTTTATTTCTGTCTTTCCTTCCGATCTGCGATCGTTCTGGAAATCCGGTTGCGCAACTTCCCGCGGCCCGAGCGTATAAAAGCCAGAGCTTCGGGCCGAAAGTATCATTTCGATTCTTCATCGAGACCTGCGTGCCCGACCGCCGATCGTTTCATTTTTCCTTCGTGTTTTTCGAAAAGCCATGAACACCAAGAAATCTTTCAAGGGAACGGACGTGTTCCCCAAACGCGCGTCTGCGTCCGTGTACAGACTCCAGTATCCCGAAAAAAACTTCAAGTGCTGGACTTCCAACAAGGACGTGAAGGTTTTCGTCCCGTTCATGAACGAAGACCGCAAGATATATTTCTGCAAGCACGTCGGCCACGACAAGAACCTGTCCAGCGTGCAGTACATGGGAAAAGAATGCCAGAGATTCGACTCGTTTCACCCCGAAAGCATAGACTGGTCCCAGATCGCCACCAGGTACAGGAGAAACCCGAAGCAGGAATTTCGGAAGAACGCGGACGTGAGGATGAGCTTCAAGATGGAAAATCAGTTTCTCGTGAAAGCTTATTTCACGTTCGGCCTGAGAACCGTGACGGAAGGCACGGTCCATCTGATCCAGACCCTGAACGTGCCCTTGCTGTTTTATCTGCTCCCGAGAACGATAAGGAGAAAAGAACTGAGCCGCGAAGACAAACTGTTTCATTACGACAACGTCCATCTCTTCGACAGGAGAATTTTGCTGGCCGACGGGGCTTACGCCGTTCCCCCGGGAACCACTTACATGCTTTTCACGACTCAGAAGAATTTTTTCTCTCTGGATCTGTTGGCGAGCGATTTTCCGATTCCTTTCCGGACGAGCGATCCCGTGGCCCAGCGAGTCACCAGACTGGAATGTTCGATGGATTTTCCCCCCCAGACCCCGTACATCGACGACGAAAGGGACGAAGACGAAGATCGGGCCGCCATGCCGCCGCCTCTGCCGCGATCGGAATCTAGTACTTTTTCGTATTTCGAACCGCAGCCCGGCCCTTCTTCGGCTTCTTCGTATGTCGAACCGCAGCCCGGCCCTTCTTCGGCTTCTTCGTATTTCGAACAGCGACCCGTGACTTCTCCTTATTTTCCACCGCAACCTTGCACTTCGTCTTACTTTCAGCCGCAAAAGCGGGCCAGGACCGAAGCGGAAAGCGATTTCGACGAGTTTTTCGTGCCCGAAGAACCGCGAGTCGAAGAAGCGCCGCAGCAAATGCCAGAAGCGCCGCAGCAACAGATCACGTACTGGCTGATTCCCAATCCGCCGATTCTGGAAAGGCGCGTGGTCACGGCTTCTCCGGATTTCGTGAAGAATTACCAGATCTTGAACTCGAAGGTCTTGGACGATCCGAAAGCGGTGGTTTTTCGAAGCGAAGAACCGGATCCGGAACCCTTGGACTTGACGATCCGCCGGAACGCGGAATGCGTGGATCTGACGGGAGAAATGCCCGAAAACTCCGACGGTTCGAATCCAGAAACGCCCGATTCGGAAAACTCTGACGTTTCGAATCCCGAGAATTTCGCAGACTGCCCCCGGGTCGACCGATCCGATTCTCCAGAAAAAGAATTGGATCTGGATGCCATGTTGGAAATGCCCTTCGATCCGAAAGACGACGTCGTCCTGGACAGCATCATTTCCGACCTGTACGATTCTTCTCCCGCCATGAATTCTGATCTGTGTCCTTCTGTGTTGTAAAAAAAACTCTTGTAAAAATATTTGTGATACTTGTAAACTTGAAAAAAAAAAAAAAAAAAAAAAAAAAAAAAAAAACGGGTCGAACGAGGCCTGTGAGGAAAGATACGTATCTTTCCTCACAGGCCTCGTTCGACCCGTTTTTTTGCGTTAAATATACAACCAATATTGAAAAATTCTTCAGAATAAAACTTGTACGTTTCGAAACAAAGTGTTATGGTGACGTATTTGATGATACTGCGCCGCGTGACACTTGGCTTTTTCTCTAGTCTAACAAATAACTTTACTTTTTCCATTATCCGACTGTTTTCGTATACACCAGTTACTCCATTATTTTTTCACAAGTTTTCCCGCTTACATAAAACTCAATAATGTAAAAAAAAAAAAAAAAAAAAAAAAATTTTTTTTTTTTTTTTTTTTTTTTTTTTTTTTTTTTTTTTCAGGATGGTTTCTATGACCAGGAAATTTGTTCGAAAATTTTTACAAGTTCAGAACGCGAAACAAGATTGAAATATTTTACAAGTCCAGAATGCTACAATAAATTTAACTAAGATTCAAAAGTGTAAAGTATATAAATCTCCAACGTTGAAAAAAAAAAAAAAAAAAAAAATTTTTTTTTTTTTTTTTTTTTTTTTTTTTTTTTTTTTTTTTAATGATGAGAAAATATCAATCCTGCAAATTTAGTGGAAACACTCGTAAATAAAAAATTAATATAAAATTGTATATCGTAGAAACAATTAGTTAATTATCATAATGGTTACAAACCTCAAGAGTCGAATGCATCGAACGAATCTATCGCGGGATATCTTCACTGTCGATTTCCTGTTCATGGATACTATACCGAGTACCATGGAAACCTACTTTCTGTGTTTAAAAAGTGCAGGAATCCAGCTCGGAAAGAAATATTTATCCTTTCGAACGGAAAGAAAATATCCAAGAAAATCGGTTTCCGAGAATTTTATTGACTGTCGCGTACAAAAAACAACACGGTTTATGAAAAAGCTGAAAAAGTTATAACTGTCGACCTGTATCTTATATAATGTCAGTTTTGACAATACGATTTTGCCACTACGGTCTGTCCGTATACAAACATCGAAGATCCGATCTGAAAATAATTTTTTTAATATTTATTTTATAAATTATTTCATTATATTAAAAACAATACTATGATTAAATATTTATAAAATAAATATTAAAAAAATAATTTTTTTAATATTTATTTTATAAATTATTTCGTTAGATTAAAAACGATACTGTGACTCGTGAAAAAATTAAATATATTTTTCGAATCTCGGCCGAGTTCGTTCTACGACTTCCTGTCGCCGTTTCGGCCGAATCGATCACGCGACTTCCCGTGACCTCGATCGGTCGCGTTTCGCACGACCGCGGATGAAAAAAACACGCGTGGCCTCGGTTTCTGGAATCCGGTTGCGCAACTTCCCACGATAACAGGCCGCTTTTGTTCCGGCGTTTCCTGTCGTTCCGCGTATCGAGTTGCGCAACATCCCGCGACCGAAAGGATATCGTGGGAAGACGAACGCGCGTTTACCCTTTTTTCTCGGAACGGGTGCGGCGACCCGGAAAGATTTGTTTTCTTCTGCGAACCGGATTGCGCAACGTCCTTCCCCGGGGGCTTTTTTTATCTGCCTGGAGGAAACCTTCGGATAATTTCGGCTGGCGATTTCCTGTCGTTCTTCGAACCGGTCGGGGCCGCGGGAAACGCGCGACCTCGATGTTCCGTATAAAAAGGCGAAGATATTCTGATCGAAATCATACCCTCCTGAGTTTTCGTAGCGCGCTGTCGCCGTTGCTCCGCTGATTTTTCTTTGCTAGTTTGCCAGAGTACCGTCGGATTTTAAATTTCGTTTACTCGTTGCCAGAGTCTCGTCGGATTTTAAATTTCATTTACTCGTTGCCAGAGTGCTGTCGAATCGGATCGATTTTCTTGGACGAGATGGCTCTGAATTTCGAAGACCTGGAAGGACTGATGGAATGGTGTGACGAACAGTGTTCCGACCGGAACGGAGTCTACGATCCGTACCGCATGGTACTGCACACGCCTCTCGTCACTTACGAAGAAGATCGTCCTTGCCCGCCGGATCCGATGCCGGTTTCGTCCGGAGAGGAAAAGTTTTCGGAGGTTTTCGCCCTGGAAGAGTCCGTTTTCTCGCCGCCGCCTGCACCGATGCCCGAGCCCGAAAAATTCTCTCCCGTTTTCTTGCCTCCGGAGCCGAAAAATCTCGCCCCGGAAGAATCGAAGAAGGCTCTCGTTTTCTCGCCGCCGATAGAAAAAAACCAGTTCCTGTGAAATCCGAGCCACCCCGAGAAAAAAAAACTGTTCCTGCCGAAATTCCTGTGAAACCCGAGCCCGTGAACGAGAAACTGAAAAAGCCTGTTCCCGCCGAAATTCCTGTGAAACCAGAGCCCGTGAACGAGAAACTGAAAAAGCCTGTTCCCTCCGAAATTCCTGTGAAACCAGAGCCCGTGAACGAGAAACTGAAAAAAACTGTTCCTGCAGAAATTCCTGTGAAACCCGAGCCCGTGAACGAGAAACTGAAAAAGCCTGTTCCCGCCGAAATTTCCGTGAAACCAGAGCCGCCCCGAGAGAAAGAACCTGTTCCTGCCGAAATTCCAGAGAAACCAGAGCCGCCCCGAGAGAAAATCCCTGTTCCTGCCGAAGATTTTCGGAAAAGGAAATTTTTCGAAGCCGTGGAGGCCTCCAGAGCTAAAATTAGAGAGGGGTTGAAACACTTCAAGATCCCGAAGAGAACGCCGGTTCCCGAAGAGAAATCGAAACCGATTTCTCGCGAAAAGACGGTTTCGAAAGCTGCGGAGCCGAAGCGGAAAAATCTTCGAATTCCTCGGACGAAGAAAGAGGAAAGGAAAGTGTTTCGAGCCATGGAGATTGCCGCCGCCCGGTCGAAAAAAGACGAGGTTTTCAAAATACCGTTTCGGAAAACTAGAGATCTTCGGAAACACGTTACGAAATTCGAGCCTTCGAAGTTCACTTTCGACTCGGATTCTATAGTGGTTCTCTCGCCGGATGCGGAGGATTACGAGTACATTTTTAATCTGAAAGGAAAAAGCTTCCTGAAATTCAAAGAGCAGTACGAGAAAAGCTTTGTGTGAAGGACTTTTTTCCACCTGACGTTTCGAAGAACCGTTCGAAAACAAACTTTGTGTGATGGACATTTTTCCACTCGATGTTTCGAAGAACCGTTCGAAAAAAAACTTTGTGTGATGGACATTTTTCCACTCGATGTTTCGAAGAACTGTTCGAAAAAAAAACTTTGTGTGAGAGACATTTTTTCCACTCGATGTTTCGAAGAACTGTTCGAAAAAAAAACTGTGTGACGGACTTTGTTTCACCTGATGTTTTCCCCCTTTCTTTATCGAACGGGTGAGAAAAATTGTTAGAGGTGAAAGTGAAAAAATGGGTCAGAGGCGGGTTTATACCCGCCTCTGGCCCATTTTTTTGCGACGCTTCGTTTGCCAATATTGACGAAACGTAAAAGTTTCACTCGTGTATTTTTCTTCTCGAAACGAGGAGACTTTTTCGCCTGATGTTTCCCCCCGTTCGAAAAAGAAAGAATGCGAAAAATTGTTAGAGGTGAAAGTGAAAAAATGGGTCAGAGGCGGGTTTATACCCGTCTCTGGCCCATTTTTTTGCGACGCTTCGTTTGCCGATATTGACGAAACGTAAAAGTTTCGCTCGTGTATTTTTCTTCTCGAAACGAGTAATAAACGGAATTTTATCCCGTGATGTTTTGTCGTCTGTTTTTGTTTCTTTCCGCTTTGGAATGCGCGATCTGCGGATGATTCGGTGGAACTGCTTTCGATTTTTAAACTGTTTTCCTTCGGAAGTTTGATCTTTGCGATTTGATTCCGGATGGGATTCGATGAAATCGATGGAGGAAATTTAAAATTGTTTATTGGCTTTGGAATGCGCGATCTGTGGATGATTCGGTGGAACTACTTTCGATTTTTAAACTGTTTTCCTTCGGAAGTTTGATCTTTGCGATTCGATGAAATTAATGGAGGAAATTTAGAAATTTAAAATTGTTCATTGGCCTTGGAATGCGCGATCTGGATGATTCGGTGGAACTGCTTTCGATGGTCTCGGTTTTTCTTCGGAAGTTTGATCTTTGCGATTCGATGAAATTGATGGAGGAAATTTAGAAATTTAAAATTGTTAGTTGGCTTTGCAATGCGCGATCTGGATGATTCGGTGGAACTGCTTTCGATTGTCTCGGTTTTTCTTCTCGAAACGGAACTGGGGAGTTTGTTGATGAGGGTGACTGGTTGGTAGAATTTATTATGTGATTCGATGAAATCGACGGAGGAAATTTAAAATTTGAAATTGTTCGTTGGCTTTGAGATGGTAGTCGTGTCGAGAGAAATGTTTTTCTTTCCCTTTTTCTGTTTCGAATGGGGAAGGGAAAACGGGCCGCCTCTGGCCCGTTTCTTCGAGACGCGTCGTGTACCGATATCGATGAATCGAAAAACTTTTACTCTGACGCGAAAGAAACTAGATTTTTACCCGATAGTGTTTTGTTTCTCGACCCGTTCGTCGTTGATTTTTCGTTTCCCCGTCCCCCTCTCCCCCCGCGAATTATTTTTCCCCGACCCGTGATTCGACTGTCGAGAGTTTAATTTTTACGCGTTCCCCGTGCGAACGATCTCGGACCCTTCGTCGTTGTCTTTTCCTTCCCCGTTTTTGCTTCTTTTTCGGATTCGGAAAAAACCCGCGGGGGTCAGAGTGCTCGAAGATTAAATCGTCCGACTGTCAGAGAACGGTTTACGTACCGCGATCGAACGCACGGTCCTTCGTTCGCGGTACCTGCCGTAAGAGTAATGTCGGACGCGCTTCGAACGGTCTGCTTCGCGATGCGCTTATTTTTTCTCCGAGTTTGGCGAAATCCCGAGTCTCGTACCCCCGACGAAGCGAAATGGATCGTCTTCCACGTTCCGCAGCCGATCGACCCGCCGAATGTCGATCGCGGAGAAAGAATCGCGGGGGGTCGGCGGGCGGGAAGGATCGAGACTTAGAAAAATGAACCGTAGAGGAAAAAACGACCGGTCGTCGAGAAATGTGATTCTTTGAAAGCGGAGGGTCGGGGTCGCACGAAAAGCCACGAATACGAGACGCGAGAAAAATCAATCTACTTAAACGGTCGAGTAAAAAAAAAAAAAAAAAAAAAAAAAAAAAAAACTGAGGTCATTCACTTCTGACGTCATCTCATTTGCATATTGAAAACGTTAGTTTTTTTTTCATTTTTTTTGGGAGACAGTTTTATAAACTTTTTCTGTGGCTATAGAAATGTAAATTCTAAAAATAGAAACTGAGGTCAATGACCTCTGACGTCATCTCATTTGCATATTGCAAACGGTAGTTTTTTTTCATTTTTTTGGGGAGAGCGTTTCACAAACTTTTTCTGTGGCTATAAAAATGTAAATTCAAAAAAAAAAAAAAAAAAAATTTTTTTTTTTTTTTTTTTTTTTTTAATGCCTGGTTTCTATGACTAGAAAATTTAACTAAGATTCAAAAGCGTAAAAGATACAAACCTCCATCCTTGGAAACAAGATTGAAATATTTTACAAGTCCAGAACGCGAAACAAGATTGAAATATTTTACAAGTCCAGAACGCGAAACAAGATTGAATTTTTTTACAAATTCAGAACGCGAAACAAGATTGAATTTTTTTACAAGTCCAGAACGCTACGATAAATTTAACAAAGATTCAAAAGCGTAAAAGATACAAACCTCCATCCTTGAAACGGCGATTTCTCTCCTGTTTTCGGCGAGTTCCTTTTTCATTTCGTCGTTTTCCAGTCGGAGTCTCGAAATTTTTTCCTTCGGCAGATATTTGATTTCCTGCTCCGATTCCTCTTGCTTTCTTTCCCATCGAGCCGTTTCCCGTTTCGAGTCTGCGAGCCTCTCTTCCAGCGACTCGCGTTTGCTTTTCAGACCCGCGTTTTCCGATTCCAGTTCCCTGTTTCGAGACTCGAGTTCACGGAACCGATCGTCGATCACAGGTTTGAAATCGCTGATCGGGCCCAGAGTTCTTCGCCCGCGACGAAATAGAAGCGAATCTTTCGCGAGAAGAAACTGAAAAATTTCAAGTCCAGAGCGCGAAGGTAAAAGTCCAGAATGCCAGGGGAAATGTATAGAGGTAAATCTTTAAGTTTTAGTTTTTCAAAGGGTTATATTCCCAATCAAAAAAAAAAAAAATTTTTTTTTTTTTTTTTTTTTTTTTTTTTTTTTTTTTTTTAGATCGATTTGGTCTAAAGTCTGTCCGACCATAATCCAATATAGCATCGTTTTTCTGGATGATTTTTTAAACGAAACATGGAAATAACCTCATAATCGTCCAAGTAATATTCAGCCGCAAAGTGCCTGATCGTCATAGAGGCGGTGTTGTTTTCTTCCTCAAAGTTTGAAAATGTCACGGTCGAGACGGCGTGTAGAAAATCATTATTCTCCCAATCGCATACGCACTCCCCTTCGGGACTACCGTCGCAAAATTCGAACGACAACGGGGTCAACCAGGTATAAAATTTATCGCGACAAGGAGTTTTGCATTCTAAAATTACCGTTTCGTCCCTCTCGAGTTTCAAGACCAAGTCGTGTTTATGATCGTCATCCCATTCGGGTATCACACATTCGTTATTTTTCAGACGATATCGCGTTTGCCGTCGTCCCCAGTAAACAGTTTTTTCTTTTATGAAGATGCAGAACCAAAAGTAAAAATATTCGTTCGGGAAACGATACGCCAAGACGTTGTTTCTCTCGAGACGGGTTAAATTAAAGTTTCGCAAGGTGGTTAAAGTCTGTCGCGCGTCATAAATAGGTACCTCGGCTCTGTGTAAATAACACAGATTCGGTTTTCGGAAAAAATCGCTGAAAAACCTGGCAGCGTACTCTATATTAAACGAATGCAACGTAAAGGCGAGACGATCGTAATCGACCGACAAACAGTACCGGTTCCAAGGATTGTCTTCGTCCGAATACCATCCCGGTTCCAGACCGCGAACCAGAAGATATAAATTCAGGGTCGACCGATACCAGACGCCGTTCAGGGCGAGATACGGTCGAAACGCTTCGATCGTGGACAAAGGGCCCGTTTTATCAGGAACAGGTACGAAGTCTTTTAAAATTTTCAGAATCACGACTACCGGTAAGTCGAAAAAGGGAAACGGTTGACCTTTACGTGTTTCGTCTGATTCGGGACCTCGAAAGAACAGGAACTTCGATCGTTCTCGTAATAATTTCGAAAGCCGTGGATGAGAACAGATTTCGTACGGACGACGGCGCCCTATGGAAAGTAACATCCCGTCGACATGAATAAAGAATCTATTCCAAGCGGATACATGGAAAAAATTTTTCATCTCGAATGAATGAAAATGCGTCGATTGAAATAGCCTTACGAAAATTTTACAAATCCAGAGCGCTAAGATAAAACTGGAAAATTTTACAAGTGCAAGAACGCCAGGGGAAAATGTATAGAGGTAAATCTTTAAGTTTTAGTTTTTCAAAGGGTTATATTCCCAATCAAAAAAAAAAAAAAAAAAAAAAAAAAAAAAAAAAAAAAAAATTTTTTTTTTTTTTTTTTTTGTATGGTTTCTACGACTAGGAAATTTGTTCGAAAATTTTTACAAGTTCAGAACAAGAAACAAGATTGAAATATTTACAACTCCAGAACTCGAAACAAGATTGAAATATTTTACAAGTCCAGAATGCTACAATAAATTTAACTAAGATTCAAAAGTGTAAAGTATATAAATCTCCAACGTTAAAAAAAAAAAAAAAAAAAAAAAAAAAAAAAAAAAATATATATATATATATATATATATATATATATATTTTTTTTTTTTTTTTTTTTTTTTTTTTTTTTTTTTTTACTAGAGGGTAATGATGAAATTTTTTTCGAAAAGATTTCTTTGAAAATTTTTACGAGTCCAGACTGCGAGATCAAAACTGAAAATTTTTACAAGTCCAGACTGCGAGATCAAAACTGAAAATTTTTACAAGTCCAGACTGCGAGGCAAAACTGAAAATTTTTACAAGTCCAGACTGCGAGATCAAAACTGAAAAAAATTACAAGTCCAGAGCGCGAGGCAAAAATTTCCAATCTGTTCGAAAAAACTTCAAAGTACGATTAAAGAAATAATCAGAAATCGACTTACCCACGAGTCCATCTTCCGTCCAGCAGAACTTCTGGTAGCAACTCCTTTGGCACCAACGATCAAATGAACGAATGTGGCTCGCACACCTGTATTTATACCCCGGGATTGCGTAACCTTCCAGAGATATTGCGTCAGAAAACTTGAACTCGATTCTCGAAACGCGTGGAAGGAAAACTCAAAAAAAAAATCTCAAAAACTCATGGTTTCTATGACTAGGAAATTTGTTCGAAAAATTTACAAATTCAGAACGCGAAACAAGATTGAATTTTTTTACAAGTCCAGAACGCTACGATAAATTTAACTAAGATTCAAAAGCGTAAAAGATACAAACCTCCATCATAAAAAAAAAAAAAAAAAATTTTTTTTTTTTTTTTTTTTTTTTTTTCATATATAGCATTTATCTACGGCGATTTTTATCAACGTCGGCCAACCGCCTTGTTCTTGAATCCAAACGTCCAAGTATTTTTCAAAGCTATTCCATAAGATCGACCAGGCAAAGTCGAACGCGTTTTCGGTCGAGTCGTTTCGCACATAACAGACGGTTGCTTCTACGAGGTACACCATGTAACCGATTATGTGACTCCAATCGATTCCGTACGGAAACGACTGCAGAAGCAAATTATTTAAACAATCCGATAGATTTTTAAAAGTTAATTTTGCTGTAACTACATCTCGAAGAATGCGCTGATTAAATCTGGTATAAAATCTATGTATTAGGAATTTAACGACTTGGATAGTTTCTTTCTCCTCTACGTTAACTGGGACGGAAGATATATCGAACGTATTGAAATTGCGGTTGGAAAGTAAATGCGTATAACTGTGCAAAACAACCACCTGTGTATTGATAGTCATTGCCGAAAATTTACCTCTAACAATCTTGACTGGCGTCTGGAATCGTTTAAATATAACTGGTGATTTTTTTTTTTTTTTACATATTTGTATTTTTGATACCAGTTTGACGCGTGGTTATTCATTTCTCGTCCGGGCTCTTCCGCGTTTACCGGTCTCTGGAGAAAAAAAACGCGTGCGCGAAAGGCGAAACTAGATTCGAGGCCGAAAACATCTTTTCCGTCGGAAAACGCGACGGCTACAGTGCTCGAAGATTTTCGCGACCGACTGTATTCGCTACAGCTTTTTGCCGGCATGACCTCAAATGATCACAAAATGACGTTATTTCCTTGGGACCACCTTCACTCACGAGGAAATAAGGCAGAACCATGCTATCCAAACAATGCTAAAAATTTGTATCCCTTAAATTTGCGACGATACTGCTAAAATCCCAAGTGTCGATCGCAGCGACATCTGCGGGATTTTCGTATTAAATTGTATAGACTAGCAAAATCTTACTGTTGTAGAAAATATCCAGCAGATGTCGCTGCGATCTTTATATTTCAGCTGCATCGTTGCACATTTAAGGGATACAATATTTTAGCGCTTTTTTAAGTGTTAAAGGTATAGCCTATTTCCACACTATATATTCTAGGCGCTATACAGAAACAACACCATAACAGAGAGCCTTTATACATAAGAGAGATGACATATGCACAGGAGTTTCAAGTTTTTGTCGAAAGTACGGTAATCTACTTTCTTGAATTAGACGATACGCGCATGGACGAGTTCTGTTAGACTAGTGAAATAGTTCAACAAGCATTAGCTTGACAATAATAAAACGCTCGCAAAAACCTTTAACGATTTGTTTTTGTCACATCTACAAATAAACTTTTATTGACCGTATGTCGCTACTTCGTTATAGAGGCACACTTGTTCATAATTTCGTTATCGAAAACAGACGTTATTTAACAACAATAATCTAAATAACACAGCATAAAAAAATTTGTGTTTTCCGTAATAAATGAGTTTTTTTTACATTGGTTGCAACAACATTTTGTTAGGGAACAGGTAGATTTTTCGCTATTTTCTAAACAAGATTGTCCAGTGAAAGGTCTTCATTTTGAGAAACTTTGGAAAAAAGCGAGGCTAACGAAAAGGACAGGCTACCGCGATGTATCCCAAATGTCTTTTTTTACAGACCGCTAGAGTGATGAGATGCTCTATCCTTACACCTGCTTTATAGCATAGACTAGCAAACCCCGCGGCTTTGCTCGCGTAATATTTGAAATATGCCAAGTGATATTTATATGTCTAATTTTTATTAAAAGGTACTAACTAAATTTTTATTTTATTAAAATATAATATTTTATTTTATTAAAAGGTACCTATGACTTTTAGGAATAATTTAAAAAAATTACTATTTAAAACACAGTTTGATTAAACATCATTGTTACACTGCATAAGGCAGAAATGAGACTTAAATTAATAAAACGAAATAAAACTAAATAAATAATAATTTAGAAAATATTTTGAAACTTTTATGCTCAATTAATACGCTCATTTCAGTATTCATTTGAAGTTTTGAATTTTTTAGAAACCATCTTCTTACATCTTAAAATTAACCATCATGTCAAATTCCAAGTCCTACCACCTCTCTCAACATAAAGGGCTATGTTGAGATAGGAACTGTCACCATTAATTTGCCAACATTAATTTTGAAATTGGTTTGTTATTTCCTAATATTCCACAGAAACGTAATTTAGAAAGCTTTTAAAGGCCTTTTTTAGAGCGTTTTTTGTTCCTGTGAATCCCAGGTGGTAGAATCATTGGCATCGGCATAAAATATAGCCTGTGTAGGATCAGAGACTGTTACCATTGATTCGCAACTATTAGTTTATATTTGGTTTATATTTCCTGAAATAGCGTAGAAATCGTAATTTAGGACTTTTTTAGAATGCTTTTCGCACCTCCCTTCACTTCACTCCTTTTTAATTCGAATTTATTTTCGACAGTCCTTCGAGGGCATTTATATTTTATAAGTAACTACCATGCCATATTTAAAGTTTCTAGCCTTTTCAGTATCACAGAAATCGCAATTTAGAAAGTTTTTAGCTACTGCAACCCTCTGGTGGTAGTGGCACAGACATAAAATATAGCTTATGTTTGAGCAGTTTCTATCACCAACAATTTGTTATCATTATTTTTTTATCGGTTTGGTATTTGAAAAGATTACATAAAAATTGTAATTTATAACGCTTTTCGGTCACTTCATCTTTTCAAATTGGAAATTTTCTTTCGACAGTTCATAGAAAGCAGTTGCATCTTGTAAGTAAATAACATGCCATACTTCAAAGTGTTAGACCCTTCAGTTATACAAAAAACGCAAATTAGAACATGTTTTGCTTTTGCAATCCTCATATGGTAGTGACAGCAACAAAAAATATAACCTATGTTATAGCAGGGACTGTCATCATTGAATTGCAATCATTACTTTTGAAATAGCTTTGGAATTTCCTGAGATTGAGAAGAAATCGCAATTTAGAACGCTTTTCGCGCATTTTCACCCCTTTTTAAATTTCAATTTTTTTCGAAACTGTTTTTAAACATCATTTATAGGTAATACATATGTACCTTGCCTAATTTTAAAATGCTAGCCCCTACCGATCACAAAAATCGAAATTTGGAACGCTTTTTTGCTCCTGCAACGTCTAGGTGATAGTGATACCGACTTAAAATAGCGTCTATGTTAGAGCAGAGGCTGTCAGCATCAATTTCTTAACATTACTTTTGAAATCAGTTTGATTCTTCCTGAGATATTGGTGACAAATCGGCATTTAGAACGTTTTTAGAACGCTTTTCGCTCATTTTGCTCCTGCATCTCCTCTGGGTTAGTGGAAACATATATAAAATATAGCCTATCTTAGAGCAAGATCTGTCACCATCATTTTAACACCATTATATTTGAATTCGGTTCAGTATTTCCTGAGATTGCATAGAAATTGCAATTTAGAACGTTTTTTACAACGCTTTTTGCGCATTTTGACCCCCCTTTTAAATTTCGATTTTTTTAGGAAATGTCCTTAGATATCATTGATATCTTATAACTAATTACCATTCTAAATTTCACGATTCAAGGCCCTTCCGTCACGCAAAAACCGCAATTTAGAACGTTTTTCTCCTGCACCCCCTTTGGGGTAGTGGCACCGACATAAAACATAGCCTATGTTGGAGCAAGGATTTTCACCATCATTTTGACGCCATTATTTTTTTAAATCGGTTTGGTATTTCCTGAGATTGTGTAGAAACTACCATTTAGAACGTTTTTTAGAACGCTTTTCGCGCATTTTCACCCCTTTTAAATTTCGAATTGTATAAGAACTGTTCTTAGAAATCCTTTATATCTAATAAGTAGCTGACACTTCAAATTTCATATTTCTAGGCCCTTCAGTAACACATAAATCGCATTTTTAGAACGTTCTTTGCTCCTACACCCCCTTTGGGGTAGTGGCACCGACATGAAACATAGCCTATCTTGGAGCAAACGTTGTCACTATCATTTTGACACCAATATTTTTTAAATCGGTTTGGTATTTCCTGAGATTGTGTAGAAACTACCATTTAGAACGTTTTTTAGAACGCTTTTTATGCATTTTCACCCCTTTTAAATTTCGAATTGTATAAGAACTGTTCTTAGACAACATTTATATCTTATAAGTAACTAATATTCCAAATTTCATATTTCTAGGCCCTTTAGTAACGCAAACCGCATTTTTAGAACGTTTTTTGCTCCTGCACCCCGTTTGGGGTAGTGGCACCGACATAAAATATAGCCTATGTTCTAAGTTGGACTAACACCATCATTTTGATACCATTACTTTTGAAATCGGTTTGGTATTTCCTGAGATTATGTAGAAACTACCATTTAGAACGTTTTTTAGAACGCTTTTTGTGCATTTTCACCCCTTTTAAATTTCGAATTGTTTAAGAACTGTTCTTAGACATCATTTATATCTCATAAGTAACTAATATTCCAAATTTCATATTTCTAGGCCCTTCAGTAACGCAAAAATCGCATTTTTAGAACGTTTTTTGCTCCTGCACCCCCTTTGGGGTAGTGGCACCGACATAAAATATAGTCTATGTTCTATGTTGGACTAACACCATCATTTTGATACCATTACTTTTGGAATCGGTTCGATATTTCCTGAGATTATGTAGAAACTACCATTTAGAACGTTTTTTAGAACGCTTTTTGTGCATTCTCACCCCTTTTAAATTTCGAATTGTTTAAGAACTGTTCTTAGACATCATTTATATCTTATAAGTAACTAATATTCCAAATTTCATATTTCTAGGCCCTTCAGTAACGCTAAAATCGCATTTTTAGAACGTTTTTTGCTCCTACACACCCTTTCGGGTAGTGGCACCGACATAAGATATAGCCTATGTTCTAAGTTGGACTAACACCATCATTTTGATACCATTATTTTTGGAATCGGTTCGGTAGTTCCAGAGCTTACCTCCTACAAATAAACAATTTTTTCCTCTTTATAATAGGAGTATAGATTAAGGACCAAGATGGGACATTTACGGCAAAATCTGTAATGGAAACAGTACTAGCGTCACTGCCGACAAGGGGGAAGAATTAACAAGCCTCCGAAATTTACCTATGTTGAAGAAATATGTTTACCCTCTATACTTTGAATATCTATAGCTTCCTAAAACGAAGCAGGTGTCAGACGATATTCTATTCCCTTTTAAATTTGTCCGGTTTCAATTTTTGATTTTTTTTTCAACCTGGCTTTCGCTAGAGAGTCTTTCTCTCGGGACGTGGCTGGGGACCTACGTATCTTGCTTCCGCAAAAGAGTCGGACTAGAGTGGAAGAATAAAGGGCTGCGGACAAAGATGGGCCGCTCGCCGCGGCGGCAAAGTCCGCCAAGCAAGTAAATAGATTATAAAGTAAAGCAAGTAAGCAAGTAAAGCAGTCTATCAGTAAATCTATAAGTAAAACTGTTGAAAATAATCATAGCATTACATTAAATTCTTATTAATTTCTTTTTGTACAACTATGTTTCTTGTGATTGGTTGTTTAATGTAGCTTTCTTTCACGGCCACCAATTCCCCAACATGGGCCTTGCAAAATCTATAAATACCTGTAAATTTTCTGTTTTCTTTCAGTATGTTTGTGTAATTGTCTTGTTAATATCAAATATACTCAATTCGATCCGCGTCTTTATGTCTGCCTTTTATTTATTTCAACAAAAACAAGCAAAATTGCTTGCTTTATTTATTTAGCTGCTTTTTTTTTACCGTACTTGTAGCGGTCAGCTTTAACAAAATAATAATTAGAGGAATACTATAAAAGAAAACCCTAGAAAATTCTGTTAATAACGTAAATATGTAAGTTTATGAGATTAAACTGTAAAAAATCAAATTCAGGTATTGTGTTAATTTATTCATATCGAATAAAGCTTTATTGAGTGTAATGTCAGTACCTTTATTTATTTTTAACTGTTAGATTTATGTAATTCTAAAAATTTGTCGAAATGAATTTTTCCAAATCTGTAATTTTATTATTATTTCTTATATGTTAATATTATAAATATTATTGAATTGATTGTACGTTATTTACATTAAAAGCAATATTTTTATTTTATCTCTAAGAAAGTGAAAATGCGTAAATTTTAACAGATTATTGTAACGATTGTTTAATACGTTAAATTTCATAAATTGATAAAACATCGGCTATAAAAATTTTCCTACCGAATGGGGATATTTATGAAATTTTCTGGGATTTGTAGGGCTCAATACTTCGTATATTTTTATATTACACCATTACTTTATGTAGCTTTAAATGCAATTATATCATATTTACTTCATATATAGCATTCAAGACGAAATTTTTACCCTGCTTTTCGTTGCACTTATATCGTTCACTCATCATGTCAAAAAAAAAAAAAAAAAAAAAAAAAACACATATCCGTGCATGAACATAGAATAGACATTAGATATATAAAATAGAATATCTATTCTATTTTTCATATATCGGTGTAAGATTCTATTGAAAACGTAAACATAAAACATTAAAAAAAGAAAGATCACAATAAGGTAGATGCTCAATGATAAAAAAATTTCAAGGATGGGGAGTTTCTTTCCCATTGTCACTAAAGGCGCTACGATCGCAATCGCATTACCATTACGCTCTATGGAGATGTCCCATCTTGAATGTTAATCTATGCACTATAGCGCCTAGAATATATAGTCTGGAAATCGGCTATCCCTGTAATACTTAAAAAAGCGCTAAAATAATGTATCCCTTAAATGTGCGATGATGCTGCTGAAATATGAAGATCGCAGCGATATCTGCAGGATATTTTCTACAACTGCAAGAAATTGCTAGTCTATACAATGTAATACTAGTAATACGAAAATCCCACAGATGTCGCTGCGATCGACACTTGGGATTTTAGCAGTATCGTCGCACATTTAAGGGATACAAATTTTTAACACTGTTTGGATAGCATATTTCCACACTAGGTATTCTAGACGCTGTAGTTTCTGAGCGCTGTTGGTTAAATTTCGATATTTGTGTTTTAGAGAAAGCAATAGAGAAAAGTACTGTCGCTATGGAAACAACAACTTCTTTAATATCGAAATGGGGCCTCCGTGGCCTAGTGGTTAAGACACCACGCTGCTAATCGCTTTAGAGCGTAGGAGGCTTGTCGGATTCGACTCCCGCTGGCTCCATTGCACACTCTTTGTGGAGCTCCCGGATGTAAAAATTCTCTGTGTTGTAAATTTCATTGTGCTATCTCGTCCCTGTATATCGACGATGACTTATAAGCGGGCCTTGTTGTCAAGCACACAAGTCTGATGTATGTGTCCAATAAAACAAACAAACAATATCGAAATGCATAGCAAATGAGTTTATAATCAATGACTTAAATAATTTCGAATGTGTACTGTTGTTATGACAATCAATACCCTTCCTGGAAATGGAAATTCAAAATTGTGTTCAACATAATTTGGCCGTAATCTAGATAGATTTTTTGCTGTTAGCAAAACGATATTCATCAATCAGAAGCCTGCATTTTTGCGAACTTTTCGCTGTTTGCAGAAATGAAGGCTATTGATTGGTGAATCTCGTTTCGCTAACAGCGAAAAATCTACCTGAATCCCAGCCTAGATTTCTACAAACATTGCACTTCATCCATGGCATTAAGAAAATGACGCAAAACTTTAATGACATAGGCCGGGATCTAGAAACAGCAAAAAAATCTCAAACATGCAGGTTTCTGATTAGTCAAACTCATTTCGCTAACAGCGAAAAATCTATCTGGAATCCGGCCATAGTTTTCTTCGATGAAATCGAAGCAAAAGAATAATATAAAAGGATAGTATAAGTACAGCGCCTTGAATACCTAGTGTGGAAATATGCTATCCAAACAGTGCTAAAAATTTGTATCTCTTAAATGTGCGACGATACTGCTAAAATCCCAGGTGTCGATCGAAGCGACATCTGCGGGATTTTCGTATTACTGGTATTACATTGTATAGACTAGCAATTTCTTGCAGTTGTAGAAAATATCCTGCAGATGTCGTTGCGATCTGCATATTGCAGCAGTATCATTGCACATTTAAGGGATACAATATTTTAGCGCTTTTTTAAGTATTAAAGGGATAACCGATTTCCACAGTATATATTCTAGGCACTATAGTATAAGTATAGCGCTTAGAATATATAGTGTAGAAATCGGCTATCCCTTTAATACTACCCTTTCACCGTCCGAGGGTTTTGCAGTATTTTTATAACAATGCTTGTAAATCCCAAGATATATATTTTTTAAATCTCAGTTTGATGCTATAATATCTTTAATATCACTACTTTCTATATAAGGTTCAAAATAGAATTCTGTTTAAAATATTTTGGTCTACAGCCATTTTAACATGATTTCTAGGAACGGAAAAATCCGGGCCAGACGGTTAAAGGGTTAAAAAAAACGCTAAAATATTGTATCCCTTAAATGGCAACGATGCTGCTGAAATATACAGATCGCAGCGACATCTGCAGGATATTTTCTACAACTGCAAGATATTGCTAGTCTATACAATGTATTACGAAAATCCCGCAGATGTCACTACGATCGCCACTTGGGGTTTTAGCAGTATCGTCACATATTTAAGGGATACAAATTTTTAGCGTTGTTTGGATAGCATATTTCCACACTAGATATTCTAGACGCTATACCTGCATTGGTGCATTCGAGCATCACGTGACTCCAGCGATCTACAAAAAAATATACGTGGAATGCACCGCGGTAGCCTATCTTTTTCGTCAACCTCGGGAAAAGAGCGAAAAGTTTGAAAAAATTTAGGTCCAGATTGTTTAATATTGTTTCGAAAATATTGAAATATTTATCTAAATCCTTACAATCCACTGTTAAAAATTTCGTGAAAAATTACCTCTGCTTTTAAAGACTATCGATTTTCTGACAAATGAGAGCGCTGCATAAACGCCTATGAAGCATTCTTGGTAAATCATCCAAAAAATCCACCGAGCTCCATAATAGTAGGGGGAGCTAACTCACCCGTCCACATTTTGCAGCGACCGCATTAAGCTTTCAGTGGGCGCAAGTAATGAATCCTGACTTTTCTTAATATTTGAAGCATTTTTTTCAAACCTTTCCGCATACTTTTTTCAATTTTTACACCTTTTTGATACTTTTTAAGCAATACTTATCAAATTTTGCATTTCTTTGTTTGTTGTTGTTTAACTTATCGAAAATTTCATTTTAAAATACTATCAAATTAAAACTTTGCGATGAATTTAAATAAAATCTATAGTTTTTCAATAAAAATATACCTATCAGTAAGATTGTAACAAGTTCGTTACATATTTTTTTAAAGAAAATCCAATTTGAAAATATTTACCCTATACTATTTTATGAGATAAATCTATATTTGCCTCGAAAATTCTTTGTCGTTGCATTCCTGAGCAGGTTGCTTGATTTAGGTCGAGGTCCAGATAGATTTTTCGTTGTTTGGCGAAACGAGATTGACCAATTAGAAGCCTGCATTTTTGGAAACAGTCAAAAGTTCATAAAAATGCAGGCTTCTGATTGGTCAATCCCGTTTTGCTAAACAGCGAAAAATCTATCCGGATCCCGGCCTTAATGTATCAAAATATGGAGTTTGCTTCTGAAGCTCAGTTATAGCGTCTAGAAATGTAGGCCGGGATCCAGGTACATTTTTGCAAGCAGTGAAAAGTTGGCAAACATTCTGGCTTCTGATTGGTCAATTTCGTTGCGATAACAGCAAAAAATCTATCTGGATCACGACCATTGTGTGGAAACTGGCTATTCCAGTAATGCTTTAAAAAGTGCTAAAAATTGAATCCCATAAATAATAAACAATACTGAATGACAAATGTCGATCGCAGCAATATTTTCTAGATCTTAAATGGGTGAAACGTTTTCTCAATTGATTTCTTTTGCAATAGTTACGTTGGAATTACCATATGTCGCTGGGATCGACATTCGTCGTTCAGCCTCGTTCAACATTTATAGGATACAATTTTTTAACACTTTTGATAAGCCGATTTTTAAACTATATCTTCTAGACGCTATAGCTCAGTTATAGTGACTAGAATAGATGTTGTAGAAATTGACTATCCCAGCAATACTTAAAAAAACGCTGAAATATTGAATCCCTTAAATGTACAACGATGTTGAATTCCAATTTATAGTCATTTGCAGCGACATCTGCAGATATTTTTTAAAGAAGAAAGAGACACGTGTAATACACCGCGGTAGCGTGTCTTTTTCGTTTGCCTCGGAGTAGATATAAATGACGTCTTTTGAAGCTGTTCCTAAACTGTGACCAACGACATACAAAGCCAGTTTATGACGTCACACGGAGTTGATTATCTGTACACGGCAATGGGCACAAAAAAAAAATGGGCGCGCCGCTTAGTACTAATCATCGTGTAATGATGATCCAACTCCGAGGCTAACGAAAAAGCTAGGCCACCGCGGTGCATTCCACGTATCTTTTTTTACAGACCACTGGAGTCACGTGATGCTCGAATGCACCAATGCAGGTGTAGGAACGTCACTCTAGCGGTGTGTAAAAAAAGACACTTTGGATGCACCGCGGTCGCCTGTCTTTTTCGTTAACCTCGATCCAACTCCGTGTGACGTTTTAAACGTCATGAACTGGCCTATTATGTCATTGGTCGCGCTAACATCCTCCCTCCTGCGTCCGCCATATATAGCGGCATCTTGCACTGGAGACTGCTAAATGGGCTGCTATCGGTCAAATTCAAGAGAGAAAAGGGCAGAAGAGGGGGTAAGAACTCGTTTTTTGGCATCTAGTTTTTCTTAGATCTTCGATTCTTTAGATGCCTGCGGGGCTTCATTCTTTGATTAGCCGTAGGTATTTGTAAAGTTAAATTTATTTTGCAAAACCGTCAGCAAAAAAAAGTTATTACAGAACAAACAATTAACTGACAGACTAACTGTAAATATATATTTTATTTCGACTCTATATGTTTTTTACTAAATTTTCATTCTTCATAAAAATTTTAAAGAAGGTATAAATTGAGAAAGACTGATACTTTGAAACAAGATATACATTATTAATTACTCTAAAAAATGAATGATAGGTAAAAAAAAAATGTATACTATTGTGTTTGCTCCCTGCTTATAAAGGCTATGATGGGCTTGGCGGCCATCTTTCCATATTTTACACAAATTTCTAAGCACACAAATTCGTAATATGTTTACATTATTAAGAATTTCGAACTTCTAGTTTTAACTACAGACATATAAATTAAGAAAATCTTATTTTGAAAAAACAAATTGATTTTTACTGCTTTAACTTATTAATTACCCCCCCCCCCCCCCCTTCCGAATAAAAAGAATCATAAGTTGAATCCCGAAGTTACTTCAACTTTATCTTAAGACACAAATTTCTCGGCCATTCCCATAAATGAAATGCATAAAATGTTTGCTTTAGTAACAATTTCGAGCTTCCGATTTTAACTACGAACTTGTGTGCTTAGAAATTTGTGTAAAATATGGAAAGATGGCCGCCAAGCCCACCATGCATTATTTTTAAAAATGTAATTTTCAGAAACACGTTATGATGTATTTAGTAAAGGAGAAAAGGCTTTCCATCAACGCATACGTAGGTACTCGACTTACATATGGTAAATTTTTAATGGAAAATGTTAAATAAGTACCATAATATGAGCTTGGAAATTTGATATCACACCATTTTTTAGCCACGACTTTTTTTTTTTTTTTTTTTTTTTTTTTGCTTGGCTTTTTTTTTTTTACTTTTGAAAAGTTGTTTTTTAGTAGATTATAATTTTGATGGAATAAATGGGTTGAAATAGTGTTTCTTGTTGTAAAAAAGTAATGTTTGTCTTGAAAATATTATTCCCGTTGAAAGTTTGTTACAAGAGCTTAGGAACAACCTGAATGTTTACAATCTCTGAAAATAAATAGCCCACTCCAGACACTGATCTAGGATGCTTTTAAAAATTCCTTGCTAAATCAAAGGGTGTAGAAATGTTATTCTTGCTGAAGTACCATTATTAGGATAGATTATATTATTTATTTATTTTTACTTTAATCTCTTCCTGACAAATAAACAGTATATGACCCTGTAAAGTTTTTCTTCCGATTTTTTCACTATTTATCTTTGATCTTAAAATGTTCGTTTTAATTCGTAGAAGAATCCATGAAATTTAAAATTGTATTAATTAAAAAGGTCTTATAATTATCCTTCATAAATAACTCAAAGGAGATTTTTTTCAATATAAAGTTTACTTATAAAAAGCTCTTATTTATCAAAATGTTTCTTTTATTAAATATTATGTAAAATTGTTTTAAAAAGTAACATTTTAATACTTTAAACTTTGAATTATAAAAAGTTTTCAGCCAGCCGAATATTCAGTATTCGGCTAACCGAATATTCGGTATTCGGTTCACATGTGGGTCGAATATTCGGTATTCGGTATTCAGCCAAAATCACTATTCGGTGCATCCCTAATTGAAATACACTAAACTTTGCAAAAAAAAAAAAATTAATTGAACACTATAAAAATGAGATTAAATTGGTATTTAAGAAAGGAAAAAACAATTAGTCGAGGCAAATGAAAATTTATTAGAGCTATCACTGTGTATATATATATATATATATATATATATATATATATATATATATATTTAAATTATGTAATACTAATAAAAATGTTGTTACATGTTCATTACTAAACAGTATTATACAATCACTCATTTATATTTTGTCATCCACTTGGTGATTTTGTTAAAGGAAATTGCTAAATAAAAGCAATATTTTTGGAATTAAAAATAGTGTACTATGAAGTTAAAAAAAAATCCAGTCTTTTGGTCTTTCATGGTAATAAAAAGATAAAGTTTTATTAAAGATATATTTTTTTAAATTCTATTTATAGTTGAAGATATGCCTTTATGTTTATATACGATTTGTCTTTTTTACGGCAAAAAAGTATAGTAACAGGCTTTCAAGAAAAACATGTGTTTGATATTCTTTCAATATTTTCAACTTACTTAAAACTTTGAATCCCTATTTCAATAATAAATGTGCCATGGGGAAAAATTATGTCTTCATACAATAACTTATGATTCATATTATTGCACAAAAATGTGTAGGGTAAAGCACTCACAGCAGGACAATTAGCAGACAGGTCAAATAGCCGACAGAACAATTAGCAGACATGACAATTAGCCGACAGGACAACTAGCAGACAGATCAAATAGCCGACATGATATTTATCCGAAACATACATATTGCCGAAAGAATTTAGAAGACACATTGATATGGGTCGGTGATATACCAACAATGTCAACCTCAATAACTCGTCACCATCATAATTCAACTTTTTAGCTCACAGGCTATCAAAGTCAGAGAGCTGATGTGCCCGCCGTTCTGTATGTATGTAAGTATGTACGTACGTATTCACGTAACGAGGTAACTCTTGATAGAAACATCCGATTTGCTTCAATTTTTTTTCTAGGTTCATTCTGAAAAAGTGCTTCCCTGGTTAGTTTGGGGGTTCATTGGTTAAAGATAATGGGGGCTAGTCCCTCCCTTTAATTTAGATAAATGGGTTTTTCATGCAGAATTATTCGATTTGCTCTAAATCTGATATACCGGTTTATTATGTTAAGGAGCTTCCCTGAATAGATTTGGAAGTTCATTAGTTAAGTATAAAGGGGGGAAAGAGGGCTACCCCCCTTTATTTAGATAAATGTTTTTTTCATTCAAAATTATTCGATTTGCTCCAAATTCGGTAGCCCGGTTTATTATGTTAAGGAGCTTCCCTGATTAGATTTGGAGGCTCATTAGTTAAGAATAAAGGGGGATAGGGGAGCTAGTCCCCCCTTAATTTAGATAAATGGGTTTTTCATGCAGACTTATTCGATTTGCTCCAAATTTGCTATACCGGTTTATCATGTTAGGGAGTTGCATTGATTAGATTTGGTGGTTCATTAGTTAAGAATAAAGGGGGGAAAGGAGGCTGCCCCCCCTTAATTTAGATAAATGGGTTTTTCATGAAGAATTATTCAATTTGCTCCAAATTTGGTATACAGGTTTACTATGTTAAGGAGCTGCCTTGATTAGATTTGGAGGTTCATTAGTTAAGAATAAAGGGGGATAGGGGAGCTACCCCCCCCCCCCCTTAATTCAGATAAATGGGTTTTTGATGCAGAGTTATTCGATTTGCTCCAAATTTGCTATATCAGTTTATCATGTTAAGGAGCTACATTGATTAGATTTGGAGGTTCATTTGTTAAGAATAAAGGGGGAAAAGGGGCCAACACCACTCCTTAATTTAGATAAATGGGTTTTTCATGCAGAATTATTCGATTTGCTCCAAATTTGGTATATCGGTTTAACATGTTAAGGAGCTGCCTTGATTAGATTTGAAGGCTTATTAGTTAAGTATGAAGGGGGGACGGAGGTTAGTCTCCCCCATTAATTTAGATAAATGGGTTTTTCATGCAGAATTATTCGATTTGCTCCAAATTTGGTATATCGGTTTAACATGTTAAGGAGCTGCCTTGGTTAGATTTGAAGGCTTATTAGTTAAGTATGAAGGGGGGACGGAGGTTAGTCTCCCCCATTAATTTAGATAAATGGGTTTTTCATGCAGAATTATTCGATTTGCTTCAAATTTGATATACCGGCTTATTCGGGTCTATGTCATTTAGCAGACAACCAAATAGCCGTCAAGACATTTAGCAGACAGCAATTAGCCGACAGGACGTTTAGCCGACAAGTACATTTAGCTGACACGTACATTTAGTTGACAAGACAATTAGCCGACAGCGACAGTTAGCCGACAGCGACAGTTAGCCGACAGAGACAATTAGCCGAACGGACAATTAGTCGACATGGACAATTAGCCGATAAGACAATTAACCGACAGTACGTTTAGCCGACAGGGCAAAATGCCGACAGGTCAAATTGCAGACAAGACAATTAGCCGATAGAACGTTTAGCCGACAGGATATTTAGCCGACAGGACATTTAGCCGACACTTAGGTTAAGTTAGGTCACAGATTACGTTTAGGTAACAATTAGATTACGTTTAGGTTACAATTACGTTACAATTAAATTATGGTTATATTACGGTTACATTACGGATAGGTTACAGTTACGTTATAGTTAGGTTAGTTTAGGTTATAATTAGGTTACTATTACGGTTAGGTTATAATTAGGTATAACAAACAAATTTTTAAAAAAGTAACATTTTCCACAATAAATATTGTTTGAAATGGGTGTTTTTGACGGATAACTCCGAAAAATAATGTTTTTTAAATATAAGAATTTAACAGAGGGGATGCATGAATTAAGAGTGTATTCAGGTGGCGAAAGAGTGGACCCACAGGGGGCAATTTTCAAAATTTTTTCGGACCAGTTATGTGATATATCACCGAAAAGACCACTTTTTCATGTTATAATTATTTCTTCTCCCCTCCCCTCAATTTAGCTCCCCAGGGGGCACTTTTCGAACTTTTTGAAATCGTAGCGTTTTCCCCATTTTAGATTAGATTTTTTTACTGAGCCCTCCTATAAATATTATTTATAATATATAAAATTCCAAAGAGTGGAGGGTTATTGCAGAGGGGCGCGAGAGTTGGTGCACCGGTGGTGCTTTTCCAACTTTTGCAGTCACCCCTCATGTGATATGTCATTGAAAAGCACTATAGCCACTATTTCATATTATATACCTCCCAAGTTCCACCCACCCCACACTGGTTTGCCACCCCAAGGGGGAGCGCTTTTTTGAACTTTTTTGAAATCGTAGCGTTTTCATCATTTTAGATTGGAATTTTTTTATGTAACCCTCTGATAAATAATGTTTTTAATGTATAAAAAATTCAAAGAAAGGGAGGGTCTATTCTGAGGGACGCGACTCCCTGGAGGGGCACTTTTCTAACTTTTGCCGACACCCCACATGAGATATATCAATGTGATAAAGCACTGTGATCACTTTTTCATATTATACACTTCCCACGTATCTCCTGCCACTTTTCCACCCCAGGGGGGCACTTTTAAAACTTTTTTAAAATCGTAGCGTTTTCATATTTTAGATCAGAATTTTTTTACGTAACCCTCCAATAAATATTATTTATAATATATAAAAATTTCAAAAAGGGGGGAGGTGTTTTCCGGGGGGCGATATAGTTTCCTCCCCGGGGGGCACTTTTCTGACTTTTGCCGACACCACTCATGTGATATATCAATCGAAAGCACCGTGATAACTATTTCATATTATACACCTCTCACGTCCCCCCCTCCACCTTTCCACCCCAGGGGGTACTTTTTGAACTTTTTTGAAATCGTAGCATGTTCAGCATTTTTTATCAGAATTTTTTTACAAAGCACTCCAATACATATTATTTGTAATATATAAAAATTTCAAAGAGGGGAAGGGTGTATTCCGGGGGCCGCGATAGTTGCCTCCCCGGGTGGGCACTTCCCTGACTTTTGCCGACACCCCTAATGTGATATATCAATGGAAAGCACTGTGATTACTATTTCATATTGGACACCTACCACGTTCCTCCCTTCCCTTTGCCACTCCAGGCGGGGGCACTTTTTGAACTTTTTTGAAATCGTAACATTTTCAGCATTTTAGATCAGAAATTTTACGTAGTCCACAGTTAAATATTATTTATAATCTATAAAAATTTCAAAGAGGGGGGAGGGTGTATCCTGGGGGGCGCGATAGTTGCCTCCCCGGGGGCACTTTTCTAACTTTTGCCGAAACCCCTCATGTGATATATCAGTGGAAAGCACTGTGACCACTATTTCATATTATACACCTCCCACGTCCCTCCCGCCAATTTGCCACCCCAAAGGGGGCTCTTTTCAACTTTTTTGAAATCGTAACGTTTTCATAATTTTAGATCAGAATTCTTTTACGTTGCCCTCCGATAAATGTTATTTATAATATATAAAAACTTCAAAGAGGGGGAGGGTGTATAACAGTGGGCGAGATAGTTGCCTCCCCGGGGGTCTCGTTTCTAAATTTGTGGACACCCCTCATGTGATACATCAATGGAAAGACCTGTGACCCCCTATTCCATATTATACACCTCCCACATTCCTCCAGCCAAGTTGCCATCCCAAATGGGGCCCTTTTTCAACTTTTTTGAAATCATAGCGTTTTTATCATTTTAGATCGGAATTCTTTTACGTAGTTCTCCGATAAATATTATTTATAATATATGAAAACTTCAAAGTGGGGGGGGGGGGTTATAACGGTGGGCGCGATAGTTGCCTCCCCGGTGGAGGGCATTTTTGTAATTTTTCGCCGACATCCATGTGTGATATACCATTGGAAAGCACTGTGACCGCTATGTCATATTATGCACCTCCCTCCCATCCCCCACTCTGCCCCGCCGGGGGCAATTTTCTAAATTTTGCCAACACCCCGCATGTAACACATCATTTGAAAGACCTGTGATAACTTAATCCTGTTACGCACATGCGGTGTCCCTCCCTCCAAATTGCATACCGGGGAACACTTTTGTAAATTTTGCCGACACCCTTTACGCGATATATCGTTTTAAAGACCTGCGACCACTGTTTCATTTTAGGCACCTTGCGCGATCCACCAATCAACATGTCTCCGTGGGAGGCAATTTTCAATATTTTGCCGACAACCCTCATGTGACGTGTCGTTGGATCGGCCTGTGACGTGTTATTCATGCTGTGCTCTTCGCACGCTTCTCGCTCCACTTTGCATGATGTGGAGCTCCTTTCTAAGTTTAGACGACAACCCTTATGGAACATGTAGTTGGAGAGGCCTGTGGCCACTTATTCATGTTATGCATTTCCGGTATCTCTCCTCTCACTTTGTACACCCTCCCTGAGAACTTTTCTAACTTTTGCCGACTCCTCTCATGTATTACAACTTTTCCTCTTTTGCGCCTAATAAATAACATTCTCTTTAATGTTCCCAAGTTATAGGATTAGAGAATTATACTTTTAGTTATAATTTTAGTTATAGGTATAGAGAAGTTATAGGATTTTTATTTTTTATTATTATTATTATTTGAATGCTTTATAATTAAATTAAATTTAACACTCAATAATATTTTGAAAAAATAATGATTTTATATTTAAAATATTTGGCATGCAATTATCAATTAGATAAATTGAGCTGATGTAGAATTTTCTTTATATTTTCTGACCATTATCAAGAATATATATGTGTGTGTGTCAGAAAGAAAAGTTTGTCCTTATTTTCCGTAAAAAATAATACGGAAAGAATGAAAAATATTCGTATAAGAGCTATAAAAGAAATTACCTTGATATCCAGGTTTAATATTTTAAAAATGTATAAAAATGTAAAATAAAATTCAGGTAATAAAAAATATATATTATAAATCGTTAGCTCCATCAAGTTTCAAATTTAGGTTTTTAGAGAATAAGGCAGATAAAAGTAAAATTCATGGCAGCTTTTAATCTTCATGTTGTTAAAGAATGAAAATAAATATTGTTATTAAAAAAAAAAAAAAAAAAAAAAAAAAAAAAAAAAAAAACAGGTAAGAAAAATCATGCGTTAAGCATAGATTATGAAACACTTTCCAACGCTTCCTGTATGCTTTAACAAAACTTCGTTATTTAGGGAAATAATGTTATATTAAAGAACTAAGTAAACATTTTAGAAAACGCATAGAACATTTGAAAAACTAATTTCAGCAGTTACCATCCATATCAAATATGTATTCCAATTCTTTTGAACAGCTCTGTATTTGATCTGTAGGTTGATATATATGCTATATACTGGGGAAATTTAGTTTAGCAAGAAAACGAATAACAGGTTGGCATTGCTCTTTCAGCAATTTATACTAATAGATGGAAACATACTCGTATACTTTTGTACAACCCTGTAGTTAACCTAGTACCTTTATTACACGCCACTATTTAGCTAAAGTTTAATTCAAAGTAAAACACTCTTAAAACTACTGGAATCACATTTTCAGAAGTTATCATTTATAGACGGCCATCTATCCAATTCTTTGCGTGACCCTGTATATAATTTTATCTATGTTTTATAATTTTATCTACAAACATTTCTTAGTAAACAAAATGCAATTCAGCGTAAAAATGATTAGCTCATTTAAAAACCACCTTTAAGCAATTTACAATCATACTCAGTAACCATTACGAATTCTTTTGTGTAGCCCTGTATATGAATTACAGCATTTATACACATCATATACAATGCATAAATATAGTGAAACATAAAACCGCATAACATAATTAAAAATGCATTTCCAGCAATCATTGCTACCGTACAATACTTCGGATACAATATAGTATCTGAAATCTTTTGTGTGTCCCTGTAAATGCTATGCGCTTCGTATTATACATGAAATAAGTTATAGTAAACCTCAGCGACGTATATCAATTCCATTATACATGAAATAATTTAACATAATTAAAATACGCCGGAAAAACTCCCTCCATTCGTATATCATTATGTAACGGAATTCTTTTGTGTGGTCCTGTAAATGAATAATATGTATTCTTTGTAGCGCATATACTACGGAATGCATATTTTAATGCACTTGATAACTGCATATCAAATTTATTATGTTTGAAAGCATGTAACATCATTAAAAATCATCTTAAACGATTTTTTCCCATAGGCCATAATGTAACGGAAAACTTTTGACTGCCCCTGTAAATGAACTAAACATGCTACAAACTTCATTTGTAATAGGTTTCATGCTATGGTAGAGGTCACTAACATCCAAAAATTTCAGAACGATCCGAGTATATTTATGGGAGTTAGAGCGCGTACAAACGGACAGACGGACAGACAAACCGAATGCATAAACACTTTTCAACTTTGTTGGGAAGTGTTAAAAAGAGGCCATAGTAAGTAAGAATAAATTCTCTACCCGACATTTTTAGGTAAATTTCTGATAAAAAGCAAGCATAATTGGTTGTAAATTATAAACTAAAAATTCTTTCACTTCATTGAATAGGTTAGACTGACAGCACCATCTATCGCCTTAAAGAAATAGGTATCACTTATGCAATACAGAAATTCATCACGTAATTCGTCATTGAATAATTAATTTAATAGCAACTAATTAAAAATTCAAGAATTTTTCTGATGAAACATTCACGTTATTTACCGTCAAATTCTGACGGGCACTATCTTGTAGATGTTTAAATGTTTATCTACGGATTAGAGACATTGCGAAATATCCTCTACAATCCTGCATTCTCGCGGTTTACCTGGGCCATCACGATTCTTTGTTCAAAGAAACACGATGACCTGGGGTTTACTTACCTTCTGGTTGTTGCGCAGGCACTTAAAAAAAATCTGAATACTTTTCCTCAGTTTAGATTTTGTTTGTTTTCCCTAAAAACGAAGCTATTAATTATGAAATGCTTTACTATTGGTATACTATCGCAGATATGTAGCACAGCTCCTAGCTCCTTCTGATTTATGGCATGGATACTTCGAGGAAACATTATTTTTCAATGCGGCCACAGAACAGACTTAATTTTATATTTTAAAGTGACATTGATCAGTTGGACTCCTGGAAAGTTTTGAAATAATACTTTTATTGTATATGAGAATATTGTTTTCTAAATTTAAGATAGTTTGAAAATATGTTTTACTCTAAAAAAGAAAAGAAAAGGCAAATCATTTTAAGCATGTGCAATTGCGTTCTAAAACCTGGCAGTAGATTATTTGCCAGCCTATATAAGTAATCGAAATTTATAGGTACTTTATACAAAAAATTATATTTGTCAATATCAACAAATCTTAAACGTAATGCCCTAACATTTTGTATAAAAAATACCATGAGTGTCATAATTAAATTTTTTTTTTCATTATATACATTAACAGAATAGAAAACATTGTCTCCGTGAAAATAATAACATTTGCGCCCGGATGCAATCTTGAGTGTAACTGTAACACACACGAATAAAGAATTTGTAAAAGATTAAAAAAGAAAAAAACATACTTAACAAGAATTCACTATAAATCTGAAACATTTATACTATCATTGTTTGCTCAAAAAGTGTTCAATTTTGCTAGTTTCTTACAATAAATACAATTTTTTATACACTATATAATAAAATATAAAAATAACGTGATATCTGATCTCAATACCCTGAGATGAAATTAGAAGAAACATAAATTAAGTAAATTATTTATTGAGGAAAGTATCAAGATCTTATGTATGAAACATAATGTGCAGATTGTAGCACTGGGCGATGTGGAAATCTCTTAAATCGATTTATCATCCATTTAACATCGCGATGTACTTTTAAATCACGATTTAACACCGATTTTATCCTTTAGAAAATGGATGCCTATTTTTTTTATTTTTAGTAACACAATACGGTCTTTATGCACCCCCCCCCCCCACCCTCCGATATTATATAGTATATTTATCTTTTAATTTTTCAAATACCTTTGAAAAGAGGTATATTTTACTCATTAAAAAGTTTGAATGCTTAAAACACTCGTTTTTTTTTTTTTTTTTTTTTTTTTTTTTTTTTTTTTTTTTTTATTAGTGACCTCTTTTAATACATTTTTATAAACTCATTCTTTAAAAAATAATATAAAAGAAAATTATTTTTTATTATCTGACTTGTTATGGCCGCTAGAATCTCAATTCCGTAAGAGGGGACGACGACTTTCCCTTACACACTCAAATAGCACACCATTGCTAACAACATACACATTTTTTTTTTAACAAACACTTAATTAAAAAGTTATTGAGGCAAAACTAAAGGAGATTCAATAATGGATCTAACTGTTCATTTACAATAACGAGAAAAGTAGTACAAAAAAAAAATCTTTTCTGATTGTGTTCAGATGTAGCTGAAATAAAAATCTTTAATAATCTTTTATCTTAAAATATTTTTTTTATTTAGTCACATAATAACTATTTTATTCTTTTTATTTTCATAAAACGAACAAAATATCTTTTTAAACATCTTAACCTTCCCCCTCCCCCTGCTTAGAAAAGAAGTAAGAAATTTGTATAAATAAATAAAAAAAAAATTATATCCAATATGCAATATGTCAATAATAATTTTTATATAGGTGATTCAATCTATGGAGAATTTGTGTTATAATAAACGAGAAATTTAGAAAGACCAGTTCTAGTAACTATAATTAGGTATTAAAATGACATAAACTTTATGGATAATAAATATTAAGAAGTTCTAAAAAAAAAAGCTCAACTTTCCAAAACTTTCTAAAATATTCATGGAGACATTTTTATGCATAAAAACATTAAAATAAAATCCTTTATATCTAACTTCCTTTTATCAGTAATTTATTTATTTTGTTATTTATTTTTGACTAGATAATCGTAAATTTAAGAGCTGTTTATTTTTATTCCACCCTAAGATTATTTATTCCAGACAGTGTTGCGCCAACATATGCGTATTTGGCGGAAGCATGAAGCAACAGTTGAAAGGAGAAATCAATCATCATGTTTGGTCATTTCTTTATTCATTTCATTTTCTTCGGTTACTAACAAAAAAGAGCTATTATTTGATACCAATTTAGCCGTGCTAATAAGTCTATTTTATACAAATAAAGCATATTATGGCATTAAACTGGATTATTCCTAATTTTCTCTTATTGATCAAGTTGAATTTAGACACTTTACTCCGTGAGGGATTTCTGTGGCTACGGGGTGGGGGTGGAATTTGCACTTTTTGACCATTGAAAACATAAAATCTCAAATCTTCCATGGGGACATTTATTCTCTGGGGAGAATGTCTCCCCCGGGTCACCCCATGAATTCAACACTGTTAATGATTTAAAAAAAAAAAATTAGGACTGTTTATCTTTCTGATTTAATTAAGAAATTTAAACATTTAAAAACGGAATGTAAAAAATTATTTTGGAGAAACTATTATTTGTATAATGAATGCCATTGCTGGATCATATACACCTACGTTTACAAATGAACTGAAAATTTAATAGAATAATATTAAACTAGAGAACAGGAATTCTGCTTTTTCAGAATTTAGTGTCGCCCCCAGCATTTCCATTACTTCATTTTCTTCTGATGGACTGATGGCTTCTATTATTATGAAACAGCCATTATAAATGAAGTGTTAGGTGACGATGAAAGAGCAGCCGTAAAAAGTTTGAACTCTGATTTTCTGGTCGGAATGGGGGAAAAAATGGCTATAACTTTTTTTGACGACTGTTTTTTCATCTTCCCCTAACACTTCATTTATAATGGCTGTTTCATAATAATAGAAGCCACCAGTCCATCTGAAGAAAATAACTCGGTTAAGCGGGACTCTACTGCAGTACAAAACATATTTCAATTTTAAGACTTAAAGCACACGTTTTATTTTATGTAAAATGACGTCATTCGCATCCGCTTAAGAATTCCACATTTACGATCTACTCTTAAACATCTACAGTAAAGCATGCATAGCACATCACTATCGCGTAATTATGCACAAATGCAAAAAAATATTCCGTCATAAAAAAAAGGCAATCTAATGATTTATAGATATTTACAATTAAATATAGTATATAATAGTGCCATTGTTTTAACAGAAATCATTCGTTTATATTTTTTTTCAAAATAGCACGTATTTTAATTACATTTTCTTTCGGTTGTTGCGAGAAAATGGGTACAAAAATATATAATTGCTATTTTAAAACTATTCTTCCTTTACTTTCTACAGAAATCGAGTTCTTCTGTTGCCAATATTAAGCAAATGGCTCTAAAAACTACAAAAAAAAAATTAATATTTCAAAAATAAATGGAGATACAGTTTTTAAACAAAATACATTTAAAGGAACTTTTTTTTCTCCAATACAACGGTATAAAAATTGAAAATGTGCGATGCTTAGAAGTTTAAAAAATTGCTAAACAGTATTTAATCGTAATGCTTTCTTTTACGGCTAGCCTCTGTAAGATAACGTTATTTTGTGGACACAAAATAAGCTGGGAGAAAGAAATAGCATACTATACCGGAGGCTAATAACATTTTGTTTTAAACGTGATATATAATTTTAATTGTTTCACTAATTTTCAAGTTTATTGAGAACTTTTTACGTTTCACCCTCATTCCTCTATTTGTATTAACTTAATTTTCTATAACGGTTTCTTTGTAATCAATAATACTCTAAAGTTAAAAAATATATGTTGAGAAAATTAAAAATATTTTTTTTCAAATAATTCTAATTTAATTTGATATTCAAAATTTAAGAAAAGCATTTATCGAATTAGATATATATGGTAAGCATATAGAAATTTTCTTTAAATTTGAAGCTAGGTTATCCTTTATATTAATAAAATTGGTTCTTATTTAATATTATTTTTTTCATTCTTGTTAATAATGTTTGCATTTGTCGTCGTAGAATGTATCTAGCCTCAGCTAGGGATCTAACGAATTTCGGACGATATTCAATATTAAGCAGAATAATGTAGATATTTAGAGGAATAAAATCAGGGTAATACATTTTTAGGTAGATTTCGTAATAAGAAATACTACCTATTACATTTTCCCAACATTTTTGCAGATCTACGCCGATCGTGAAACCATAGAACACCAAACCACCCCCAGTTCAAAACTTTATCTAACTATCCATCCATATATATCACTTTTTTAAGGACACGATAACTTCCATAATTCTGCACAAACCTCTTCCAAACTGATCAAGACCACACCATACTATCAAGGGGCAGAAAATCTCGGTAAAGTTCGTTAATGGTCAAAATCGACTCAAGGGGGTGGAAATAGGGAAGGATTTTGCGAAAACTGAAAAAAACAATAACTTCTTAATTATAATGCATATCAAATCAGTTTAAATTTATTATTACTTCTAGGAAAAGGCCCAAAAAATTATGTATAACAGGTTTTTGATATCATTAAAAATGGGCTCAAGGGGCAATAAAAATAGAGATTTAAGAAGAAAAAAATTCATAACTTCATCAATTCACAATATATAAAATCCACTTAAATTTATTATAAATCCTCTTAATCTTACCTACAACTTTTATATTGACAAGTTTTTGATAGTACCAACTCTTACAGAAAAAAGGGGGAGGGTTAAAAAGAAAAAAAAATCACAACTTCGTCAATTCACAAGATATCAAATCCGCTTAAATTTATTATAAATCTTCTTAATATTACCTACAACTTTTATATTGGCAAGATTTTGATAAAACCAACTCTTACACCAAAAAAAAGAGGGGTTCAAGAAAAAAATATCGTATTAAGGCTGTTCTCAAATCAATAGGGGCAACTTTATGACATAAGTTTTAATTCCTTTTTGTTCGGAAACGCATGAAATTGGAAGGTGTTGTTATACGGAAACTAGGTAATTGAAAGACATTTTCCGTTTTTTTTGTAAACACAATAGATGTTTCAGAAAATACTGTCACAGTTTGAACCAAATTTCCCAACAAAAGGAAAAAAACACTGAACGATGGGAGAAAAATCCCTTGTAGTAGGTCTGCCAATTTTATACAATTACGTTAAAAAATCTGTAGGTCATTGTGTCAGAAAATATCAACCTTGTTCAGCAGTGTAGTTGAGAACACAGCCTTAACATGATTCTGATAAAACCAGTTCAGAAAAATGAAATTAAAAACTCGTCAAAAGCGACCAGAAAAAATTGTCAAACTGTGTTTATCTCTAATCTTGATTTAGCCTTTTTGGTGAAATTAGTTCTTAACTTCGAAATCTATCTGTTACCTGCAGGCCGAGCCGGGAGTGATTTCTTTCTCTTTCTTTTCTTTTTTTTTAAATGATTTTCTCAAATCCAAATTGGCTATTTTCTAACGCATTCATATAGAACCATTTTTATTTCTTACAAGCACAAAATGTACAGCTATTTTCATTTAGATACTAAACAATCAAATTCAATTTTTTTGTGTGAGACTATTTTAGGAATCCATAATCTGCCTATTTGTCATACGTTTTTATAATGAGGCTCCTAAAACTTCGCTTATCGGTGAGAATTTTAACTATTTTTTTTTTTCATTGTGCGCAAAAATATCATTATTTGATAAATTTTATAATACAAATAATGTTCCGATACAACAGTTTGTTGAATTTTCATGATTTTTTTGAAAAATAAACGGATATGGGCAATTGGCATTAAAAAAAAAAAATATTTTATGAACTGAGATAAGGATTACTACTGCAATTTGTTTATGTAGAAAAAGTTAAGTCATATAAACAAGGTTTTTTAAGAAATAATAATCTCTTTGTGATGTTTCAACATATTATATTAAACGTATAAAACAGTTAGACATATGAATAACGAAATCTATATCGAATTAAAAATAAAAAACAAACTGTGCGGTATGAATTTTTTGCTTGCTTTTTTTTACTTCCCTACGTTACAACCAAATTTTATACAATGCAATTTTATATCACACTAGCTGACCCACCCGGCGTTGCCCTATCCCATCATAATAACCTTAAATGAAAGTCAAGTTTGTATGATTTTATATCCTTTGAAAATCTTTTAAATGAACCTAGTTTCGGTTGTTCCATTGCATTCCACAGCGTCTCGTGTGTTTCCAACAAACGTCTTTCCGAACGAACCTGTAATCTGGGCCTACGCTACCTAACACAGCATGTGCCGGAGTGCTCCGCACGTATCGTAGACAATCGAAAACCAAGTCTAGTGAGCCAAACTTCGTAGTAATCAAGCCCATAGAACCGGAAAAACGAATGCATCATTGATGTTCGAAAATCTCGTTAACTGAAGTCTAAGATAAACTTTCATAATCACAGAAAGTAGTATTTTCACAGAAAGTAGCTGAATTGTAATCTAAGTTAAATAAACCAATTCCCGTTGAAATTGGGCCCTTATAACCCGAGGAAACAATTTATCCTTACGCGGTGGAAAGTTGCCTCCCTCCTCCTCTGTAAATTTCACGGTCTACTTTTAAAATTAACACGATATTATTTAATAAACGGATGAAATCCCTTTTCTAAAGTTAAATGGAACATAACCGTAACCTAACCGTAACCTATCTGTAACGGAAATGGAATATAACCGTAACATAACCGTAATCTATCTGTAACGGAAATGGAACATAACCGTAACCTAATTGTAGCCTAACCGTAACGTAACCGTAACCTACTTATAACCTAACCCTAACCTAACTGTAACCTAACTGTAACCTAACCGCAATCTATCTGTAAAATAGACGTATCATGACGGTACGCTAACCGTAAACTAATTATAACCTAACCATATCCTAACTGTGATGTAACTATAACCTAACTGTAACTTAAATGTAACCTAACTGTAGCCTGGCGGTAACCTAACCGTAACCTAATTGTAACCTATCCGTAACCTAACCTTAATCTAACTGTAACCTATCCATAATCTTAATTGTAACCAAACTGTAACGTAACTGTATCCTATCTGTAACCTAATCGTAGCATAAACGTAATCTAACTGTAACCTATCCGTAACCTAACTGTAACCTATCCGTAACTTAACCCTAATCTAACTGTAACCTATCCGTAACCTAACGTTAACCTATTTGTAACTTAAACGTAACCTAATTGTTACCTAAATTTAATCTAACTGTGACGTAACTGTAATCTAACTGTAACCTAACCGTAAACAAAGTTTAACGTAACCGTAAACTAATTATAACCTAACTGTATTCTAACTGTAACCTATCCGAAACCTAACAGTATCCAAACCAAAACCTAACTGGGCTAATCGTCCTCTCGGCTAAATATCCTGTCGGCTAAATGTCCTGTCGGCTAAATGTCCTGTCGGCTAATTGTCTTGTCGGCTAATCGTCTTGTCGGCTAATCGTCTTGTCGGCTAATCGTCTTGTCGGCTAAATGTCTTGTCGGCTAAATGTCTTGTCGGCTAAATGTCTTGTCGGCTAAATGTCTTGTCGGCTAAATGTCCTCTCGGCTAAATGTCCTGTCGGCTAATTGTCTTGTCGGTTAAATGTCCTGTCGGCTAATTGTCTTGTCGACTAATTGTCCTGTCGGCTAATTGTCCTGTAGGCTAATTGTCTTGTCGGCAAATCATCCTGTCTGCTAAACGTCCTGTCGACTAATTGTCCATGTCGACTAACTGTCCTATCGGCTAATTGTCCTGTCGGCTAATTGTCTCTGTCGGCTATCTGTCTTGTCAGCTAACTGTCGCTGTCGGCTAATTGTCCTGTCGACTAAATGTACGTGTCGACTAAATGTACTTGTCGGCTAAACGTCCTGTCGTCTAATTGCTGTCTGCTAAATGTCTTGTCGGCTATTTGGTTGTCTGCTAAATGACATAGACCCATGTCAGTGCCCATAAATTGTGCCCCATAAATTGTAACCCATAAATTGTGCCTTTACTGTAATTTTTCTAACTTCTAAACATCACGCAATTTCATTTTTTACAATGTCGAATAGAAAAACGTTATTTCAAATAAAATTATTTTGAAAATTTTATCTCAATTTTCTAATTTTAATGGTTTTTAAAGTAATTTTCAAGCATGGATATTTTTAATGGTGCGTGCAACCCGATTACGAAAAATGAACCTGTTTACTCTTAATGAAATTGTATAAAGAAAAGACAAATCAATGAGTAACGCTGGTATCATATTTTCGGTGGCAACAACCTAACACAACAATTAATTTCCCTTTTATTGCAATTTAACCTCTAAACCTCACACATTCGATTATTTCAACGTCTTATAGAAAACAAAGTACTTTCAGTAAGATTTGTTTGTAATGTTTATCTCAGTTTACAGATTTTTTTTTTTATGGATTTTAAAGTAATTTTCAAGCATGCATACTTTTTAAATACTCTTGCAACCGAATTACAAAATATTAACTCAGTTGCTCAAAAACATTGTAAATAATTTAGGATTTGCTTGTTTTCGTATAATATTCGATAACAAATTGGCAAACGAAATTAAAACGCCGTGAATAAAATAAAATAAAACACGATCTTAACATATTATAGCTGTAGTGAGTTTGACTACACGTTGAAAAAATTTCATAGAATGTGATGTGATATCTGGCCTTTTTTTTTTCTTGTTCCTAAAATATTTTCATGAAATTTGACTGTCTGTATTAAAGTATATATTTTAATTAAAAGAAAAACATTCAAATTAAGGTGCTACGTCATTTTATCGCTCTTGTAGTTAAATTTTTTATTTTATATATAAAAAAAATGTGAATTTTCTGTTTAAAATGACGTCAATTTCAAAAATTCAGAAATATAGCAACGCGTTATCGTTATTGTTTTCATATTATTGTGTCATTTTTTAGGGTGTGGCAACAGGAAAGAAAAGATTTAATTAGAAAATTTAAAAAGATATATTTCCATAATGTTAAATTATGGAAGATGGTAGAAAAAAGGGATAAATAGTGTTCTGATGATTTTTTAAAGTAGACAGTGATCTTTTCCATGTTCTAAAACGCATGTACAGTCGTGGAAAAAAAAGTAAACACCCTCTACTAACTCCTCAACAAATTATCGTAGACGAAAGTTACTGATACTGAACGATTGGAAATAAAGTCTACTTTTAAATGACGTATATAAAATTTGCTTAGGGGGCCATCTACATATTAAAATGAATCCAAACTTCATTTTTTTCAATGGCAATGCCCAATTGCAACGAGATATTTCAAATCTTTGGTTCAAACTGTGTCTAGAAATGAAATTTCAAGTCATTTCAATGATAAGTTTTTGAATTATAAACATTCAAATTTTAGTACTTCTAATGTTAAATTACATTTCATATTTTAATTTATAACCTCTGAAATTTTGATCCTAATGCTTTAATTTTTTGTGTAGCAATAATACTAACATACCCAAACATAAATACGTTGAATTTGCAATTTTTATAATTTTCTGAAATGAATTATGAATTATGAAATTAATATTAAAAAAAATTATGAATTGCAACCTACAATTTTTTTGATGGATTCAGATTTATTAAGTCCTGCTTTATGGAAATCCAAAATTTCACATTTTTTCTACCAAGTAGTTTTCAAATTATGCTTAAAAAACGGCAAAATGATGGTTTGAGGAACCGTCTGTGGTAGAAGTGACAAGATATTTTGAAATTTCTTATGCTATCCTGTAATCTAACAGTCTTAATTGACTGCTTAAGTTGCCTTGATCCAGAAGAGAGCTCTCTCGGTTAACAATCGAATATCAAACTTCAATTTGGATACAACCCTTAAAATACGCTCGTTTTAAAATAATTAATTTCTCGGAAATTTATAGTACGAATTGCATAAAAATTTGTTTTTAGACTAATTGAAGGGTGTAGAGTTCATTTATGCTGTCAGAATTGTGTACTGCTATTGAAAAAAAACAAAGTTATGGTTCGTTTTAATATGTAGATGCCCCCCCCTAAGCAAATTTTATACATATCATTTAAAATTAGACTTTATTTCCAATCGTTCGGTACCAGTAACTTTCTTCTACGATAATTTGTTGAGGAGTTAGGAGGGGGTGTTTACTTTTTTTTTCCACGACTGTACATGGAGTTTCGTGAAAATCGATCTAAAATTGAAGATTTGTATAAAGGGCATACACACAGAGAACGGCTTTTATATATAGAGATATATGTCCACATAGATGTATATATACATACATGTATATATACATATATATGTATTTATAACACTGGTGCCCGGCTAACCGGAAAGTGCGAAATCATCTAACCGGTGGTGCTGATATGCTGCATTTTTTAGAAAGTATTAACATGTATGAGATAGAAGAAAGTTTTGGGATTGCCACAGCCGACTAGTTTTTAACTGGAGACTCGGAACAAATTTTTCTCTTTTGTTTTTTAATCAAGTAGGCTCTCTGAGGTCTTATGAATTCTCTACTTAAGATATTTTTTAAACACATATAAAGAAAGTACAAATATATATTATATCTTTCACTTTAGAAATTGATATATGTTATTGGTATGCGGCATGTTCGGTATTGAAAATTAAGTGTGTAGCATTTTCGGTTCATTTACAGGGACACTCAAAAGAATTCCGTCACATTACGGTCTATGGCGAAAAATCGTTTGCAGTGAGTTTTAATTATATTACACCATTTTAAACATACTGAAATTTATAAATATCACTGAAATGTAAGAAAAGGTTCTTATACAACGTGGTAAGCACAGATTTTATCGTTCATTTACATGGACACACAAAAGAATTTAGCTACAGAAGAAAATGAATAATAATTGAACGAGCCTACGAACAATCATTACTGGAAGAGCGTTTTCCGTTGTGTTATGCGTTTTTTAATTTAATTGTTTTTTTTTTTTTTTTTTTTTTTTTAGGTAGATTTCGTAAGAAATACTACCTATTGCAGTCGTTACCATGGTGCGACTTTTGAAAAATTCCTTCATAACTTTTCATTATAGGACCCCAGGAACCCAAAACCACCTCCACCTAAAACGTTTATATACTGGGTGTCCCAAAAAGGACTGACTGATTTTAAAATTCAATAACTTGTAAATGGTGACAGATATTTAAAAAATTCTTGCAGGAGGGTTATGAATAAGGTCAAAAGTTTTTTTTACAGTGATTTTCAATTTTAGTTCGAATTACAAACAATAGATGGCGCTGCGATCAATATACGCTAAATTCAGGCTCGATTTTTGGTACTTCGTGGCCCGGATAATACATTTCCATCTCCTTTTTCCGCATGAAACAAGAGAAAGGACCAAAAATCGAGCCTGTATTTAGCGACTATTGCTTACAGCGCCATCTATTGTTTGTAATTCGAACTAAAATCGAAAATCACTGTAATAAAACTTTTGACCTTATGCATAAACCTCCTGCGAGAAATTTTTAAATATCTGTCACCGTTTGCAAGTTATTGAATTTTAAAATCAGTCAGTCCTTTTTAGGACACCCGGTATATATATACCGGGTGTCAAAAATGACTGATGGATTTTAAAATTCAATAACTTGCAAACGGTGACAGATATTTAAAAAATTCTTGCAGGAGGGTTATGTATGATGTCAGGAGTTTTTTTACTGTGATTCTTGATTTTAGTTCGAATTTCAAGCAATAGATGGTGCTGACAGCGATTGACGCTCAGTCGATGCCTAAACTGACGTCACTCAGCATTCTTGCGGAGGAAGGAGATTAAGGATATGGAGTGGTTCTTATTCGCCAGCACAATCTTGCTCTTAGGGCCCGATTCTGAACCCATTCGATATGATTTCAATGGAGTGCGTTGTTGCCATGGAAGCAACAAATTCTTCGATAGTGGAATACAGCGTTAAGAACTGGGCATGAATTTAAGAAGTAGTATTCGAGTTTGCAGGCGATTTTACATTGATGAAGTTTTATTTTCCTGAATTAAATTACTTTTTATGGTCTGATTTAAAGAATATTTTATGCATCGTATTTTAAAACTAGGTGAAGAGATGTAGAATTTTTTGTTGTTGTTAAAAAATTCATAACTTTTATTACATTCGAGTAAATTTTAGATCTTTTAAGGAAGCTCATCAGTAGATTTTTATGAATGTTGGATAATAATCGTGAAAATGGTTAATAGTATATTGTTGTTCAAAATAACTAGTTAAAAACAAATATTAGAAGTTACCTTGTTTAACCCTTTTGAATAGGGGTATTATATCTTTGCATTAAAATTAAAAAAGTAAAATGAATGCTAGTTAATTAAAATTTTGTTTGACACTGTGATATTAAAATATTGTACTACATGCAGCTTCATCTTGATGTTTGATAAAATAAAACTAGTCAATATTTTTTATCTACATCTACTATTTAAATTGTAAAAATGTGTTAAAAGAATTCTTGGAGTTTGATTTTTTTACGCTTTGGCAACTCTTTCTGCACACAAATGCTAATATGCATATATTTTTTAATAACAAAGATATCAATGGTATCTAATGTGATAAACTAAGTTCAAATTAAACTTGACAAGAGTCTAAAACTTAGTAGTACTTAAATTATTGAAGGCCACAAACAAATTTTTATTGAAATTTTTATCTTGATATAAATTAAAACCGTATTTCTAATAGCACTTTTTGTTTGAATGCAATTGTAATTTTAAAACTTTTTAGTTTATATAATTTTTAAAAAAAAATCATGAATCGTAATAATCAGGTCTCGGCAAATGCGATCGCCACTTGTAACCAATATTTTTTACTTGATGTCCAATATTTTTAATTTGGCGGTTTTTGCAGTGTTAACGAAAGAACAAAGTGTAAACGGCATTTTCCATATGATGCACAGAAAACGACATTCTTTGCTGCTCTAGCCAGCTAGCATGTCATTTCATGTGATTAGAATTTGGGGGAGAGGATGGGTCGTTCTTACGGGTTGTTTACCAATGTTATTTGCAAGAGGGTTCGGTTTACAGTTTTTCAAAGAAATTTGGCAGTAGTGACCGAGGGGGGGGGGGATTGAGAGAGAATTTTAAATATTAGAATAATAACTATATTTAATGAAGAATATTTTATAATTATACATGTTTAGTGTTTGAATTATCATCCATAGTAAATGGAAAAAAAAATCCACTGAAAATCAGAAGGACATTTTTTGGAGGGGGGGGGGGGAGGTATTTAACCTTAGCGATTTCATTGTTGTATTAAATAAATCCTTAGATTGTTGTATTAAATCAATCCTTTGATTGTTGTATTAAATAAATCCTTTGATTGTTGTATCAACCCGTAAGAACAACCCATCCTCTAATCACATGATATGACATGCTAGCTGGCTAGAGCAGCAGAGAATGTCGCTTTCTGTGCCTGATATGGAAAATGCCGTTTACACTTCCGTTAACACTACAAAAACCGCCAGATTAAAAATCTTGGTCGTCGAGTAAAAAATATTGGTTGCAAGTTGCGATCGCATTCGCCAAGCATTGATTATTACGATTCATGAATTTTTAAAAAATATATGTAAATTAAAGAGCTTTAAAATTGCAATTACATTACAACAAATGTGCTATTAGAAATATGGTCTTAGTTTATGTCAAGATAAAAATTTCAATAAAAATTTGTTTGTTGCCTTCAATAATTTAAGTACTACTAAGTGTTAGACACTTGTCAAATTTAATTTGAACTTAGTTTATCACATTAGATATAAATGATAGCTTTATTATTAAAAATATATGCATATTAGCGTTTGTGTGTAGAAAGAGTTGCTAAAGCGTAAAAATTCAAAATCCAAGAATTCTTTTAACACATTTTTACAATTTAAATAGTAGATGTTGATATGAAATATTTACTAGTTTTATTTTATCAAACATCAAGATGAAGCTGCATGTAGTACAATATTTTAATATCAAACTGTCAAACAAAATTTTAATTAACTAGAATTTATTTTATTTTATCAATTTTAATGTAACCATATAATACCCCTATTCAAAAGGGTTAAACAAGGTAACTTCTAATACAGTAAACTCTGTCTAAGCCGGAATCGGTCGGGACTGAGAACATTTTCCGTGGTAGACAATATTCCGACTTATGCAAAAAAAAAAAAAAAAAAAAAAAAAAATCCCTTGCCGATGACGTTTTTCCATTGATTTTCCTGACTCGAAAATTGGTTGAAAACTGAAATTCTGAAAGATCCTTTGTCTTTATAAATAAATGGGAAACGCTTTTCAATTTCTTGGTACTGCTATAATGTATGCGAATTGGATGTTTACGTTTACACACACAAAAATCAATAAACTTAGAGAATGAGACAGAATGGTATCATGTTGTATTTGGGTACAACCTTAAAGTATAATATATTGTACTTTAGAAAATATATATTTTAATAAATGTGCATTCTACTAGAAATAATAACTTTTAAATGCAATTTTGTATAGGAAAAAACGGCATAAGCAAGAATTCCTTAAAAATTAAACAGTTCCTGTTCTTTTGAATTAATTTTTTCGAAGTGTTACACAATTTAACTAACATGCTCGACATTGAGTATTTGACTTTAAAGTATTTCACAGTGAGTATTTGACAGTTTTAAAGTTTGACAAACAAAATGCCTTTCATTTTTAAATTATACTTTTTTCCGCCTTATGCAAAATTTTGGTTTCCATGGAACCTTAAAATCCTTTCCGTTTCCGCGTTAGACAGATTCCGCCTTATGCAGCATAAATTAATGTAATTTTCTATGGGTTCGCCGGGACTTGAAAAATTTTCCGCGGTAGACAGATTTCCGGCTTGCACAAAGTCTGCCTTAGACAGAATTTACTGTATTTGTTTTTAAGTAGTTATTTTGAACACAGTATACCATTAATTATTTTCCCGATTATTATCCAACATTCATAAAAACCCACTGACGAACTTCCTTAAAATATCTAAAATTTATTAGAATGTAACAAAAGTTATGAAATTTTTAACAACAGCAAAAAATACTAAATTTCTTGATCTAGTTTTAAAATATGATGCATAAAATATTCTTTAAATCAGACCATAAAAAGTAATTTAACCCGGGAAAATTAAACTTCATCAATGTAAAATCGCCTGCAAACTCGAATTCTACTTCTTAAATTCATACCCAGTTTTTAACGCTGTATTCCACTATCGAAGAATTTGGTGTTTCCATGGCAACAATGCACTCCATTGAAATCATATCGAATGAGTTCAGAATCGGGCCCTAAAAGCAAGATTATACTGGCGAATAAGAACCACTCCATAGCCTTAATCTCCTTCCTTCGCATTACTGTTGATTGACGTCAGTTTCAGCCTCGACTGAGCGTCAATTGCTGTCAGCGCCATCTATTGTTTGAAATTCGAACTAAAATCAAGAACCACAGTAAAAAAACTCCTGACATCATACATAACCCTCCTGCAAGAATTTTTTAAATATCTGTCATCGTTTGTAAGTTATTGAATTTTAAAATCCATCAGTCATTTTTGGGACACCCGGTATATATGTATGTATGTACTAAATTTTGTCCGCACGATAAAAGTCGCAATTATGCACGGATCGTCTTCAAACTCGCCAACAACTTTGAGATAGCTAATATCTCGGCGGGGATTGAAAATGGGCTAAATCGGCCCAAGGGAATGGAAATGGGGAGGGTTCAAAATTTTGAATACTGCCTTAACATGATTCTGATAAAACCAGCTCTTACACAACAATGACAGGAAAAAATAAATATTTTTCTTTATAGCAGTTGCCAACAATTAAAAAAAAGCAATAAAATTCTCACCATAACAATTGCTTTTCTATTGCAAGATTTCACGTGAAAAATTAAATAAAATAAATAGTTTGAATAATTGAAACAAAATGAATATTACGTCATAAGTTTTCTAGAGCAAGATTTCCCATGAAAACTCAAAATGAAATAAATAGTTTGACGAATTAAAAAAAAAATATTGCATCAAATTGGAAATAAAACGGACCTCAGCAGGTCAATATGTAACGTCATGTGAGTTTGAAGAAACGTATTAAAACATGATGAAAACCCGACAATGGAAATATTAACTTATTTTAACACTCTGAGGTTCTCTGAATTTGTTTTAGCTATTTTTTAAACCTATTCCATATACATGCGTGTGTGTATTCGTGTATATTAGAATTTTCACAAAATGTTTAGCTCCCTAGAGCTCATTTTTAGTGAAGGAACTGGGTTTATCTCTAGTCTTGATTTAAGTTTTGTTGGTGAATTTAGTACTTAACTTCGAAATCTACCTCCGCCTGTAGGCCCGAGCCGGCAGGGATTTTTTTAATATTGCTTGGTGTGTATAAATTCTATTGAGCATATGCAAGACAGTACAACAGTTTTGAACAACATCAGTTTATTGGCGGAAATTGCTGAATGGAAATTTTCAACTGTGCTATGCGTTTAACTGAACTAACTTTGAATATACTATGTAGTATACATACATATCTATTCATATACACGGCTGCACAAAAAAAAAGTCGTATATTTTCCCGACTATTCATGGTAAAAGCAGAAATGGACTTTTCAAATACATTATGCGTTTTTAAAAATTGTTCATTTAGATATCATCTTTCACGTTAGTAAATAGTGAAGTTTTGTTATAGTTATAGTATTCTGAATGTGTTGGAAAGTATTTCATAATCTATGATGTACACATGATTTTTCGTGCTTGTTTGTTTGTGTCAAGATTCTCTCTTGCTTTCCCACTCCCTACCGGCAAGTATGTATTAACCCTTTATGTACTGAATTATGAATTCATGAAAATTTTATCTTCTAAAGCATTTTCCGTGAATTTTTTATACTACATTAGAAAATTTACATAATCATTTGGTACTATTTAGTTATCCCGTTGACCAAAAGTCTATCGCCAAACTATAACATTAAATGCCAATAATGGTTGATCATAAATGTCACATTCACTTGACTTTAAGCAAGTTACACGTGTTTACATCATCACATGATTTTTATTTCGACGTTTTATTTGTATTTTTATTAATGTTATACTAATTTATTTGTTCTTTTGTTATTTAAAATTTAAAAAAAATGTCAATTTGTATAATTTGGCAAAATTGGTCCACGGGATAACTAAGTTGTACCAATCATTTAATAAATTTGAGAAGGATTGAAGGATTTAGAAGGATTAAGTAAATTTGAATTTATAGGGATTTTGTGCAATATTTATAACCCCACTCAAATACTTTATTTTAAGTATTTTTCTTAGTATTTTGTAGAATTAGGAAATGTACAAATATAATGTTCTTACAATTGAAATATAGAAATATTTCCGAATTGAAAAATCCCCCCCCACCCCCCCCTCAACGCCAAGAAGGCTGAAAAGATGCAAAGGCAAAATAAATCACCTTTTAAAAATATTTTTTATGTGTAATCAATAATGCTTTTAGAAAAAAAATAAAGTAATGCATCTATAACTCATTCTAAACTGTATTACTACTAATCAATACATTAAATGAATTTTATAACAAGTTATTTTAATGGTACTTATAAGTACCGTTAGTAGATGAAGGGTTAAACTATGACACAATATTATTAAGGTGATTCTAATGAAAATTTATAGAATATTTCTGTACTCACTAGAGTTGCCAGGTCTCCCGATTCAAGCGTCGTGATGTCCCGATTCTCAGGGGCTCCAAGACCCGTCCCACGGAACCTCTATTTGGGACGCCAAATGTCTCTATTTTTCACGATGCATTAATTCCTCTGAATTCCTTTTAGTACCGTGCTGTTCGTTAGTCTATATCAAGCGAAACTTAATACAGTAAAGCATGGTAAAGCAAAACCTGTCTATAAAGAAACATTTTTATGATTCCGCCGAAAAGAATAGCGTAAAAATACATCTGTTAAAATGGAATATTTTTTCCGTTCCTAAGCAATTTTGTCTTTATAATGTAAAACCTATGCATTTTTATTAACAAAACTTGTGAAAACGGTACCTGTGTATAGCACAATCCTATTTGAAAAGTAAAAATTTCCTAGTCCCTGCCTAATCAATACCATACAATTATAACATTTTAAGACCGAAAGAATTTTGATAGTTTTGGTGCACTGTAAAAAAAAAAAAAAAAAAAAAAAAAAAAAAAAAAAAAAAAAAAAAAAATCCGTAAAGTTACTGAAGTTTTTCTAGGAAACTGGGATTCCTAGAACATTTTATGTAACGGCAACAACAAAAATTCATTTAACAGACACACTTTTGCGTCGAAAATCAAAAAGTCTGTAAGGTTACCAAGAATGTTTTAGGAAACTGTGATGTCTAGAACTTTTCATGTAACTGCAACCAGGGTTACAGATAAAATTTTAGTAAGATTAGTGTAATTTTAGCAGATTCATTTGTAAAGTTGCAGATTTCTGTAGCTTTACTAAAACTATTTTTGTAGATTTGCAGCTTTTTTTGTACAGTTACAGATGAAAATTTAGTAAGCATGTAACTTTACACCTGTCGAACAACAGATTTTTTTTTTACACTGTGGTTTCGTTTAATTAATAGGATCATATTTGATTGAAAAAAATATTTTTTTTAATATTCGATATTAGGGTATGCCAAAGGAGGATCCACGCAATTCTGTAGGCTAAGGTTCGACTTTAAATAGCAGATAAAGAGGAAAATGTTTTTTTTTTCTTTACGACCATCTACACAATTGTGTAGGTCCGGTCTTAAGGGGGCAGCTTATCTTAAAATTGATCAAAAATTAGATTTTTCTCTTTTAATATTAAATGAAAGCTTGTTTAATTGTGAATATTTTGACACCTCATTTTTGCCCATACTGTAATTATATTGCGAGATATTTTAAATTTTGTTAACGCACTCAGCGTAGTTACCCACACAAATTAAACTTTAAATGGCTTTTTGTCTATGTTCACATTTTCTTCACTTTCCTGTTTTAGACATGCTAAGGCTTTTTTTGAATTTAAGATAGAGATTTAAACTTTTTGTTACATGTTTTTTATTATATACACTGTAGAAAAAAATCTGTAAAGTTACTAAAGTTTTTCTAGGAAACTGGGATTCCTAGAACTTTTTATGTAACGGCAACAAGAAAAATTCTTGTAGCAGACGCTGTTACAGGAATTTTTGTTGTTGCTGTTACATAAAAAGTTCTAGGAATCCCAGTTTCCTAGAAAAACTTTAGTAACTTTACAAAATTTTTTTTACAGTGTATGTGATTAATCTGCGCATAAAATTAGTCTTCAGGTTTTTTGTTATTTAAAAAAAAAGTATATTGAAGCTGTGTTAGATTTAATCGTTTTACACCACATGTATACTATATCAGTAAAAAAATTATATTAAATGTAATATTAGATGTGTCTAAAAATCCATGCGCAGTCTTGTGTAATACACATTTGAAAATATTTAAAAAAAATTGGAAAGAAATATCAATTTTTAAAAATGTAGTAGGGATTTTAAAAAATTCAAATTTTTATTAACTTTCATAAAATTTTAATTTAAGATGTGGTTTATTTTATTTTAAATGTTCTTTTGGTTGAACATTGAAATGCAGTGAGTTCACCATTTGAACCATGTTTTTTAAAATAAATAAAAAATTGTTGAAAAGGTAAACTGTCCCCTTACAGGGATAACTGCTCAAACAGAAACCTCCCTAAAACAGAATTTGTTTTCGGCCCCAAGCGATTTCGTTTTCACACATTTTACTTCATAAGATTATTCTATTTATTTACATACCTATTCATATACACGGCTACACAAAAAAGTCGTATATTTTACCGACTATCTATCTATCTATCTATCTATATTATAAAGGACAAACATATCTGTGCGTAACGCATACGTCATTCTGCGAATGGCAACACTTTGAAATTTGAAATGAAATTTCGGTTTTGCAATTTTCGCTACTGCAAATTTTTTAACTTCTAAACATCGCACAGTTTCAATTTTTACACCGTTGTATAGAGAAAAAAAAGTACTTTTTTAAATGGAATTTGTTTGAAAGCTCTATCTCAATTTATTTTTGAGATATTAATTTTTTTATAATTTTTAGTAGCACTTTTGTAATTGTGGCAACTGAAGTACTCCATTTCTATTAAAAGTAAAGGGAAAATAGTCCTGGTTTATTTATTTTTATTGATTATATCCTTATTGATGCCATTTTCACATTACAAATAAAAGTAACTTTTTTCTAATTTTTGAACAGAAAATGACGTCAGCCATTAAAAAAAGAAACACGCATTCTTCTTCATAAATCAAAAGATTGAAGAAGATATTTCAATATTTTTACATTACGCTGATACTGAGTTTGAGACGCTAGGCAAAATAATACAGTGAATAAAAATGATGTCATATTTAAACAAAACAATCATTTTCTTTGATAAAAATAAATATTTGACCAATACTAAATGGGCAATACTATGGCAACTAAAGGCAAATTTCTGAGTGGTAAATTTTCGCGGGTACTGAGATTAGAACTTAAATTTTATGCGAATGTTCACATGAAAAGTTGTATCGGAGGACAAACGTGACTTTAAGTTTGGAAATACATTCATTAATAATGTATTGCGCGTTAAAATACTTTTAAATTGTGAATTTGAGTGGTGCGTATGTAAATTTTGAGAATGTGAAAATAACGTACAGTTTAGATTTTATGGGGGAAAATTTTATGATGTGACAAAGCGAAATTCTTTTTACTGATTTTTCATCCTGTAAAAACAAACGTAAGAGCCTGAATCGATGACTTCAACATAATTACTCATCTTGATTACGTAGTCTAATACAGTTTAATTTTTCAATAATTTTAGCAGTTGAAGTTTTTGGAAATAATATTTTGGTAATTTTAGGTTAAAAATATTATTTGTTTCAAGAGTTAGATAACCAATGCGAGATGAATTTTTTATTGTAATTATTTTTGTAGGTTTATTATAAATTCGATCTAACAGTTCCATTCTAAACATTTTAATTCGTCGAATTTCGACGGGTTCCAACTCGTTGATGGTAACAGTAGGAATAGAGTTTTCCAATGCATTATGCTCTTTTAAAATTGTTCATTTAGACATCACCTTTCACGTTAGTAAACTAGGAAGTTTTGTTACAGTATTCTGAATGTGTTTGAAAGTGTTTCATGATCTCTGCCGTACGCATGATTTTTCGTTCTTGTTTCTTTATGTAAAGTCATTTGTGAAAAATAAATTTCACTTTATTTTTCATCGTTAGAGAAAAAGAAAATTTTGTTAGTTAAATTTTAAAATAGAGAGAGTGACAATGATTCTTCCTTGATTTCCTACTCCATACCGACACCTATGTACAGCCGAACCTCGTTATCCCGACACTCATGACCAGAAAAAAGTGTCGTCATAAGCGGAGTGTCGCGGTAACCGAAGTTGGAGAAAAATATGTTTATAAAAAGCTGTATTTTTAATTAAATTAAGACAATTTTAAATTCATAACTGTTCTTGCAGTTTTAAGCAATAGAAGATTATTATTAAACAAAATATACATAAAAACAGAATTGAAAAGAATAAAAAACAGATTTATGATGACTTGATTGTTATTGTTACATGAAATATTGACGAATTAAGGTATGCTTATTCCTAGATGTACTTCCTACAATTCTTTTTTACAATGTTACACAATGAATTGTAATCAATATTCGTTGTTTCCGAAATGGATGTTAGATACTGATTGCTTCGATGCAATGCAGTGCTTCGGTTTTAGTCGGATGAAAAACGCCGTGAAGCAAGAAGCACCACGAAAGCGCCGCCTGACCAGAACAAAAAGGCCGCGAGCACACTGATACGTCTATCATGGAGATTAAGTGGGTCATTCATAGTGTGTGGGTTTATTTATTCAGATGAAGGATTGAAGTAAAATTTCTCATTTATCTTAATGGGTATTTTAGACTTTTTTGTGAAAAGTTTGGTTAAGACATTTCTTACCGCTAATTTCCGTGCTTATAAGATGGATTATGAAAAATGGACAATTTTCCTAAACCGTCGGGATATCCGGAGTTGAAAATTATTCAACGACTTAAAATCCGGAGTTTAATTGCATTAAAATCATATACTGAAAATCGGGACTTTGAAAAACTGACGTGATAACCGGAGTGACGTGAAAACCGGGTGTCGGGATAACGAGGCCCGACTGTATTAACCTTTTATCTACTGAGTTATGAATTCATGAAAATTTTATTTTCTAAAGCATTTTTAGTGAATTTTTAAAACTACATTAGAAGATTTACATAATCATTTAATAAATTTTAGAAGGATTGAAAGATTTAGGATTCATTAAATTTGTGATATATTTTGGTTTTGTGATATATGTGTGTGTGTGTGTGTTTTGATTTTTTGATTTTGTGATATATTTATAACCCCACTTAAATCTTTTATTTTAAGTATTTTTCTTAGTATTTTGTAGAATTAGGAAATGTACAAATGTAATGTTCTTACAATAAAAATATAGAAATATTTCCGAATTGAAAATCCCCCCCCCCCCCCCCAACGCCAAGAAGGCTGAAAAGATGCAAAGGCAAAATAAATCATCCTTTTAAAAATATTTTTGTTTTGTGAAACCAATAATGCTTTTGGATAAACATAAATTAATGGAACTATAACTCATTCTAAACTATATCACTACTATTCGGTGTATTAAATAAATTTTATAACAAGTTATTTTAATGGTACTTATAAGTACGTTAGTTCATGAAAGGTTAAACTATGACGCAATATTATTGAGGTGATTCTAATGAAAATTTATAGATTATTTCTGTTCTCACTAGAGTTGCCAGGTCTTCCGATTTAAGTGTGATGTCCCGATTTTCAGGGGCTCCAAGACACGTCCCGCAGAACGTCTACGCGGGACGCCAAATGTCCCGTTTTTTCAGGATGCACAAATTCTTCTGAATTCTTTTTAGTACCATGCTGTTCGTTAGTCTATATCCAGTGAAACTTAATGCAGTAAAACCTGAGAAAACAAAACCTATAAAGGAACATTTTATGATTCCGCCGAAAAGAATAGCGTAAAAATATACCTATTAAAACGGAATATTTTTTCAGTTCCTAAGCTAATTTATTTTTATTGGTCAAAACCTGTGTATTTTGATTAACAAAACTTGTGAAAACGGTTCCTGTGTATAGCGGAATCCTATGTGAAAAGTAAACATTTCCAACCCTCTGCCTAATCAGTACGGTACAATTATAACACTATAAGACCGAAAGAATTTTGATAGTTTTGGTGCATTGTAAAAAAAAAAATCTGTAAAGTTACTTTTTTTCAAAAAAAAAAAAAAAAAAAAAAAAAAAAAAAAAAGGCCATTTTTAGGGTTTTGTTCATCTGACGAAACCCTATTCGTCTCGCTCCTCTGTCTGTCTGTCCATCACAAAGCCAGTTCTCAGAAACTATACATGTTGGAGACATGAAATTTTGGGTACTTATAGCTGAACACCTCACATCATACGACAAATCATAAAATTTTGAAAAAGTCGTGCATTTAACCCTTTGGGCTCCCATATGTGTATTTTAAATAATCCTTTCTAAGTGAGTCTCTAATTAGGTTGGAGGCGTGAAATTTGTCATACTTATAGCTGAACACCTCACATCAAACGCAAATCATAAAATTTTGAAAAAGTTGTAAATTTAACCCTTTGGGGTCTCACCTGTGCATTTTAAACAGTTATTTCTAAGTGAGCCCTAATTCGGTTGGAGACGTGAAATTTTGCATACTTATAGCTGAACACCTCACATCATACGAAAAATTATAAAATTTTGAAAAAGTCCTACATTTAACCCTTTGGGCTCCCACATATGTATTTTAAACAATTCTTTCTAAGTTAGCCCCTAATTAGGTTGGAGGCGTGAAATTTTGCATACTTATACCTGAACAACCCACATCAAACGAAAAATCATAAAATTTTGAAAAAGTTGTAAATTTAACCCTTTGGGGTCTCACATGTGCATTTTAAACAATTCTTTCTAAGTGAGCCCTATTTAGGTTGGAGGCATGAAATTTTGAATACTTATAGCTGAACACCTCACATAAAATAACAAATCATAAAATTTTGAAAAAGTCGTACATTTAACCCTTTGGGCTCCACACATGTGTATTTTTAACAATTCTTTCTAAATGAGCCCCTAATTAAGTTGGAAGCGTGAAATTTTGTATATTTATAGCTGAACACCTCACATCAAATGACAAACTATAAAATTTTGAAAAAGTTGTGCATTTAACCCTTTGGGCTACCACATGTGTATTTTAAACAATTCTTTCTCTAAGTGAGAACCTATTTAGGTTGGAGGCGTGAAATTTTGCATACTTATAGTTGAACACCATCATGCGACAAATCATAAAATTAAAAAAAATCGTACATTTAACCTTTTGGGCTCCCACATGCGTATTTTAAGCAATTCTTTCTAATTGAGCTCCTTATTAAATTGGAGATTTGAAATTTTGCATACTTATAGCAGAACACCTGAAGCCGGCGACAAATCATAAAATCTTGAAAAAGTCTTACGTTTAACCCTTTGAGCTACCACATATGTATTTTAAGCAATTCTTTCTAAGAGAGCCCCTAATTAAGTTGGAGGTAAGAATTTTTGCATACGTATAGCTGAATACCACAGACCACACGACAAATCATAAAATTTTCAAAAAGTCTTATATTATTTACTCCTCCCGGCTCTAACTTGTGTATTTTAAGCAATTTTTATAACCTCCGCCCTTTTCACCGTGGGAGCACTTTTCCAACTTTTGCCGTCATCCCTTTGACCATTCTTTCATATTATGCACCATGGCCTTACATATTTTAGTTCCACTTTTTACCGCCAGGTGTGCCTACTTATCTCGGGTGCTATGGGCATAATCCCCTCGACTAATATATCTACGGATAGTATGTAAATCGGGGTTTCGTTCGGATAGAGGTTTGTTTAGAATAGAGTGCGGCCCCTGGTTACGAAATGTGGAACTAACAGATTTTTCAAAATGATAAAGTGTTTTGAAAGGAATATTAAACGAAACCCTCTGTGCGATCTGTGATCACACTTACCCACTTGTTTTCCCATTCTGACCAGAAAATCAGAGTTCTAACTTTTTACGGCTGCTCTTTCATCTTCACCTAACACGTCATTTATAATGACTGTTTCATAATAATGGAAGCCATTAGTCCATCAGAAGAAAATTATCCACTCCAAATTTATATAAGTTCGATTGAAAGAGACTATTTAATACTTTGAGCAGAAAGAAGAGGCTACACCCGCAATCTTCATGACACTCTTAGAATCACATACTTGCCAATGTGTTCGGTTTTGTTACCTCTAAAATAGAAGACAAGTTTTCGCCATATTTAATTGTTGACAATTGCTAGATTTCGGGGATTGAATTAGGCAAACTTTACTGGTAATTTTAGAGGTAAGAAAAAATTTTTAGAAATTGGTAGCTCTGCAGTACCGTAATACGGCAGAAAAATGGCACTCAACAAACAAAAAACTATCAAGCGCCTTTTTAAATAAACAATTTCATTCCCCGTTTTTCTTATAAAAGTAACGGAAATATTACTAGTACCATAAAAATTAATGAATTAAATGAAAATTTATATTTTATCTACTTAATTGGTGTCGATTTGTGTAAATTCGATTTATCCGAGGATTTTGTTTATCCAAGGTGAGCTTGGTTCATATTAACTCGGAAAATTGGGATTTTAATGCATAGTAAATTTATATTTAACCGTAGAAAAACCAATTAAAAAAATGCATTCAAGATTCTAAATAATTAGAAAAAACTTTACAGAGAGCCTTCTATATGTATGAAACTGTAATAATATTTTTTAAAGAATTCCACGAACCGGAACAATATTTTCCATACTTTCACAAACCGGAACAGTAATTGTCTCAATTTCACGAACCAGAATATCGTTGAGGTTTGCTCCGGTACATTTCGCGCCGTGGTCGTATGTGTAGAATATTCAAATCAGGACTTGTAGTTAAGGATATACGCAGTATACCTTTTAAGAAACTTCTTATACCCAATGTCTGTTTCTCCAATCAAGCTCCCCGTGCTTTTCTTTTCTTTCTTTCTTTTTTTTTCTTTTTGCAACTACAGTAATCAGGCTGAGTCAGACAGATAATATTAATTGTGACGTGTGAATGTGATTGTTGATAAATTGTTGATAAATTCTTAATGTGTCTTATGATGTTACATACAGCGTCTAGAATACCTAGTGTGGAAATATGCTATCCAAACAGTGCTAAAAATTTGTATCCCTTAAATGTGCGACGATATTGCTAAAATCCCAAGTGTCAATCGCAGCGACATCTGCGGGATTTTCGTATTACTAGTATTACATTGTATAGACTATCAGTATCTTGCAGTTGTAGAAAATATCCTGCAGATGTCGCTGCGATCTTCATATTTCAGCAGCATCGTTGCACATTTAAGGGATATAATATTTTAGCACTTTTTTAAGTATTACAGGGATAGCCGATTTCCACACTATATATTCTAGGCGCTATAATGTTACAGGTACACTATTTATGAGCTTTTCTAATTCAGGCCTGTAAGATTCTTTTGTAAATAAGTATTAATCATGGAACATTGGAACATTAATTGAGCATGGAACATTGCTTGTGAGCATGGAACATTGCTTGACATCTCAGCTGTTGGCAAATGAAAGATGCCATTATTCACACGATTCAAAACATGCAACAATATTACCTTCTGCAGTGTAGTAGTGGTTGCGATCAGAGTTGAATTCAGGCACTTTTCTCCGGGAGGGATTTCTGTGGCTCCGGGGGGGATTATAGAGTTCCGGGGGATTGCACTTTTTGACCATTGAGAACACAAAATCTCAAATCTTCCGAGGGGAATGCCCCCCCCCCCCCCGGGCCACCCCCTGAAATCAACACTGGTTGCGATACACACACGCTTTATACGATGGCATCTCACAGTGGAAGCCATAAGACATACTGCAATTCAGGAACTCCATCTAATCGTAATTTATAGAAAAAACATGAAATATTGTAAATTTGGAAGTTCATTTTTCTGAGACGTGAGGGAGTGGGGGCGATGTCAAAAATTTGTAATAGTGGAAAGAGTCAAAGCTTTAATCGCGCCTATCATATATATTACTCCTTTTACTATGCATTTACGAAACGAAAAACGACAAATGAAGTGTCATTCGAAAGGTTTTTGAACCGAGTTCTGACATAGTACACTCACATTGCGTTAAAACATGCCGCTGTTTAAAAATTGCAGTTAATTAAAAATTGAATCAGCATTCTTTTCATAAATGAAATAAAAGATTTTTCTCAAATAAATAATGCCACAGAAGTAAAATACTGCATTATATCATAAAGATTAGAAATGAAAAATAGTACAAAAAAGATAAAGTGTGACGTCACCGAAAGGATTTATTTTGTTTTTGTGATAAAAGCAAGATTGAAATTGAAGTGTTTAGAAAAATACTCGTAAATACCTTCGATGGACCAAAGCAGTGGTATATCACGTATAGTCTGAAATTTATGCTTTGTTATATTATATTGAATTGTTTCTTATATGTATTCAATTTATTTGTTTTGTTCCTTGTTTTTCGGAAGCGATGGCATCATCCTTTAATGTTGTTAATATATGACTGTTATTTTTTTCTCGCATGTACATTTTGCTATTTTCTATCATTTTTAACACTTTCCAACAAAGTTGAAAAGTGTTTATGACTTCGGTTTGTCTGTCCGTCTGTCCGTCTGTACGCGCTCTAACTCCCGTAAATATACTCGGATCGTTCTGAAATTTTTGGATGTTAGTGACCTCTACCATAGCACGAACCCTATTGCAAATGAAGTTTGTGGCATGTTTATTTCATTTACAGGGACAGTCAAAAGTTTTCCGTTACATTACGGCCTATGGGGAAAAAAACGTTTAAAATGATTTTTAATGATGTTACATCCTTTCAAACATAATAAAATTGATATGCATTTATCAGGTGCACTAAAATATGCATTTTCTGTACAATATGCGGCCCAAAAAATAGTTATTATTCATTTACAGGGCCACACAAAAGAATTCCGTTACATAATGATATAGGGGTGGAGGGAATTTTTTCCGGCGTATTTTAATTATGTTAAACTATTACATGTATAATGAAATTGATATACTTAGCTAAGGTTTACTATAACTTATTTCATGGATAATACGAAATGCAGAGAATTTACAGGGACACACAAAAGATTTCATATACTACATTGTACCCGAAGTACTGTAAAGTAGCGATGATTGGTGGGAATGCATTTTTAATTATGTTATGTGCTTTTATGTTTCACTATATTTATGCATTGTATATGGTGTGTATAAATGCTGTAATTGATATACAGAGCTACTCAAAATAATTCGTAATGGTTCCTGGTTATGATTGCAAATTGCTTAAAGGTGATTTTTAAATGAGTTAGGCATTTTTACGCTGAACTGCACTTAGTTTACTAAGAAATGTTTGTAAAACATATATAAAATGACATACAGGGTCACGCAAAGAATTGGATACATGGCCGTCTATAAATGATAATGTCTGGAAATGTGATTTTGGTAGTTTTAAAAGTGTTTTACTTTGAATTAAACTTTAGCTAAATAGTGGCGTGTAGTAAAGGTACTAGGTTAACTACAGGGTTTTACAAAAGTATACAAGTATGTTTCCATCTATTAGTATAAATTGCTGAAAGAGAAATTTCAACCTGTTATGTGTTTTCTTGCTAAACTAAATTTCTCCATTATATAGTATACGTATATATCAACCTACAGATCAAGCACAGGGCTGTTCAAAAGAATTGGAATACATATTTGCTATAGACGGTAACTGCTGAAATCAGTTTTTCAAATGCTTCATGCGTTTTCTGAAATGTTTACTTAGTTCTCTTATATACCTTATTTCCCTAAACAACGAAGTTTTGTTATAGCATTCAGGAAGTGTTGGAAAGTGTTTCATAATCTATGCTTAACGCATGATTTTTCTCACTTGTTTACTGTAACTTTGATGCAATAAATGCGATGAAATTCTCGTTTGACTAGAGTGTTGTTTGCAGATATCTCTATCCTCAAATTTTCCTTAAAAGTTTTAACCTGCATATAAAACATGTTAGACTGGAGTGCGAAATTATCACATGGGTCCACTGATATATATTTTATTTCCGATGTCAACTTTTCCTTTTCTACGCAAATACGAAACGTACAACGATGAATGAGGTATCATATGACAAGTTTTTGAACTGTGTTTTGACACAATGCACTCAAATTTCGTTAAAACACTTTGCTCGATAAAAGACTGCTGTTCAAAATTAATCAAAAAGTATCGGCAAAAAATTTCAAAGATTGCTCTGCCAAAGCTTCGCACAGGCCCATTGTTAATAATAATGTTATTATTTTTATTAAATTCAAATAGTATTGATTTTAAATAAAGAATTCTTTAAAATATATATCTATAACTCGGGGATAAAAGCACTGTTTTCCCATACCTGTCGCCGGTGAAGTGGTTAATTATTATTATTTTTTTTAAATAAAGCTAGTAAAAGGAATGAAGAGAAAGAGTTGTTCGAAAACTTTAAAATGGTACTATGGTGCCGTGTTGAGCACACCTGGTTGACATAGTTAGTGTTAAACTTGTATGAAAAATATTTCAATTATGTAAATTTTATTAATTTAAATTAACGCACATTAATAAAACACAACGCTTTACTTTCTTTAGTTAGTTACTACTTCCCTTTTGTAATTAGACAAAGGTTACTAAATTAGGAAATTTTATTTGCATTGTAAGTCTAATAATAATAATAGCCATAATAATAATAATAATAATATGAAAATTTCTATTTACGTAACCGCGAAAATATTTTTTTTTCTTTTTTGTTCTTAAATAAATGAGCTTCGCTATTTATCACTTGAAAAACTGACAGTACAATATTAAAATAATTCTTTTAAAAATGAAAAACTATCTATTTTATCTGCACTGAATTTTTAAAATGCATCGCACAAAATATTTTTCGTATCTGATAAAACATTTAAATTCCACAAATCTTGAAAATAAAAAAGCCGTATAATTAATAATACATATTTTAAATGCTGTAATATTTTAAAAATGTGTACCATTAAATTTAGCTAACTGTTTATTTTTCTAACTTTCTGACTAATATAACTTTATAAATATGGCAGCTTAAATTAGATATAAACATCTTTGAAGTGAAGTTAATGCTGTTCATCAGAAAAATAAACACTCTGTTGGCTTAATAATACAAAATATTTATTTAAAAATTAAATGTTCAAAAACACTTTAATCCATATGTTTATTGAATTTATATTGAGAAACTATGCATATTTTTACTATCAGATGTACATATTAGCTGGATACATGGTAAATATAGTACTTTGCATTTACAAATTGAATTTTTTTTTTTTTTTGCATTTTTAAAAATTATGTAATATTAATTTACTAACCACCAAATGCTTACTTTTCAATGGAATCAAACCGCGTTTCGCTTTTCCAAACTGAAAGAAGATTACCACTCAATGTTCCATTGATTCCTTTGCGGGAAATTCCCAGCCTGATTTACACCTCCGATGTTTGGATTTCCAAGATTCCTGAAGTCATTCGCTGCCCAAATACCTTTATTTCCATTCTGTGGAAGGCTGAGCAGGTTAGCTTGATTGTCCAGAGGCTGCTGAAAATTATAGATATTAGGTGCTCCTGCATTTGAATTCACAGTTTGGGGAATTGAAAATGTCTTATCATTCCATTTCTCGTTTTCTTGATTTGTGTCGATTTGTCCTGGAATTGGAGGCGGCTGTCGAAACTGTAGAGGATTTTCATTGTTATTGCTTATTTGTTGACCATTATTTCGCCATTCTTGGTTACCAGCATTCGAATTGTAATCCTGAGCCTGGGTGGGGCTAGTAGTGCTATAGCCAGTTGGTAGGCCCCCCACCTGGCTGAACCTGAACCTGTAATTCTGAGCTGAAGGTTGAGTGGCAATTGGAATGTTAGGTTGAGGAACAAAATTTTCGTTTACATGTTTTGGTCGCGGTATAAAAGTATTTTGTACTACAGGATATGAATTTTGATTACTGTCCCACTTGTTTTGTTGTTCTTGATTCTGAGAGGGATATGCAATATCTTGTCCAGGAGCTGGCTTATCTTGTATCACTGGCTGGGAATTTTTATTTGCTTGTCCTGATTGATAATTTGGATTTTGATTCTGCACGAAGTCATTCGCTGCCCAAATACCTTGATTTCCATTCTGTGGAAGGCCGAACAGATTAGCTTGATTGTTCAAAGGCTGCTGAAAATTATAGATATTAGGTACTCCTGCATTTGAATTCACTGTTTGGGGAATTAAAAATGTTTTATCATTCCATTTCTCGTTTTCTTGATTTGTGTCGATTTGTCCTGGAATTGAAGGCGGCTGTCGAAACTGTAGAGAATTTTCATTGGTATTGCTTATTTGTCGACCATTGTTTGGCCATTCTTGGTTACCAACATTCGAATTGTAATTCTGAGCTGAGGGTTGAGTGCCAATTGGAATGTTAGGTTGAGGAACAAAATTTTCCTTTATAGGTTTTGGTTGCGGTATAAAAGTATTTTGAACTACAGGATATGAATTTTGATTAGTGTCCCACTTGTTTTGTTGTATTTCTTGATTCTGAGAGGGATATGCAATATTTTGTTCAGGATCTAAATAATCAACAGCTGACTTTTTTTGTATCACTGGATGGGAATTTTTATTTGCTTGTCCTGATTGATAATTTAGATTCTGATTTTTTTGTGGTACATTTTGATTGTTCCATTGACTATTTGGTGGTAATTGTACTGGTTCAACTATCTTCTGAGGCTGTTGAATAATGCCTTTTACTTCCTTTACATTACTCTTGAGTAATAACTGTGTCAGAGCAAATATAGTTTCAATGAGAACCGTTGTTTGGGATTTTTGTTGTGCCCAATCTGGATGTTTTTGTTGAACCATTTTGTTTAATCCTACAATAACACCAGTGTACGTTTTGTAGTCAAAATTTTCACCTTTCATACAGTCTAATGCCCATTTCTTTAAAATTTCCACTCTGGCTTTTGATTCATCATTTTTTGCTTTATTAAAATCTGGATTGGTGGAACTGTCTGATATGTCTGGTTGAAATACCGGTGCATCAGTGCTTAAATCAGTTTGCTTATCGGGGTTTAGAGCTAAATCATTGTTTTTCAATATTTCTTGTTTAATAGGGGCTGTACTAATGTTTTCCTGTCCAATATAAGGTAATTTAGAATTTTGCTGATCATCTGCAACAGGTGGCAATGGTAATGGTTGTTTAGAGGGCTTTTGGCCTCCATCTTTATCATAATCTGGAAAATATAAAGGATTTGATTTGTCTTTCTGTAGTTCTAGTGTCTTGGATATTAGAATTTTTTTTGAATTATCATCAGGAACGTTATAAGTATCAGGATTATTATATCCTTGTTTATTAGTCTTAGAATCAGCTTTCTGAATCAATATATCTGGTTGTTGCTTGGGTTTATATTTTGATTTATCATTATTGTTGTAGTCATTTCTTGGACTTTGTTCCTTTTCCGGATAACCAAGGTAGTACTCGGGATTAATGTCACCATCTTCATCATTTTTTCCTGGATAATTATCATAATAATCATCGTAATAGTCATCATCATCATAATATTCATAAGGATAACTGTCATCATTATAATTACGATCTTTATCTGTACTACCGAAATATGGCTGATTGCCTTTTTTATTTTGTTTATTGTTTGAAGGTTGGTTTTTATCATTATAACTGCTATAATCTGTTTTATCATTGACATATGATAGATCATCTTTCTTATAAGCTTTATTTTTTATTAGTTTATCATATGATATAGCCTTATCATCTGGCGATTGGTCACTATTATCATTAGTATATGGTTGTTTTTTCTGATTTTGAAACAGCCGTGTACCAGGATTTTGTTTCTTTTTTGAAATACCAAGGTCGTCTCTGAGATTAAAGTTACTGTCTTCACCGTTTGAATTCCTAGAATCACCTTCACCATCTCTATCATAATCATCATCTTCACCATCATCATAATCATCATCATCATCGTCATAGGAACCCTCGTAATAATTATCATCTGTATCTGTATTCTTTTGTTTAATATTTACAGGTTTATAATTTGGAGGTTGGTTGTTATCATCATAACCACTATAATCTGTTTTATCATTGACATATGACGGATCATCCTTCTTATCACTTTTATTTTTTTTTGTTTTATCATATGATATGGGCTCATCATCTGGAGATTGGTCGTTATTATCGTTAGTATTTGGTTGACTTTTCTGTTTTTGATTCTGCCATTGACCAGGAAAAACATCATGATCATTATCATCTGAACCATATACAATTTTATCATCAGCATCGGCATATGGTTGATAAGCTTTCTTTTTAGTTTTAATATTTCCGCTTTTATCGTATGATATGGCTTTATCAGCTGTGGGTTGATCGTTAAAATCGTAAACGTTTGGTTGGTTTTTCTGTTTTTTAATAGGCAGTGTTTGTGTAAGAGAATAATCAGAGCCCTTGTTCAGTAAATCTAATGGTTGATTTAGCTGTTTATTCGAAAAACTATCAGGTTTTACTTCTGGATTAGCCGCATCATAATTCGAATTACTGACATCATAAGGTACTCTTTCGGTCGGATAGTCAGGTAAATTTTGTTCAGACGCAGGTAAGAAAACAGGTTTTGTAACATTATCTTGAAGTGGTGGTGGACTTACTATTTTTTTCAAAGCTTCTAACATAGCATCTCCTAAATCTGCAGCTTGACTATCAGGATCATCTCCAATCAAATTACTCCTGTAAAATTGTACCATGAGCATCTTACAAATTGCTTCTGCATAATTTGAAGTTACCGATGGAGATTGAAATCCGTCCATGAAAGAAATGCTCTTTGTAGTGAATTCCTGTGTTGTTTTTTCGTCGTAGCCACAGGTACTTAAACCATAATACAACATGTAAGGTACCACTGTTTTCGATTGATTTTTAGTCATATATTCATGGAAAACCATCTTAAAAAACTCATCATGAATAAATAACTCGTACAGCGTCTCTGAAAACCTAAAAGCCCTTGCAGCTTTATCATCTTTCGCACTTGGCACATTTTTCTCGTTATTATTTTTCCAATTGTTTTCCAGAGCTACATTTTGAGTGGCAGTTGGACTGGTCTGTTCAGGAACTGAACTTGTTTTTACAAGTTCTGGTTGCGTTATGGGATTATTCGGCATTACAGGATTTAAATTTGGATTATTGTCCCATTTGTTTTGTTGATTTTGAGAAGGAGACAAAAGACTTTCAGATTGTGGCCTGTTAACGGAGATAAGAAGTTTCCGTTTTCTTTTATTTTTGCTGTTGTTGAAAGGGGAAGATTTTTGATTTGAATTGGCGATTGAATCAGATCCTGATGAAGATGGTGCAGCATTATTTCCATCATCATTTATAACTGATGATGAAGCACTTGATGCTGCTGCAGTATTGAAAGCAGGACTGTTAGGATTATAGTCATAATTTTGTGTGGGATAATTATATGCAGTCTGAGATGCCGTTGATGCGAATGAACTGTCGTACGGTGAATTATAACCTTTCTGACTTTGTAGTTTATTGGATGCATAAGAGGGAGAAGCAGCGCTTACTCCTGTATTACTATTTACAGTGTTTAAAGGATTGTTTTGATAAGATAATTGGTATTTGCCTTGATTGTACGGATTAAAAGGTTGGTTTTGGTTTTCATTCCCCATGTATGTGTTGTATGGCAAGGCTGGCGGCTTTTGAGGTGTTCCATATGGATTAGCGTATGGATTAGCTGAACTAATAGAAAAGATATCTCCACTACCTTGACTCGGGTTTGGTTGAGAATTTAGTCTTTGTTGCTGCTTTTCGTCATATAGGCCATTCCATTGATTTTTTCCTTGGTTTGGATCATCTACTTTCTGTGGAGGAGAATTGTTATACTGTGAAGGACTGTTATCTTGGCCAACTTGGGGTATTTCATCTGATTGTGTTTCCTTCTTAGGCTGTTGTACGTTGGATGGATTTCCCTTTTCTTCTAGTTTATCTTTAATTATTTCTATAACTTCTTTAATGTAGGCATTATCGGGTTTTTTGTTGACAGCTCTGTAGCATTGTTTTAAAATATTTCTGGTGTCTGAAATCTTCTTGTCAGGATTTCCGTCCGTACCCGATATACAAGCAGCTATTGAATAACCCATGGCACCTTTCATAACATTTTCTTTTGCCGGTCCATTGTTTTTCATACCTTTTGCAGCTTCTAGCAGATCGGTTTTCATTTCTTCCATTGAGGATGAGCACGTCTTAAAATTTGGATTGTTTGCCATTCTTTGAGTGCAACAGTCTATAAAACGTTGTAAAAGTTCATTATCGCACCAAATGCAAGGGATGCCTGCCTCCGAGGGGGTTCCAAGACACAATGCAGTAATTATGAAAAAAACTTTAAATATGGCTTTGTGGCGTATCATGATGCACTGAATTAATCGAATGCTCGTTTCGTCTATAATTGTGACGGTGTGTTTAGGACGTTCTCTTTTATATAAAGGTAATCACGTGTAAAAGTGGGCATGGAATTATCAGATTTCCATAGAAATCTTCAGCAAACGCTATCTAATCAAATAGAGAAATGTTCATAATGAAGCTTTAGTAGGCAGCTGTTGAAACAATCATAAAAGTGATAACGGTGTAAAGCATAGATGCTATTTACCGCATTACGTTTCAAATCGCGCTCATTTACGCACGCAGGTGTGCGATAAGGATTATTCGAATAGATGGAAATGAATAATTCATTGTCTCGTACTTCCGCGTGTTACTTGAAATTCTTTATGCATCTTTCGAAAGTACGATGAATATAAAACTAAGGCATTCTTATTATTATCTTATTATAACCAAATATTCTTATTATTATTCAAGGTTGTTTTAAAAGGGTTTTTTTTCCTCTGAAAGTTGGAATGAAAATCAACGTAATTATTTGAAAATATGTTAGAAATATGTAAAAGAAGGAGAAAAAATCGAGCAAAAAATTGAGTTAAAAAAATGTAAAAACTGAAAACCTTGGAGCAAGAAATCAAAACTCTTTTAGTAATTAATTTACTTTCAGGGACATGTATGCAGAAACGCTACCTCAATTATACATTACAGTTTTACAAAATTAGTAGCGTAATAACTTTAAAAATGATAATCCTTAGACAGCTACATAGTTTGAGGATTCGATATAGTTACGCCATTTAACTATTTAGCTTTTGAAATTACATGTAAGAAACACTCATTCAAGGTTCTTGTAAAAACGGAATTGGCTGCAAAATTTAAAAATGTTGATGAAGTACACCATATTTTTTACCTATCATCTACATATATATTTTTAATAATAAATCGTAAGAAATCAAATATTTTATCAACAAGTTTTTTGAAAAATTCGTAAAGTATTTGAATGTAACATGTGTATTATAAATGAATAAGTATTAGCATTACCGTAGTGATAAAACAAACAATATTGAGATAGAGGATCAAAATTCCTTATTACAAATTTGATTTTTGAGTAAGAAAGGCACTAAAAAGAAAGTGGTAAAATAGGTCCTAAATTAGGGCCGGCGTAAACATCGTGCGAAACATCGGCTGTTCAGGGCCCCGCGCTAGTTGGAATCTTGTTAGAAACAAGTAAAAATTAAATTTAAAAAATCAAAAAACCCGACTGCGTAAAAAGCGAACTAATTAATTATTTCTCATCAATGTGAAACTATTTTTGCACTGGCCTCCAAAAGTTAAGGTACACGGACTAAATGCGTTCGATTGCACACGTTTTGTCGAATATCTACAAAACTTATTGGCGAATTGTTCTTGAACTTCTGGGATAAAAGAACATGTTTCATTTCATATTTCTCGGTGAAGATTTAGTCGGGGGTACAATTAGGGGGCTAATAATAAATTTAATAATAAAATAATATTTGCGATCACCTATGTAACAGGAAAGGCTGGAAATGGTTTGTCACTGTGGTAAATGACTATTTGGGTCCTGTTCAACGTTAGTATGCATTTGTGTAAGCATAGCACTCATATTCGTGAAGATGTTAACGTTTTTGTGAAAAACTCGAACTTTTTTTTTTTTATAGCATACAGAGTTTTCAACCAAATTTAACACAACTTTCCAAAAACCTGACAAAGAACAGTAGAAACAGTATACTGCAATTAAAATATGAATATATTGAAAATTTGATAAGATATGGGCATTTCTATGAGATAATTTTTAACTGCGCATGCGCAGAAGATTTCAAAATTTTTATTTCATAATTTGGTACTCAGTATTTTGGGGCAACTTCTATAAAAAGTCCAGTCAAATGTTGTGAAAACTTAGGAAGATGTAGTGAGCTGATTGAAAAGTTGTGTAAAATCCCTTATAATAAAGCTATTTTTAGGAAGCAATTCACTATATCGACCCCATCTTTGTGAATTTCACCCAGAAATGAAACATGTTCTTTTCATCCCAGAAGTTCAAGAACAATTCGCCAATAAGTTTTGTAGATATTCGACAAAACGTGTGCAATCGAACGCATTTAGCCCGTGTACCTTAACTTTTGGAGGCCAGTGTATATTACTTACCTATTTTTTTTAATTTACTTGTATTGATGACTTTTAAGTTGTGTTTAATTGTTAGTTCCTATCTATAAACACTATTTTGATAAGGCCTATAGATATCTATGAAGATTAGAGTTGCAATAAAGCTAGAAATCCTACTTACACAACTTCCAGATTGTGTAATATTTAAACGAAGCTTCTGACTGTAAAATAGTCAAAGAAACATCGTCTTAATTTTGAAAGACCTATCCAATGATATACCACTCAATAGGGTGCGTAAAAAATTTTTTTCGTCTCTACTGCCATTTTGTATTTTACAGCCGCCATTTTGAGTTTATGAAAACAAAACCTAGCCTATAACCATCGGACGATTAACACGAATCGATAGAGACCTCATTCTTTAAATCCATCTAGTCGTTGGGATGTTTCGAGGGTATAAAGAAATCCACATACCCAGATACGCGTGAAACACATAACCCTTCTTGGCAGTCGGGTGATAAAATAAAGGTATTTTTTTACCTAACCCTTTCTGGCACAGAAAAATTCTCTTCGTAAAATGATGATATGACTGACCGACACCAGAATTTAGAAACGAACTTCCTACAAATTAAAAACTTGGTATCTTAAACTTTAATTATAAAACCAAAATTTTATTGAAATATTCTTGGTGTCGTGTGTAATTTTCGAATTAAATTTAGGCGGTCCCGTTGTAGGATAACTTCGCCGGAAAGGGTTAATTTGTTTTTAAGTGTTTTTCGTGAAAAAAAGGGGAATGTTTACTTTGTCTTACAGTCAAACTTGATTTAATTGTCGGATAATATATAGATTTGGGGATCCTGAAAGTAGCTCTGATCGCAAAAAATAAATATTTAAAATATTGTGAAGGATAAGCAATTTTAGAAATAAAAATAATGATTTACATTAAGTGTGAAAGAAGTTGCATGGACTTTTCATAAATTTTATGATCTATTTAATAAATCAATCTATGATATATTCAATCTATAATAATAAAAGAAAGTTTCGCTCTGCATTATTCTCAGAAATACTATCTTCGATTCACGGAAATTTTCCTGCAGCAGCGCTACCAGGATTTTCCCGTAAATAGACAAATATCCGTTCCCTTTTTCTCCGTTACAGGAGGTAAAATATAGGCAAATTGAAGATAAAGTGAATAAACTAAAAGTTGCTTACCTTGGGATCGAACCAGCTACCTTAGTATTGTTAAGCCAATTCTCTAACTACTCGGCTACAGTTGTACAGTAGTGAAGCAGTTTAAAGTAAATATTTTTGCCTCATATGGGTATGGCTTGATTAATTCCTTTTAAAAACTTTGGATTTTGAAGTTAATTTCGGGAAGATTTCGTCTTTAATGAGATTGTGGCCGGAGTTTTAATACTTTAGTATTAAAATAGGATAAAATATGAATTATATACTGGTTATCAAAAATTAAGGAAAAGTCACAAAATGCTAATTTTCAAATACGCGAACACTCAAAAGGAAATAATATAATTCGAGTAATTACTATCTCTACAACACAGCTAGCCCATATAACATCTCATTCATGTCACACATGGTCACAAGTGTCACAGTCACTACGGTGAAGCAAAAAAATAGGAAATTCCATACATCTCATTATAAGTCTCAAATGATCACTATATGTGACTCCACTGAGACGTCAGTGTGACTGCTGCTTTGTGACGAGTCACTATGTGACATTACAATGTAGTTACATTGTGACTCTCATGTGACTGTCATTTGTACAGACTCAATTTCAAAGTCATCGTAACGCTGCATTGTGATAAGTTACCAAATAATGTCACATTAAAGTCACATGATGACTTTCAGGTGACAGAGAGACTACTGTGAAGTCACCATTGTGCTCTTTTGGGAAAAGTCATCATGGGACTTTAATGTGACATTATTTGGTGACTTATCACAATGCAGCGTTCACGATGACTTTGAAATTGATTCTACAAATGACAGTCACATGAGAGTCACAATGTAATTACATTGTAAAGTCACATGGTGACTCGTCACAAAGCAGCAGTCATATTGACTTCTCAGTGGAGTCACATATAGTGATCATTTGAGACTCATAATGAGATGCATGGAATTTCCTATTTTTTTGCTTCACCGTAGTGACTGTGACACTTATGACCATGTGTGACATGAATGAGATGTTATATGGCCTAGCTGTGTTGTAGAGATAGTAATTACTCGAATTATATTATTTCCTTTTGAGTGTTCGCGTATTTGAAAAGTAGCATTTTGTGACTTTTCCTTAATTTTTGATAACCAGTGTAGTATGTTGCTCGAATTTATGTAGTTTTTTAGATGTAAAATATAAATATTATATTTTTATGCGAGAATTTCTTTTTTTCTTTTCTTGTAAAATCGATTTATTTTCAATTAATGTTTTAATTAAAATATCTATCTTAAATGCATTCATTAAAAATATATTTTAAATGCGAATATTTTTTATAACTGTAAAAGATAAATTGTAAATATTTTTAAATGAATGAAAAAATTAATTGTTATTTATCTTTAAATTGGAAAACGCTTCTTTTCTTTGCTGTTGATTTAGTTTTTTATTTATCTAATTTTTTTTTATTAAATTATAAATCTTAATTTACAGAATTTTTGGTTTTACGTTTTTAAATGAACTAGTTGCGTAGCAACCCGTTGTGTTGCTTTTGAATTGCATGAGACAATCGATCTTTTTGCGAAAAATGAAATCTTAACTTTATTGTAAATTTAGAAAGCCATTGCAATATTAATTTTATTAAATATAATATTTCAAATAATAAGTTATATTTACAATTTAAGTCAAAACTTTCCCAATAAAAATGCACATATTCCATAACTTTATTTGCCTAGAGCTTTTCGCTCTTCCAAGTTTTTGCTTCGAATTTCGGAGTTCGTAGATATGATGTCATTTGGGTCAACTTATACAAAAATGAATTTGTTTGGACGAATTTATTCAGAAGCATTTTATATTTGTGAATTAAAATAAATATTTAAAGAATTATTTTTTTTTTCTCGCTAAAACTTTTCTCTTTTTTTTTCTCGCTATTTCACATTTTTAATGTCCGCTTCTGAAATGTTTTATTAGCCATCTTAAGGCAATGGTTGAAAATCTACTTTACGACTTTAAATTAAATGAAAATAACGTACGATGTTTTTTTTTCTTTTGACGTCAACAGAATTTATCTCAATGTTCCAGTCGAAAGTCGAATATGTGTTTCTAAAATAAACAGATTCCTGAAGCTTGAATATGTGTGAGTTCGTATTTCGTGAAATTTTCTTGAAAACTACAATCATTTTTTCACTATTTATTCAAATATACGTTAATTTCATTTTAAAAATGATTTCAAACAATGATACCTAATAATCCTTGTAATTTTCTCTTTTCTCTCTTTTATCCACAAAAATTGAGCAATTTTAGTTTCCATCATTACAGAAATGTCATTAAAATAACGTAAAAATTTATATCTCGAAAACTAAACAAATTTTAAAATTCTACGACCCCGTTTAACATCCTCGGACCCATGCGGATAACTGGCGTTAATTTGATCACCCAACATTCCATATTCTAGGATGAACAGCTGTGAAATACAAATGGACAGTCACTTTTTAATATAATAGATTCATGAAGTTTTAATTTTGCTATAAAAAATTAGTCAGGGACAAATGCTGAGTTGTTTATATTATTTTAAGTGCAAATGGCTTATTCCGTAACGGAGCCTGTACGCAGTGGATATAGATCAAAAAACATTATTCTTGAAAATTATTTAAAAAGACATAATAAATAAATCAATTAAGATAAAGTTTTCAAGAAAATTGCATTTGAAAGTAGATTTTTTTCCCTATATAACGGGTGTAAAAATTGAAGATGCGCGATGTTTAGAAATTCAAAAAATTGCAGTAGCAAAGATTGCAAATCGGACATTTAATCGTCAAGCGTTGCCATTCTCAAAATGACGCCAGCCGTACGCACGGACATATTTTTCCTTTAGATAGATTTTCAAACGTGAAGTTCCGCTTGTCAGCTAAAATTTTGCATGTGAAAATGTATTATTTTGGCTTGAGGGTCTAATTTCAGCACCGCGAAGTACAAATTCCAGAAACTGATGTCTTTTAGATGTATTCGTGTAAAAATATGAAGTTTTATCAAAGAAAAGGATTGTTTTCTTTTAAATATGGCACGTACAGAAGCATTACGCCAAGTGTCTCAAATTCGGTATCAGCCGAATAAAAATATATTGTAACATTAGCTTTATGAGCGAAAATGTTCTTTAAATAGTGACGTCATTTTCTGTTCAGACTTAAAATAAAGTTATTTTTATTTGTAATGAGTAAATGGTATCAATAAGGATAAATAAACCCCAATATTTCTTTTTTTTTCTGCAACAGTGGAAATAATATGATTGCTACCATTTTGATGAAATTTCAAAAAATCTTTTCAAATTAAATTAAAAATGTAAAAGTGAAAATATTTAGAAAAATAGCCAGTGCGAGGACATCTACAAATGAATAGCTTTCATTTAAAAAGAGAATTATTAGCAAAATTGATACAGGAGAAAGTTCAAGGAAGATTTCTAAAAAAGCTATCTTGTGTTTTCAATACATAGATTCTTTTTTCTCTTTTACTTTAACAGTTGCCTAGCAACTCTATTTCATACAAATTACATTTAAAAGCACAATATTTTTCCCAATTCGGCTCGAAAAATTTAAATTGTTTGACAACATATATGTTAAATTCGTGCTTTTTTATATATTATTCTTTTATTTATTTATTGATGAAGCTTTAATTTATTTGTAGAAAATTAGCGGGAGAGAAATTCTGAACTTTTTTTTTATGTGCAAATTGTTTATTAATATTTCGCAATGGAGCCGGCACGGCAAAATTATTTAATTGATAAATAACAACGAAATAAAGCCTAAACTCGCTGGGTTTTATAACAGACGATATTCTTGACATAGCACTATTTTAATTTCAATTTTTTCGGTTTTTATGAGAAAATGGCATCAAAAGATACAGCAGTCTACTATTTTCATTTTTTCCCTCTTTAGTTTCAACAGAAATGTAGTACTTCAGCTGCCACGATTACAAAAAAAGTAATAAAAACTACAAAAAAATTAATATCTTAAAATTAAAATGAGATACAGCTTTCAAACAAATTGCATTTAAAAGAGAATTTTTTTCGTTATACAGCGGTGTAAAAATTTAAAATGTGCGATGTTTAGAAGCATAAAAATTTGCAGTAGAGAAAATTACAAAACCAAATTTTTATTTCAAATTTCAAAGTGTTGCCATTCGCAAAATGACGTATGCGTTACGCACAGATATGTTTGTCCTTTATAATATAGATACTGATTTTAGTATTAATAGAGCCAATACGCATGCATACGAAGAATGAACGGAATTTTCAGACTTCCGGGAAGAATTTGCGGATAAAACGTGTTTTCTAGGAGTTCGGAAATTATTTGTTAAAAATATAAGAAATAATTTAGTGTATATAGACGAGTTTTCTGACAGTGCGTCTGTCTGCGATGGTTAGAGTAATCTACCAAACGTAACGCAGGTCAGGATGCGCCTGAGGCTCTGATTTTTAAATATTTACTAATTAACCAAGATATTAATTAAAAACTCACCAAATAGCCCAATTAAGAAAGCAATTCTTCCCGAAAACTGCAAATTGAATAATATTTGGACACTTACATAGAAGCTAGCTTCGAAAAAAGACAATAAAGATAACGCCTGTTTTCATTTGAAATTCCAGGAGACTGATTTTTCTATTTTTCACTAAAAGTTGAATATAAAGATAACTATTTGAGGTATGAATTTGAAACTCACGACATATGCTTAAAAAAATTTCTGCATCCGAAAATCTATTTTCTTTTTTTAGGGGTGTTGTACCTTTTAAACGCGATGAAATTTAACGAAATAAATTCCAAGTTTGAATTAGTCTATTTTCAAGACCTTTTCATGTATAAACATGAAATTTTGAATGTTGATTAAACAGATTGTGCTTTGTTATATGCCGTCATTAGAAATTTATTAGCCTTTTACAGAATTTGTGTGGTGTTGAAATCAAAATAGCTCTTTTTTTTTACTCCAGAAGTCATTGCGCGCATGATATCTTGAGAAAGTATGTATGGATTGTCATGAAATTTGGTAAAGATACTAAACAAATATGCGTGTTTAAAATGAACTACTTTTATGTATTTACAATGGTAATATTTTTAGTTATGACTTTTTATATTCATTAAAAATATAAATTTTTAATTTTTTTTTACAAAAATATTTTTTATATAGTTAATGAAATAATTTTGGCCTAAGAGTAGTTCATTTTAAACACACATACATGTTTAGTATTTTTAACTAATTTCATGACAATCCATATATACTTTCTTAAGATATCATGCGCGCAATGACTTATGGAGTAAAAAAAGAGCTATTTTGATTTCAACACTACATAAATTCTGTAAAAGGCTAATAAATTTCTAATGCCAGCATATTACAAAGCACAATCTGTTTAATCAACATTCAAAATTTCATGTTTATACATGAAAAGGTCTTAAAAATAAACTAATTCAAACTTGGAATTTATTTGGTTAAATTTCATCGCGTTTAAAAGGTACAAGACCCCTTAATAGGCCAGTAATTTTCCTTAATTTTTGCAAAAATCTGACGTAGAAATGAAAAGAATTACCCTGACGAGGAATCGGCTTTGAATTTCATTAAACTAGTAAATCTGCAGATCAAGAGCCTTAACGTCGTCTTTGCAACTCATTAGCACACTCTGCGTAATATTAATCATTCTATAAAAACGCAATTTAAAAATTTAAATTACTAGGGGGCTCTGACCCCTACGAGCTAAGCTCGCCAACTCCCATTCAGGTACACCAAGATCCAAAAAGCACGCTAATTTGATCGGCTTTAAAAATATTGAATTAAAATTTAAAAAAACAAACAAAAAAAGAAAAAAAAACTGTAGCGATCATTCTGTAAACGGGTTTCCATTCGTTTTCCTTGGATTGGGGATTTTTAAGACCAAATCTGCTGCTGTTAAGAGATACAATGGCTGTTTTCGTATTTAATTAAAAAAATTAGTTAAACATTTGAAAATAAGCTAATGTAAAATAAATTAAGTAAACAGTGTTATTGTCTCCCGGTATTTTTTAACAACGCTATAAGATAGTTCTTTTAAATAATTCATTTTAAATGTGTCGTTTCAAATCTGACGTAATTTACACCAAAGTTTTATTTCTCTTATTAATATTCACGTGAAAATACTTGTGTTGTTAGAAGTAAATATTATTTGCCCTGTCTTCGAATTCACGATAATAGTTGAAAAGATTATCTCAAAATATCTCGCACAAATATATTTTTCAATTTAAATTGTTTTGCCATATTTTTTGGCCATTTTGAATATGACGTAATTTCCTCCATTTACAAGTTTTAACGCATAATAATGATTTTTTTATTTTAAGATTTTGTTTCTCTTTTAAAATTCAAGTGTAAATATGTTCTTATGACGTAATTTTCCTGCTTTTAACATGTAATCATTTAATTCTAATTTTAAAGTTTTTTTTTTCTGTTTGTAATAGTCACGTGTAAATAAATTTTTAATTTGAAGTAAACATTATTGTTTGCGCTGTTTATACAATTGGCAACAGTTTAAATTAATAACATTTTCTAAAATTTGCAAAAAATATCTCTCGAAATGCTGAAAATTTGAATTTAAAATAGAAATAAAACCTCAAAAAATGAGTCAAATGAGAAAAATAAATGCAATCTGCACACCGGGAACTTATAACGTATAAAATGATCGTAAAATGATTAAATTCTCATGTATAGTTTTTGCTCCAATACAGCTTTTTTAACGGAACGATTTTGTTCAACTTTAGCATTAAACATCTCTTAAAATAATTCTTCGATTTGAAAACTGTCTGCATCAGCGTGTTTATCAAACATTTCTCTATAATACCATCGATTTTCATATTTTTGTATGCAACAGTTTTTTTAGTATTAACGATGAAAGGCCATGCTGAAGCATTCAAATTGGATGCCGATCTACCCGGAATATCTACGCAGATTTTCATTGGTCCGTTTCCAAATCAAAACTTTTTTTTTTATATATAGAAGGACATAAACATTTATCCTTCTATATATTAAAAAAAGTTTTGATTTGAAAATGGACCAATGAAAATCTGCGTAGATATTCCCGGCAGATCGGCATCCAATTTGAATGCTTAAGCATGGCCTTTCTTCGTTAATATTAAAAAAACTGTTGCATACAAAAATATGAAAATCGGTAGTATTATAGAGAAATGTTTGATAAACACGCTGGTGCAGACAGTTTTCAAATCGAAGAATTGTTTTAAGAGATATTTAATGCCAAAGTTGGACAAAATCGTTCCATTAAAAAAGAGCAAAAACTGTACATAGGAATTTAATCATTTTTAGATCATTTTATGCGTCAGAATTTCCCGGTGTGCAGATTGTATTTAGTTTTTTAATTTGACTCATATTTTGAGGTTTTATTTCTATTTTAAATTCAAGTTTTCAGCATTTCGAGAGTTATTTTTTACATACTAGGGGGCTCGGCCACCAACGAGCTACGCTCGCCAACCCCCGTTGAGACACCACAGTTTCTAAAAGCACGCTAATTTGATCGGTTTTAAAAAGATTTTGAAAGAATTAAATTATAATTTAAAAAACAGTGGTGATCTCCCTATAAACGGGTTTCTATTCATTTCTCTTTGAATGGAGAATTTTAAAGAAAAATCAGCTGTTGTTAAAAGATACAATGGCTATTTTCCTCTTTGATTACATTAAATCAGTTAAACATTTCAAAATAAGCTCATATAAAATGAATTAAGTAAACAGAGTCTTTGTTTCCCGGTATTTTTTAAGAAAGCGAAAAGAAAGTTCTTTTAAATAAGACATTTTAAGCGGGCTCTTATGTCAAGTACACAAGTCGTATGTTTGTTGTTCAATACATAAATAAATAAATAAAAGATATTTTAAATGTATCGTTTTTAATCTCACGTAATTTTCACCAAACTTTTCTTTCTCTTTTTAATATTCACGTGAAAATACTTTTGTTAGAAATGAAATATTATTTGTGCTGTCCCAACAAAAATAGTTGAAAAGATCATCTCGAAATATCAAATAAATGTCTCGCGCAGTTTTTAAATTTAAACTGTTTTGCAATATTATTTTTTGTTCATTTTACGTAATAAAATTAATGTGACGTAAATGTGATGTAATTTCTCCTATTTAAGACTTCTAACGCATGTTAATGAATTTATTATTTTACAATATCCTTTCTCTGTTAAAATTCACGTGTAATTATGGATGAAGTAATTTTCAATAAGTTCCTGCTTTTTATACGTAATTATTTAATTCTAATTTGAAAGTTTTTTTTCTGTTTATAATAGTCACGTGTAAATAAATTTTTAATTTGAAGCAAACATTATTGTTTGCGCTATTTATAAAGTTGGCAACATTATAAATTAGTACAAGTAGTTCTAAAATAAGTAAAAATAATATTTCTCGAAATGCCGAAAATTTGAATTTAAAATAGAAATAAAAGCTCAAAAGATTAGTCAAATTTAAAAACCAAATGCAATCTGCACACCGGGAAATTATAACGTGTAAAATGATGTAAAAATGTTTAAATTCCGATGTATAGTTTTTGCTCCTATAAAACTTTTTTAATGGAACGACTTTGTCCAAATTTATCATTAAATATCTCTTAAAATAATTCTTCGATTAGAAAACTGTCTGCATCAGCGTATTTATCAAACATTTCTCTATAATACCGCCGATTTTCATATTTTTGTATGCAATATTTTTTTTAATATTAACGGAGAAAGACCTACGGTCACAAAAAACTCAAAACAGGCGGCGGCGGTGACAGCGGTTGTTACTTTTTTTTTTAGAATAGAGAGATTTTAGAAAATTGCATTAATTTAAACTGTTGTCAACTGTACAAACAGCACAAACAATAATGTTTGCTTCAAATAAAAAATTTATTTTACATGTGACTATTATAAACAGAAAATATAAAAAGCAGGAACTCATTGAAAATTACGTCATAAAAACTATAGTTACACGTGAATTTTAAAAGAGAAAGAATATTGTAAAATAATAAATTCATTAACATGCGTTAGAAGTCTTAAATAGGAGAATTTACGTCACATTTACGTCACATTACACTTATTACGTAAAATGAACAAAAAAATAATATTGCAAAACAGTTTAAATTTAAAATTTGCTCGAGACATTTATTTGATATTTTAAGATGAGCATAATATTTCATTTGTAACAAAAGTGATGATTTTTATGTGAATATTAAAAAGAGAGAGAAAAGTTTGGTGAAAATTACATCAGATTATAATTGTCAGATTCAAATTATAATTCAATCTTCCGAAATCTTTTTAAAGCCGATCAAATTAGCATGCTGTTATTGCTGTGGTGTCTGAACGGGGTTTGACGAGCCTAGCTCGTAGGGGGCAGAGCCTCCTAGTAAAAGTAAAACAATATTTCGACGGTTTCAGACATTAGAAGAGTTAAATTAAACACGTTGTTAGGTAATGATATTCTGAAATTCTCAGGAGTTACTTATTCTGGTAATTTTTATATAATAAAGCAGATTTCTTCAGGGGGGGCTCTGCCCCCCCCTGAACCCCAAGTTGTGTAATTTATTTTACATTTGCAATTTTTTATTGATTGAGTTAATGATTATCGTATATCTTAGATTTCTTTTTACACTGCGATTTATAAGGATAAGCAACAGTTTGGACAAGCATTTACGTTATCCTAATATCCATACACCAGTATTTACTTGCCTGCTAACCACAAACACCTGTATCTAATGGATAAAGAACTTTTGGAAATGTAAACTGAGACATCTAATTTAGAATTCTAAATACCTTTATAATTTTTGTTTCCAAAATAGTTTTGACTGTCATTCTGCAATATTTATATCTAAGATCTAACCTAAATATGTACTCGATAGCATTAACTTACTAAAATTAATTTAAATTATTAACTTACAGTAGGGGGACTTCTAAACCTAACGGTTAATAATTCATCATCGTGGCCACTTCCAATTGACTAAATAGATAAACGTGATTTGGCGCCGTAAAGTATTTTTTGTGATAGCCTTTTAATAGTATCCACATTTAATTTAAAATCGTGATGTTACAAATACCGTTGATATCTGACGCAAACCTATGTTTCAGATCAAATTGCGAAATGTTAATTAACCTTTTATTTCCCTTAGCCGGACTTTCTGTTTCATTTTTCGTAATAGGGATTATTTTAATAATTTTTTTTATAATCTACAACCTATTACACGGGACGTCATTCATGTAGCATTAAAATAGAGATAAATGCATTAAGTAAAACATTTTCCTCCCCACCAGACATGCCAAGTCTTAGGCTTTTTGCCCATCACTATTATCTTAGAGAAAATTTTGTTCTTTTAAATCGCGCAAATCTTTCAATTAAATAAAGTAACTTTTTCTATATTAAAATACTGATATCCCGAAGGCCGGAGGCTTAGCATCTCTGCTCCTCTTAATAAAAACATATATAATTAACCACCACTTTATCTCATTTCATAGAAGACAATACGGAATTTCTTATTTGTATGGCGTTACCTCAGTTATATGCCTCAGTCAGAAAAAATCCCTGCCGGCCCGGCCTACAGGCGGAGGTAGATTTCGAAGTTAAGTATACTAATTTCACAAACAAAAACCAAATAATGATTAGAGATAAATCCACTTTAACAATTTTATCTGGCCGCTTTTGACAAGTTTCTATTTCATTTTTATATAATAACTGGTTTTATCAGAATCATGTTAGGGCGGTATTAAAAAAAAATACTTTTCCATGCTCAACAACTCGAAATTTTCTGGCATAACTCCAGATTCATTTTTAATAGGAAAAACATGAAACTTGTTGACGTGATTTTTGAAGAGCTATCCTGCTACGCTACCTGTGTTTTTAATTTTCGTTCAATTAATTAAGACTTGATATATAAACAATTATTTTCTCAGTAAGACAATATTTTTCGTTTCTAACACAATCGCTTTGGGAAATTCCGTTCAAAATGCCCACTTTGGCATCATTTTTTTTAAATATATTCTGCCTCTGTCAGAAAATCGATCATTACGGTACATTATATAGTTTCTGAATAAGCGAATCTACCAATTGGATGCGTTTGAGATCAAAAATGAATTTAAAAATGAGTCAGAAAATAAGCAGTTTGGATTTGAATACTCCCTTAATACAATAATTTTCCCAACACAATCCGCTTCGGGAAATTCGGTTCAAAAGGCCCACTTTGAAGTCATGTTTTAAAATATATTCTGCCTCTATCAAAAAATTTACCATTACGGTACATTATATAGTTTATGAGTAAGAAAAGGTGCCAATTGGAAGCCTTTGGGAGTAAAAATGAATCATAGCAAACGCGATAGCGTTAAGCTATAATATGATTAAGAAATATAAAATGCAAACGACTTTCTTAAATTTCTGGCGAACCAGTTGACATACGACAAAGATTTTTCTTTTGAAAGATAGAACTCGACGAGACAAATAAACTGACAGCATCAAAAAAATTACTGTAGCTTTCAGTAGTTTTTTATTCAACCTTAAACGAAAAAATGAAGACACAAAATTCAACAAAGTGTAGCTAACGTTCCAGTGGGTGGATTAACTTCGTTTTTGTTTTATTTTGATCCTCTTGTTCAAACTTAAAAGAGATTTTTTTTTTAATCTTTGCATGTTTGACGGTCGCTGAGAAAATCGAATTTGTCTTTTATAATGTCTCCATAAAATTATAGCAATCTCTCCTTTTCATTTTTTAATTTTCTGATTTAATAATTTCTTTCGTATTGCCACCCCCTAAAAAGCAATACAATAATTTAAAAAAAAGGATAACACGTGTACTTTTGTTGTTATAAGTCAATAAAAATTGAAATTCAACTGATAGATTTTTTAAATTTTGAAATCGACGTCAACCTAAGCAGAAAATGCATAATTTTCATAAATATATATATGAACTTTCTTGATTAATATTTTGAACTGGGGTAATAGACACAATGGAGCACAAACGAGTTGATAGGAAAAAAAAACAGGGTAAATCCCAAGCTTCTGTTCAGGAGCTAAATGTAAGTTTTTTTTTAATTATCATCATAACATCATAACTTACACAAGCGAATGGTATGCAGTAATATAAATACTTCGGATACTAAACGTACCTTAAAAATAGCATTCCATCTATTTTAAACTAGTAAATCTGCAGATCAAGAGCCTCAACGTCATCTCTGCAACTTATTGTTTTTAGCAAATTTTGCTTAATATTAATCTTTCTACAAAAACAAAATTTAAACTTTTAAATTACACAAACATTTATAGAAGAAGAAAAAAAAATCCCTGCCGGCTCGGGCCTACAGGCGGAGGTAGATTTCGATGTTAAGTACTAAATTCTCCAACAAAACTTAAATCAAGATTAGAGATAAAACTTAGTTTCTTCACAAAGAGCGAGCTGTAGGGAGCTAAACTTTTTGTGAAAATTGTAATATACACGAATACACACACACATATATATGCAATAGGTTTAAAAAATGGCTACAAAAAATTCAGAGAACCTTAAAGTGTTAAAATATGTTAATATTTCCATAGTCGGGTTTTTATCATGTTTTAATACGTTTCTTCAAACTTACATGGCGTTACATATTCACCTGCTGAGGTCCATTATATTTCCAATATGACGCAATATACATATTTTTTTAATTCGTCAAACTATTTATTTTGAGTTTTCATGCTGAAATCTTGCTCTAGGAAACTTATGACGTAATATTCAATTTGTCAAACTATTTAATTTTACACGTGAAAATTTTGCAAAAGAAAAGTAATTGTTGTGGTGAGAATTTTATTATTTGCTTTTGTTTTTAATTGTTGGCAACTGCTATAACGAAAAACATTTATTTTTTTCCTGCCATTGTTGTGTAAGAGCTGGTTTTATCAGAATCATGTTAAGACAGTATTCAAAATTTTGAACCCTCCCCATTTCCACCCGCTTGGGCCGATTTCGCCCATTTTCAATCCCCGCCGAGATATTAGCCATCTCAAAGTTGTTGGCGAGTTTGAAGACGATCCGTGCATAATTGCGACTTTTGTCGTGCGGACAAAATTTAGTACATACATACATATATATATATATATATATATATATATATAAACTTTTTAGGTGGGGGTGGTTTTGGGTTCCTGGGGTCCTATAATGAAAAGTTATGAAGGAATTTTTCAAAAGTCGCCCCATGGTAACGACTGCAATAGGTAGTATTTCTTACGAAATCTACCTAATATTTTGATGGTTTCAGACATTAGAAGCGTTAAATTAAACACGTTGTTATGTAATGATATTCTGAAATTCTCACGAGCTACTTATTCTAGTAATTTTTATATAATAAAGCAAATTTCTTCAGGGGGGTGCCCCCCCCTGAACCCCCCGTTGTGTAATTTATTTTGAATTTGTAATTTTCTATTGATTGAGTTAATGATTATCCTATATTTTAGATTCATTTTTACACTGCGATTTATAAGGATAAGCAACAATTTGGTCAAGCATTTTACGTTATCCTAATATCCATACAGCAGTATTTACTTGCCTGCTAACCACAAACATCTGTATGTAATGGATAAAGAACTTTTGGAAATGTAAACTGAGACATCTAATTTAGAAATCTAATAATAATTTTGATTACCATTCTGCAATATTTATATCTAAGATCTAATCTAAATATCTAAAAATGTACTCGATAGCATTAACTTACTAAAATCACCCTAAAGTAGGGGGAGTTCTAAACCTAACGGTTAATAATTCATCATCGTGTCCACTTCCAATTGACTAAATAGATAAACGTGATATGGCGCCGTTAAGTATTTTTTGTGATAGCCTTTTAATAGTATCCACATTTAATTTAAAATCGTGATGTTACAAACACCGTTGAAATTTGATGCACACCTGTGTTCAGGTCAAATTACGAAAGGTTAACTAACCTTTTATTTCCCTTAGCCGGGCATTTTGTTTCATTTTTCGTAATAGGGATTTTTTTAATAATTTATTTTACACTCTACAAGCTGTTACACGGGACGTTGTTCACGTAGCATTAAAATAGAGATAAATGCATTAAATAAAACATTTCACTCACCACCAGACATGGCAAGTCTCAGGCTTTTTGCACAACACTATTACCTTACAGAAAATGTTGTTCTTTTAAATCGCGCAAATGTTTCAATTAAATAAAGTAACATTTTTTGTATTAAAATACTGGTATCCAGAACGCCGGAGGCTTGGCAGCCCTGCTCCTCTTAATAGAAACATATATAGTTAACCAACACTTTATCACATTTTATAGGAAACAATACAGAATTTCTTATTTGTATGGCCTTACATATACCTCAGTCATAAAAATGTAAAATTTTGTGCCAATTAATATACGCAATTGCGAAAATGAAATCGCAACCAATGAGAAAAGGAAGGCCAAGTAAAATCGTGTAAATCGAGGAATCTTTCTTCGTAGTGTGGGAAAATACCACTACAAAAATTAATTTAGGTGGTATTTGGTGTGAAATGTTTATATGTATTGTTTCCTGTCCTATTTATCTTTTTTATTATTTGTAATTTGCTGCATTTTCCCTTTGCACGTGAAAATCTCACAAATTAAAATGAACTCTTTGGGAGAAATTGTTATTCCCTTTTTTTTTTTTTTTTTTTTTTTTTTTGGGCAACAATAAAGTTTATAAAGTTTAATAGAATAATGTCAGTTTATTCTGTATGAAAATAACGAACTTTTTCCTTTATAATCAAAATAGTTGAATACATAAATAAAGATATTATTCTATATAGTATATAAATACTATTTTCATTTCTGCGTTTAAATCAATCTATATGCAAATATCTATACAAAGGCATTCATTAATTCATTCCTTTTAACTTTGATTTGACTTTAAAAACCATACATACTTTCACATTTATGATATTTTTAGATGAGATATAGTTGCTACGCAACGGTTAAAAGAAAAAAAAATGAAATATAAGTAAATTCATAAAATAAAATGTTTTTTATTATTCGAACACATGTATAAAATTCCATCATAAGTTATACACCTAATTTAAAAGCTCTGACAAATGTTTGGACAAAATTGCAAACTAATAGGAATAATTTACTACTCTTATTTAAAAATTTCAGCATCAAAAATTTACCATTTAAATCCATTTTTTATATGAGCCATTTCTTTCAACAAATGAAAATTTGAAAATCGTCTGACTTGCCATTGAAAAGCATTACAGAGCAAAATAAAATGTTCTATATTTCCCGAACGAATGAACCAAATTTAACCAAAAACCATACAGCTAAGTCCGAGTACCTCATCAACATGCCACATTAATTTCAAGCCGATCGGATGCTTTTTGCGGCAGTTATCGCGGAACAGACGGACAGACAGACAGACAGACAGACAGACAGACAAACGGAAATCAAAACTTTTCGTGTCTCCACAGTAAGCCTTCACTGACGTTTCGGCAATAAGGAAGAGATGTCATATACGCACCAGAGTACATAATTGGCGCGATAATGGCGTTTTTTTTTTTTTTTTTTTGCCTGATACGGTAACTGAGCTATTGTTGTTTATTTATTAATTATTTTTTATTTACTTTTATTTTATTTTTTTAAATTATATAAATTGCTTTGTTCTATAGTTATTAATTAAACTTTTCATTATTTATTGTTATTTCCTTCTTTAAATAATAGAAAGTAATTTAAAAATATATATGTAACTGCTATTCGAAAAAATATGTAAATGCTATTCGGTTTTCGTCAAATTGGCGTAAAAAAAAACCTCGCCAAACCCGTTGTGTATATGACATCTGTGCCTTAAATAATTAGGGTTTCGTTTAACTTTAGGTACTTTTGCTTGAGATATTGTCGAAAATGTACAGCAAAAATATACGATACTACTTGATTATCCCGTCAACCAATTTCGCCAAACTATTCGCCAAATGATACAAACTGACATAATTTTTATTTTAAATAACGGAAGAATAAATAAATTAGTAAAACATTAATAAAAATACTAATAAAAACTTGGGCACAGATGTCATATACGCTCCGTAATGGCACGATTTTTTCTGACGCCAATTTGGCGAAAACCTCGTTAATATATCACCTATATCCGGGTTACTACATCAAGCAAAATAACGACACTTTGTCTCCAGTTAAGTACCCGGTGCGTATATGACATTGGCGTAAAAAAATCGCGCCGTAGTATAGGGCGTATATGACATCTGTGCCAAAACTTGAATTAAAAATCACTTGATGACGTAACAAACACGTGTATCGTGTTTAATGTCAAGTGAATGTAACATTTACTATCATCCATTATTGTCATTCAATCTTATAGTTTGGCGGTAATTTTTTGATCGACAGGATAATCAAGTTGTACCAAGTATGGTACAGATGTCATATACGCACCACGTTAGCGCGATATCTTTTCTGGCGCCAATTTGGCGAAAACCTCGTTTTCGAATACCAGTTACATATGTATTTTTAAAAAGGGTTTAACAATAAATTAAAAAAAAGTTTAATTAATAACAATAGAACAAAACAATTTATATAATTTTAAAAAAGAAAATAAAAGTAAATAAACAATTTATTAATAAATCAACAACAACATCCGGGTTACCATATCAAGCAAAATAACAAAACTTTGGCGCCAGTTAAGTACCCCGGTTCGTATATGACATTGGCGTCAGAAAAAAATCGGGTCAACGTGATGCGTATATGACATCTGTGGCGTTTCAAGTACACTTCTGAACGTTACTTTGGAATCGGTGAGTTTCATCGCCAAAATCGCCAAGATGCATAATGATCATCGCCATTGAATATATAAATAATGCCATATTTGCAAACTTATAGGTCAAAATATAAGTGGAACCTGGGTTCACGACCGCCTCTGTTTATGACCAGTTCGGTTTATGTCCAACTTCGGTGATCAAAATTTGACTCGGTTGGCGTGCAATATCTCGGTTCACGACCAAGGCTGCTGAATAGTTCAGTTGGCAACCCTTACATAACTCGTGTTATTAGTCAAGTTTGGAGTAAGGTGTGCATATCAGAGTGCTTTGTGTACCTTTATTACTGTAGAAAAATTAACTTTTTGTTTTACTTTTAGTCAGGTTTGCGCTAATTTTAGCTCTCATTATGGCTTCTAAGAATGAAAAAGTGCTTAGTGATAGCAGTAGTAAGAAGCTTAAGCGAATTACTGTTCAATAAAAGGAATTGTAGCAAAACATGAGAACGATATTAGTATAACCGGTCTAGCTAAACAATACGATGCGGCCTAAACCTTCGATTTCCTCGATAATCTACATATATATATATTACGCTATCATATGTGTCACAGAAATTGCGATTAGTTGTTAATTGTTTAATGGCAACGCTCGAATGAAACGCATCTCATTGGTTATAGAACAGCATTTAATGCATCTCCATACCTATAAGGGGTTACCATAGGCAGGACCCTGTTCTGTCGCCAAATACCGCCAAGTTTGTCATCAACTTGTAAATATATCACCAAATTCCTATACACTTCCATTGTAAACCAATAGGGTTTACTTGTTTAGAGAGAATCAACAAATTGAGATATTTTAATGCAACAAAAACTAATATCAGTTTAAGGAATTATATTAATTATATTTAAGGGAGCCCAAGTAAATTAAATTATGAATAAAAATAAGGTGAATTTGATTTTAAAACCTTGAACCTCTTAAAACAGTGTGCATTACTTGGTTGAATAGTGCATTATTGCGCGAAATAAGAAAAAAGTATTGGGAATATTTAAAAGCAACTCAGGTTTATTTATATTCAATATATAATTATCAAAAAATTTAAATGACTAGTATTAAAAAATGCTCTGATGAGCACCAAAAAAGGTTAATATGTTTTTAAGTATGAAAAAGTGTTTGACAAGTGCTTCTAATTGGGCATGAAAAAGGACAAGGGGTCCCTTCTTGGCTGCAGCTCACTGTCAATGCCAACTTTGAAAATATCATATTTGCGCTTTTTTCATATAAAAAAAAATCAGCCACAGTTACGATAAAAATGTGTAATATAACGACACAGCCTGATTAAACATGAATGTAAGGCGGCATAGCACCAAAAACCTTAGTTCCTGCAGCGTATCACACTCATGCAGGGCCACCAAGCATGCCCGCAGTGTAGAACTGTACAAAAAACTGATTTGTAGTGCAGTGCAGACTGTTGCAGTACTCTGCACAGGAACAATTCCACATGTGCACGCATAACAGTATAATGCATTCATTGGTTGTTGAAATTATATGCAAGTGGCTGTGGCTGTACAATGTACTATGCAGTACAGCAATGCATGTAAATTATAAACGAACATTAGACGCAGACATCTTTAATACGGAAGTACAAAAGCACAGTGTGAATGTGCGCTGAAGTTCAAAAATTAAAAGCATAATAGGAATGTACAGTGTAGTATAATTTATAGAGAAATAATGGTACACAGTGCACTGTATGAAGTTGCATTGCAGACGCATGCGCAGTACAACAGTGCAACAGTGCAGTTAACATGTAAAGCACGACGGAAAGTTTTACTAAAGTTCCGCGAATTTATTTTATATAGAAGAAGCGCAAATATGATATTTTCAAAGTTGGCATTGACAGTGAGCTGCAGCCAAGAAGGGACCCCTTGTCCTTTTTCATGCCCAATTAGAAGCACTTGTCAAACCCTTTTTCATACTTAAAAACATATTAACCTTTTTTGGTGCTCATCAGAGCATTTTTTAATACTAGTTGTAAAATGAGTAAGAAAATAAGCAGTTTGGATTTGAATACACCTTTACTAAGATGATTTTTTTCTTCAACCGCTATGTATTTTTAATTTGTTTTTGCTGTAAGAATTGGTCCTTTCCAAAACTTGCCTATATAGATGTTGTAGACAATATTAAGAAGATATATGATAAATTCATGGGGATTTTATATCTTTTGAATTTACGGAGTTATGGATTTTTTTCTTCTTCAAACCCCCTTTTTGTTTTCGTTTTTAATTTTTTTTTGCGGTACGAACTGGTCCTATCAAAAACTTGTGAATATAAAAGTTGTAGATAATGTTAAGGAAATTTATAATAAAATTAATTGGATTTGATATCTTGAGAATTGACGAAGTTATGAATTTTTTTCTCCCAAAAACCCTATTTTTTGCGCCCCTTGAACCCATTTTTAACTTTATCAAAAATCTGTGATACATAAATTTTTGGCCCTATTTTTAGAAGTAATAAAAACTTTAAAATGATTCGATGTGTACAAAATTTAAGAAGTTATGGGATTTTTTCGGTTTTCACAAAACCCCTCCCTATTTTCCATCCCCTTGGTCCGATTTTGCCCATTAACGAACTTGACCGAGATTTTATGCCCCTTGATTTTATGTATCTGTTTGGAAGAGATTGGTGCAGAATTGTGGATGTTATCGTGTCCAGAAGAAAGTGATATATATATATATATAGGTAGGTAGATAGATAGATAGATAGATTTATAAAGTTTTTTACTGAGGGTGGATTTGGGCTCTAGGGGTCATGATCGGTGTAGATCTGAAAAAATTTTCAGAAATTCCAACATAGGAACGACGCCAATAGGTAGTATTTCATACGAAATCTACCTAAAATGTAAAACTTTGTGCCAATTAATATACAAAATTGCGAAAATGAAATCGCAAATGAAATAAAAAATACCTGCAGGCCCGGCCTACAGGCAGAGGTAGATTTCGAAGTCAAATATACTAATTTCACAAACAAAAACTAAATCATAATTCATAATTAGAGATAAATCCACTTTAACAATTTTATCTGGACGCTTTTGACGAGTTTTTATTTCATTTTTATATAATAGCTCGTTTTATCAGAATCATGTTATGGCGGTACTCAAAAAAATACTTTTCCATGCTCAACAACTCGAAATTTTCTGGCATAATTCCAGATTCATTTTTTATTTTAAAAAAAATATGAAACTTGCTGACGTGATTTTTGAAGAGATTTATAAGCGACCTGTGTTTTTATTTTTTGTTCAATTAATTAAAACTTGATATATAAACAATTATTTTCTCAGAAGGAGAATATTTTTCGTTTCTGACACAATCGCTTCGGGAAATTCCGTTCAAAATGCCCACTTTGACATCATTTTTTGAAATATATTCTGCCTCTATCAAAAAATCGATCATTATGGTACATTATATAGTTTCTGAATAAGCGAATATACCAATTAAATACGTTTGAGAGCAAAAATGAATTTAAAAATGAGTCAGAAAATAAGCAGTTTGGATTTGAGTGCATCCTTAATACAATGATTTTTCCACCACAATCCGCTTCGGTAAATTCGGTTCAAAATGCCCTTTTTAACAGCATTTTTAAAAATATATTCTGCCTCTATCAAAAAATCGACCATTACGGTACATTATACAGTTTCTGAGTAAGAAAACGTACCAATCGGAAGCCTTTGAGAGCAAAAATGAATTGTAAAATGAGTCAGAAAATAAGCAGTTTGGATTTGAATACACCCTTACTAAGATGATTTTTTTCTTTAAAGTTTCTTTCTTCTTGAAGTTATGAATTTTTTTCTTCCAAAAACCCTATTTTTGCGCCCCTTGAGCCCATTTTTAACTTTAACAAAAATCTGTGATACATAAGTTTTTGGCCCTATTTTTAGAAGTAATAAAAACTTTAAACTGATTTCATATGTAGAAAAATTAAGAAGTTATGGGGGGTTTCTGTTTTCACAAAACCCCTCCCTATTTTCCATCCCCTTGGTCCGATTTTGCCCATTAACGAACTTGACCGAGATTTTATGACCATTGATTTTATGTATCAGTTTGGAAGAGAAGATTGGTGCAGAATTACGAAAGTTATCGTGTCCAGAAGAAGTGTGATATATATATATATATATATATATAGATAGACAGATATATATATATATATATAAAGTTTTTTACTGAGGGTGGTTTTGGGTTCTAGGGGTCATGATCGGTGTAGATCTGAAAAAATTTTTCAGAAATTCCAACATAGGAACGATTCCAATACGTAGTATTTCATACGAAATCTACCTAAAAAGGAAGGCTAAGTAAAATCGTGCAAATCCAGGAATCTTTCTTCGTAGTGCTGGGAGAATACTACTACAAAAATTATTTTAGGTGGTATTTGGGGTGAAAAATTTTTTAAATTTTTATTTTGCTTATTCCATTTTTCTTTTGCACATGAAAATATTACAAATTAAAATTAACGCTTTGGGAGACATTGTTATTCCTTTTTTTGGTAACAATAAAGTTTATAAAATTTAATAGAATAATGTCAGTTTATTCTGTATGAAAATAACGAACTTTTTCATTTATAATCAGAATAGTTGAATAAATAAATAAAAATATTATTCTATATAGTATATGTATACTATTTTCATTTCTGCTTTTAAATAAATCTATATGCAAATATCTGTACAAAGGCATTCATTAGTTCCTTCCTTTTGACTTTGATTTGACGTTAAAATAAAAAAGATAAGTGCCCAGCTAAACTGATGACATTGAGCTCAAAGGCTATTCACACTAATTGTATATTATACACTTATTTTAAAGAATAATGCCCCTCAAAAAAATAAGTGAAGGGGAATTAGCCCCCGTTTCCCCCTTTAAACTTAACCAGTGAACCTCCAAATCTCATCAGGGAAGCCCCTTATCATAATAAACCGGTATACCAAATTTGGAGCAAATCGAATAATCCTGCAAAAAAAAACATTTATCTAAATTAAGGGGGTGGACTAGCCCCCCTTTAACTTTAACCAATGAATCGCCAAAACGAATCAGGGAAGCTCCTTAATATAATAAACCGGTATACCAAATTTGGAGCAAAGCGAATAATTCTGCATGAAAAACCCGTTTATATAAATTAAGGGGGGTGGCCTAGCCCCCTTCCCCCTTTATCTTTAACCAATAAACCCCCAAAACTAATCAAGGAAGTTCCTTAACATAATAAACCGGTATACCAACTTCGGAGCAAATCGAATCATTCTGCATGAAAAACCCAATTATCTGAATTAAGGAGGTGGACTAGCCCCCCTTTTCCCCTTTATTCTTAACCAATGAACCCCCAAAACTAATCAGGGAAGTTCCTTAACATAATAAACCAGTATACCAAATTCGGAGCAAATCGAATAATTCTGCATGAAAAACCCATTTCTCTGAATTAAAAGGGGTGGACTAGCCCCCTTTCCCCCCTTTATTCTTAACTAATGAACTCCCAAAACTAATCAGGGAAATTCCTTAACATAATAAACCGGCATACCAAATTCGGAGCAAATCGAATGATTCTGCGTGAAAACCCCATTTATCTGAATTAAGGGGTGGACTAACCCCCCTTTATCCTTAACCAAAGAACCCTCAAAACTAATCAAAGAAGTTCCTTAACATAATAAACCGGTATACCAACTTCGGAGCAAATCGAATCATGCTGCATGAAAAACCCATTTATCAAAATTAAGAGGGGCGGGCTAACCTCCCTTTTCCTCCTTTATCCCTAACCAATGAACCCCCAAAACTAATCAGTGAAGTTCCTTATCATAATAAACCGGTATACCAAATTCGGAGCAAATCGAATCATTCTGCATGAAAAACCCATTTTTCTGAGTTAAGGGGTGGACTAGCCCCCTTTCCCCCCTTTATTCTTAATCAATGAACACCCAAAACTAATCTGGGAAGTTCCTTAACATAATAAATCGGTATACCAAATTCGGAGCAAATCGAATCATTCTGCTCAAAAACCCATTTATCTGAATTAAAAGGGGTGAACTAATGGCCCTTTTACCCCTTTATCCTTAACCAATGAACCCCAAAACTAATCAGGGAAGTTCCTTAACGTAATAAACCGGTATACCAAATTCGGAGCAAATCGAATGATTCTGCACGAAAAACCCATTTATCTGAATTAAGGGGGGTTGACTAACCCAGATTTTCCCCCTTTATCCTTAACCAATGAACTCCCAAAACTAATCAGGGAAGTTCCTTAACATAATAAACCGGTATACCAAATTCGGAGAAAATCGAATAATCTTGCAAAAAAAAAAAAAAAACATTTATCTAAATTAAGGGTGTGGACTAGCCCCCCTTTATCCTTAACCAATGAATCGCCAAAACGAATCAGGGAAGCTCCTTAACATAATAAACCGGTATACGAACTTCGGAGCAAATCGAAACATTCTGCATGAAAAACCCATTTATCTAAATTAAGGGGGTGGACTAGCTGCCCTTTATCCTTAACCAGTGAACCCCCAAATCTAATCATGGAAGTTCCTTAACATAATAAACCGGTATACCAAATTCGGAGCAAATCGAATAATTCTGCATGAAATACCCATTTATCTGAATTAAGGGGATGGACTAACCCCCCTTTACCCCCTTTATATTTAACAGGTGAACCTGCAAATCTAATCAGGGAAGCTCCTTATCATAATAAACCTTTATACCAAATTTGGAGCAAATCGAATAATCTTGCAAAAAAAAAAAAAAATCATTTATCTAAATTTAGGGGGTGGACTAGACCCCCTTTATCCTTAACCAATGAATCGCCAAAACGAATCAGGGAAGCTCCTTAACATAATAAACCGGTATACCAACTTCGGAGCAAATCGAAACATTCTGCATGAAAAACCCATTTATCTAAATTAAGAAGGCGGGGCTAACCTCCCTTTTCCCCCTTTACCCTTAACCAATGAACCCCCAAAACTAATCAGGGAAGTTCCTTAACATAATTAACCGGTATACCAAATTCGGAGCAAATCGAATCATTCTGCATGAAAAACACATTTATCTCAATTAAGAGGGGCGGGCTAACCTCCCTTTTCGCCCTTTACCCTTAACCAATGAACCCCCAAATCTAATCATGGAAGTTCCTTAACATAATAAACCGGTATACCAACTTCGGAGCAAATCGAATCATTCTGCATGAAAAACACATTTATCTGAATTAAGGGGGGTGGACTAACTCCGTTTTTCCCCCTTTATCCTTATCCAATGATCTCCCAAAACTGATCAGGGATGTTCCTTAACATAATAAACCGGTATTCCAAATTCGGAGCAAATCGAATGATTCTGCATGAAAAACCCATTTTTCTGAATTAAGGGGGGTGACTAACCCCGTTTTCCCCCCTTTATCCTTAACCAATGAACTCCCAAAACTAATCAGGGAAGCACCTTATCACAATGAACCCAGGAAAAAATTTTGATGCAAATCGGATGTTTCTATCAAGAGTTATCGCGTTACGTACATACATACGTACGTAAGTACATACATACATGCATACAGAACGGGCGGGCACAATAGCTCTCAGGCTTTGATAGCCTGTGAGCTAAAAAACCATACATACTTTCACATTTATGATATTTTTAGATGAGATGCAGTTGCTACGCAACGGTTAAAAGAAAAAAATGAAATATAAGTAAATTCATAAAATAAAATGTTTTATATCATTGTGAAACATATATAAAGTTTCACAAAAATTCAAACACCTAATTTAAAAAATCCGCGAAATATATTGACAAAATCCCAAAATAAAAGAAATAATTTAAAACCCTTACTGGATAATTTCAGCATCCATAATTTACCTTTTAAATACATTAATTAAATACGCCATTTTCTAAATTCGAAAATCGTCTGAACTGCCATAGAAAAGCACTATGACAAAAAATAAAATGTTCTATATATTCCGGACGAATGAACCAAATTTAACCCAAAACTATACAGCTAAATCCGGGAAGATCACCAACATGCCTCCATAATTTCAAGCTAATCGGATGCTTTTTACGGCAGTTATCGCGGAACAGACAGACGGAAACCAAAAAGTTCCGGATCTCCACAGTAAGCCTTCACTGACGTTTCGGCAAATATGCATTGCGGGCCCATTCCTTCATTCATTTTCGAAGGGTAGAAAATTGATAATGGATTAAATTAACTAGTAAATCTGCAGATCAGGAGCCTCAACGTCAGCTCTGCAAGTCATTGTTTTTAGACTCACTTTGGTAATATTCAGTTTCCTGCAAACCGCAATTTAAAGTTTTTAAATTATGTAATTATTTATAAGAACAAAAAATACGAAATTTTCAGACATTAGAAGCATTAAATTAAAAACGTTATGGAAGGATATTTCGAAATTTTCATGAGCTGTTAATTCTGGTATATTTTTTAAATAATAAAGTAGATTTCTTCAGGAAGGTGGAGCCCCCCTGAACCCCCCGTGGTCTTATTAATTTACATACGTAACTTTTTATTGATTGCGCTAATGGTTAGCGCAAATCTTAGATTTCTTTTTACACTTCCGAGCCTTATTTTTCAATACTGGTAACACAGAAAATGATTTACATTGACGCAATTATATTAAACGTTTAGGTTTTATGAATGAAAATGCAATTTCCTTTAAAATAAAATAATTTTCATTCATATTTTCTGAAATGAGGCGGCATTAAGAAGTAACACCCGTCAAAAAACATTTTTTCTGGCAATCTAGTTAATGCTTGGTTTTTAAGGATGAAAATATTTATTTCCCGATACAATGACGTCATTTTCGACAGCGATAATTTTGCGGTGCATAATTTTGATATTTACTATATATTTGCTTTTCAAAAGTTTTTTTTCCTCATTGGAATTTTCGATTAAGAATTAACATTTCTGTTAGCTGTGTGCAGACGATAAACCATGAGATATTAGTAACATTTTTTTTAATAATAAGAATTAATATCATAACACAAGCCCCTTTTATTTCAACTTCAAAGCGTATTCGTTTTATTTTTGATATATGAGATCAAATTCACCTTCTTTTCGTATCTTCATTTTATTTCTAATATGAAGGCGTATTCATGTCTATTTTTTATTTCATTTTCCTCTCGCACATAAAAATCTTTCAAATCAAAATTAACTGTTTAGGATAAATTTTTATTCCGGGATTGAATTTTCGTGGCAACTGCAAAAAAAAGAAAAATGATTGTTAAATTTCATAGCAAAATGTCGATTTATTCCTTATGAAAATAATGAACATTTTAATTTAAAAGAAAAATATTTGAACAAAATAAATAGAACATAGTCTTTCTTTATTTCTGTGGTAAATTCCATCTATATGTAAAGACACAAAGGCATTAATTCGTCCCTTTTGACTTTGATTTAACTTCAAACAATTACACATACTTTCACATTTACGATATTTTTAGGTGTAGTTCGCTGCTAGGTAACAGTTAAAAGATAATAAAAACAATTAAATATGTGTTTAAAAAGAAAATTTATATTAAAAAAAATATTTTATATTATTGAAACACATATATAAAATCCCTCCATAAAAGTTATACACCGAATTTAAAAACTCTGACAAATGTATACACAAAATTTCAAACTACTATGAATAATGTATGGTTCTAATTAGGAAATTTCATCATCCTTAATTTAGCTTTTAAATCCTTTAATCATATAAGCCATTTCTTTTCAACAAATAAAAATGGAAAAATCGTCTGAATTGCTATAGAAAAGCATTAAGTCGCAAAATAAAATGTTCTATATATTCCGAACGAATGAACCAAATTTAACCAAAAACTATACAGCTAAATCCGGGGATTTCACCAACATGCATCCTTAATTTTAAGATAATCGGATGCTTTTTACGGCAGTTATCGCGGAACAGACAGACAGACTAACGGAAACCAAAACTTTTCGTGTCTCCACAGTAAGCCTTCACTGACGTTTCGGCAATTGTTGCAGAAAATTTCTTTTTTGCGTCTTTAAAATTAACTGTTATAATGCAGGATAAAAACTGACTTACACTAGTAAATCTGCAGATCAAGAGCCTCAACGTCATCTCTGCAACTCATTGTTTTTATCAAACTTTGCGTAATATTAATCTTTCTACAAAAACAAAATTTAAACTATTTAAATTACACAAACATTTATAAAAGGAAAAAAATATTTCGATGGTTTCAGACATTAAAAGCGTTAAATTAAACACGTTGTTATGTAAGGATATTCTGAAATTCTCACGAGCTACTTATTCTAGTAATTTTTATATAATAAAGCAAATTTCTTCAGGGGGGCTCTGCCCCCCTGAACCCCCCGTTGTGTAATTTATTTTGCATTTGTAATTTTCTACAGATTGAGTTAATGATTACCCTATATCTTAGATTTCTTTTTACACTGCGATTTATAAGGATAAGCAATAATTCGGTCAAGCATTTTACGTTATCCTAATATCCATACAGCAGTATTTACTTGCCTGCTAACCACAAATACCTGTATCTAAAGGATAAAGAACTTTTGGAAATGTAAACTGAAACATCTAATTTAGAAATCTAATACCTTTATAAATTTTGTTTATAAAAAAATAATTTTGATTACCATTCTGCAATATTTATATCTAAGATCAAATCTAAATATCAAAAAATGTACTCGATAGCATTAACTTACTAAAATCACCCTAAAGTAGGGGGCTTCTAAACCTAACAGTTAATAATTCATCATCGTTAAATAGATAAACATGATTTGGCGCCTTTAAGTATTTTTTGTGATTTTCTTTTAATAGTATCTACATTTAATTTAAAATCGTGATGTTACAAATACCGTTGAAATTTGACGCAAACCTATGTTCAGGTCAAATTACGAAAGTTTAACTAACATTTCATTTCCCTTAGCCGGACTTTCTGTTTCATTTTTCGTAATAAGGATTATTTTAATAATTTAATTTATTTTACACTCTACAAGCTGTTACACGGACGTTGTTCACGTAGCATTAAAATAGAGATAAATGCATTAAGTAAAACATTTCACTCCCCACCAGACATACCAAGTCTCAAGCTTTTTGCACATCACTATTATCTTAGAGAAAATGTTCTTTTAAATCGCGCAAATGTTTCAATTAAATAAAGTAACATTTTCTGTATTAAAATACTGGTATCCAGAACGCCGGAGGCTTGGCAGCTCTGCTCCTCTTAATAAAAACATACATGATTAACCAACACTTTATCACATTTTATAGGAGACAATACGGAATTTCTTATTTGTATGGCCTTACATATATTTCAGTCATAAAAATGTAAAATTTTGTGCCAATTAATGCACGCAATTGCGAAAATGAAATCGCAAAGAATGAGAAAAGGAAGGCCAAGTAAAATCCTGTAAATCGAGGAATCTTTCTTCGTAGTGCTGGGAAAATACTGCTACAAAAACTATTTTATGTGGTATTTGGTGTGAAATGTTTATATGTATTCATTCCTGTCCTATATATCCTTTTTTTTATTTTTTATTTGCTTATTCCATTTTTCTTTTGCACGTGAAAATCTTACAAATTAAAATTAACTCTTTGGGAGAAATTGTTATTCATTTTTTTTTTTTTTTGGCAACAATAAAGTTTATAAAATTTAACAGAATAATGTCAGTTTATTCTGTATGAAAATAACGAACTTTTTCATTTATAATCAAATAGTTGAATAAATAAATGAAAATATTATTCTATATAGTATAGAAATACTATTTTCATTTCTGCGTTTAAATAAATCTATATGCAAATATCTATACAAAGGCAATCATTAATTCATTCCTTTTGCTTTGATTTGACTTCAAAAAACCATACATACTTTCACATTTATGATATTTTTAGATGAGATGCTGTTGCTACGCAACGATTAAAAGAAAAAATGAAATATAAGTAAATTCATAAAATAAAATGTTTTATATTATTCGAACACATGTATAAAATTCTATCATAAGTTATACACCTAATTTAAAAGCTCTGACAAATGTTTTGACAAAATTGCAAACTAATAAGAATAATTTAATACTCTTATTTAAAAATTTCAGCATCCAAAATTTACCATTTAAATCTATTATTCATATGAGCGATTTCTTTCAACAAATGAAAATTTGAAAATCGTCTGACTTCCTATAGAAAAGCATTATATCACAAAATAAAATGTTCTGTATATTCCGAACGAATGAACCAAATTTAACCCAAAACTATACAGCTAAATCCGGGGAGCTCATCAACATGCCCAGGGAATTTCAAGCCGATCGGATGCTTTTTGCGGCAGTTATCGCGGAACAGACAGACAGACTAACGGAAACCAAAACTTTTCGTGTCTCCACAGTAAGCCTTCACTGACGTTTCGGCAATAACAAAAGGAAATAAACTAGTAAATCTGCAGATCAGGAGCCTCAACGTCAGCTCTACAATTCCTTGTATTTAGCACCCTTTGAGTAATATTAATCTTTCTACAAAAAAAAGAAATTTAAAGTTTTGAAATTACATAAACATTTATAAAACGAAAAAATATTTCGAAGGTTTCTGACATTAGAAGCGTTAAATTAAACCCCTTGTTATGTAATGGTATTCTGAAAATCTCATGAGCTACTTATTCTGGTAATTTTTAGATAATAAAGTAGATTTCTTCAGGGAGGCAGAGCCCCCCTGAACCCCTTCGTAGTGTGATTTAATTTTCATTTGTAATTATCAATTAATTGTGTTAATGTCCTTTAGTAAATTCTACCAATAGACGGAAACGTACATGAATTCTTTTCTACAGCCCTGTATATTACGTGAAGATTTTTACGCGTCGTCTATAATATTTAAATTTAATGCAGACAAAAAACCCTCTTAAAACTGCTCATATCACATTTCCGGGTATTAGTATGCATAGTGTGCACCATATATCCAGTTTCTGTGGAGTCCTGTATATGGTTCTATTTAAATTCTGCAAACATTTGTTAGTATACTAAATGTAATTGGGCTGGGAAATACATAACTCAAGTAAAAAAAAAAAAAACACACTGAAGCAATTCGCGCTCATTTTCATTTATACTTACGAATTCATTTGTGTATCCCTGTACATGGTCTATACAATATTCAAGCACTACTTATTAAGCACAAATTTACTTAACGTTAAAACGCACACCATAATCGAAAATGCTCTCCAGCAATCATCCCTAATAGACCAGAACTGTATCCGAAATTTTTTATGTGACCCTATAAATGAACGATAAATACGATACAAATCATATTCAAGCTTCTTGTAGTCAACCACAGTAATGTAATTTAATTTCATAATGTTTGAATTAGTGCAACACAATTAACACACTGACGACAGGCAATTTAATTAAATCTGGGTTTAAAAAGAGTAGAAGCTCCTCCCTCTTCTGAAAGTGTCTCGGAAATTGGTTTCTGAGACATGTTTTTCATGTTTATGCAGCAGTAAATATCTTTCAATGTACGGATGTAATATATAATGTCTTACAATCTATAAAAAATATGGACAACACAATATAAATGTCTTTTCTGTAAGGTAGAAGTCACTCCCTTAGCCAATGATGTATTCTGAATAAAAACGAGAATTCTCGTTTCCCGTCGCTAATGTGTTAAAATAAGCTGTAAAGAGTTTTTTCCCCCGTAGACCACATTTTAATCGACCACTTTTGTGTGACCCTGAAAAAAACATATGCTTTGCACCCCATATACTACAAAAATGTTTCAAAAATACATATCAATTTTATTATTTTGTAATAGAGTAACATCATTAAAAAACGCCACAAAAGGATTTTCTTCAAAGATTGTAATATTATGAATACTTTTGAGTTCCCTGTACGCATGCTGTAAGTGCTACACATAACATATTTTATAGTAACCAGGTTCTAGTGCACCTTAATAAGGTATATAAATTTCAGTATGTTTACAATTGTGTAACATTATTAAAATACACCGCAGACGATTTTTTCCAAAGACTATAATGTAACGGAATAGTTTTGAGTGCCCCTGTAATTAAGCTATGAATGCTACACTCTTCATTTTTAATACCAAACATACTTTGGCAAACCTCAATAACGTATATCAATTACATGTAATCCCGACTATATTTACGCGAGTTAGAGCACGTAGAGAAACACGGCAGGCGACAGATAGAAAAACTGAAGTCATAAATACTTTTCATCCATGTTGGAAAGTGTTAAAAAGGATTTACATGCCTTTAACTGTACTTTTTTTTCACTTATAGCATGGTTAAACATTAGTTTAAACATCCTAATCCATGCGATAGCAATAACATATTAAAAGCCGATAGCCTTTTAATAGTACCTGCAACAAAATTAACGTAATTTACTAACTTCATTCATATTTGACGCAATGATAGGCTACGAATAACAGTCGCTAGGCAACGAAGAAAAGGAAAAAAAAAAGAAATATGTATCATGTAAAACAAGAAAATTAACTTAAAAATTCTTTATATTATTGGAATACATGTATAAATGTCCTCAAAACATTATACACGTAAATAAAAAAATCTGATAGATACATTGATAAAACTTCAATATAATAGGAATAATTTAAAACCCTAATTTAGAATTTTAGTATCCATAATTTGACATTTAAATCCATTAATCAAACGTGCCATTTTCTTTCAACAAATGGAAATTTGAAAATCGTCTGACTTGCCGTAGAAAAGCATTATAAAGAAAAATAAAATCTTTCATATTTTTCGAACGAATGAACCAAATTTAACCAAAAACCATACAGCTACGTCCGGGTATCTCACGAATATGCCCAATTAATTTCAAGCTGATCGGGTGCTTTTTGCGGCAGTTATCGCGGAACAGACAGACAGACAGACAAACGGAAATCAAAACTTTTCGTGTCTCCACAGTAAGCCTTCACTGACGTTTCGGCAATTATTTTTTGGCAACGAATACTTACGTTAACTGATTAAAATACAAATGTGAATTTAAAGATATGACGAAGAGACATCTGGCGGTCCTTTTTGTATGCTTTTAATAACTTCTAATTATCAGAAAAATGTAATTTTTTTAATCAATGCGTAAAATGATAAAGCGTATGCGTAAAATGATAAAGCGTGATGGCGAAACTACCGCCATTTTCGAACAATATCGACGCATTCTTTCAAAATCTAATTAAGATATAGAATTTATAATTGGTAAGAACGGGTAAAAAAGTATTTAACATAGGTGAGTATTTAAAAATATGTTTTCCTAAATATAGACTTCAGATACTACAATTTCCGAATAGTAACGTCACATTCTTTTCTCGGGTTCTGTGGGCCCTATTTCGACGAGAGTTGGTTCATTCGACTTCCCATTTAGTTACATTTAAAAATATGTTTTCTTAAATATAGACTTCAATTACTATCATTTTCGAACAGTAATATCATCTTCTTTTCTCGGGTTCTATTGGACATATTTCAGGAGGAATTGGTTCTTTCAACTATCCCTTTAGTTACATTTAGACGTATGTTTTCCTAAATGTAGACTTAACTTACCAACATTTTCGAACAATAAATTATATTAACGTCGCATTCTTCTCTCAGGTTCTATGGGCCAGATTTCAACGGGAATTGGTTCATTCAACTCTGCCGTTAGCTACAATTAACCCCTTCGTTGCATAATTTTCGGAAAATTCGTTCAAAAATCGTCGAATTTTTTTATGTCGCAACTTGTACAAATTCTTAAATTTCTTTAAGTTTTCCGATCTTAAAATCAAGTTTGTCAAATAAGCGCTGCCATAAATTGGGCGCTTTAAGCATTTAAAATAATCTCGGGAGCTACAAAATCAAAGAAGAAACCAGAATGTAGTAGCTAAAGCTATGAAAAGTTCAGTCCGTGAATGTATCGGGCACAACGATTAGGGATTTAAAAGTATATGTTCCTAAAATAGGCTCCAGTTATCAGCGTTTTCGGATAGTAATGTCGCATTTCCCCCCCGGGTTCTATTTCAACCGCAATTTGTTCTTTCAACTTATTAGCTTACGATTCTCTTCAGATTTTCCGGCTCTTGTGCAGCACGCCTACTATACGGCAACAGGAGGGCCTGTGCCAGAGTATTGTTCGGAAAGAGGTTCGTTTGAAAAACCCTGTGTACGCTGCCAACGTCAGCGGGGACTATGTGAGTGGTTCATTTTCAATGATATGCAATTGGATTGAAGTTTTTAATGGTTAATGATGTGTGCGTAGCATGCCCGGTGTATGCTGCCAAATGCGGCGGAAACCAGTTCCAGAGATTTGTCCTTTTAAAAATTTTAATCTGAATCGTTTAAATCAGTTGTGGTTGTCTTGGAAAAATCGACAAGCCCGATCAACGACGGGCGAATCAGCTGATTTAAAAATATTTTTTATTAGTCTAGCATTGCAGTCAGAGACGTTGGGTCCCGCTAAGTGATTTGCCCGAGCGACATTGCGCCAGTTCTGCCTATATTTTATAATAATGATACTTGGTTTCCCTACGCAGTTGTATCCTGTCATGACTGTGTTCGTAATGTTGTAAATGTTTTCCTTAATATTTATGTCATGCCTCGTAGGCATAGAGTCGTATGCGGTCGTGGGTCTTAGCCACTCTCCCCCATCTGCTATGTTCAATTTTTAGGATGCGGCTGGGCGCTGGCGTATTGTTTCTCTTTCTTTCTTTCTGCTACATTTTTCTGTTTTGTTCGAAAAGTAAGTGATGTAAAAATTTCTCTAGCTTTTAAATTTCTACTAAATTTTAAATATTTCCATGCAATGTTTTAAAAAATGTATTTTAGCTAATGTCTTTCTTTCTCTTTTTTAATGATAAAAAAAATTGTGCTTACAGTGCCTGCCCTTTTTGGGGGATTTCTGTTTTTCATATACAGACGTGTGAAAATTATTAGAATAATTTTGATTTTTTCAGTTTTTCTTGATTAGTATTATATATACTTGTAATGTTTCATGAAAGGTAATTTGTTTTGTTGACCCAGTCAATTTTCCACTCATTTAGAATAATTTTGGGGATATAATTTTGTTAAATGTTGCCATTTTTGAAAAAGAAAAATATGTGATCCAAAGTAATCAAATTGTTTGCATTGCATAAAGAATGTTTCATTAACAAACGAATTTAAAATAAAATTTTAAAATTGTCTGCTCACTGTGCTAGTATTTTCTTTCTTTTCTTGAATTGGCATCAGTATTATGTTATTCTTAAAACAAACCTTTTCGCTGTTTTGATCAGTTTATACTAATTGGTAGCTTTTTTTCGTTTGTCAAACGATTATTGCGTGATTATGGGTAAAGCAAGTGGTGTTTCTCTTAGAAAACTAGCTGTGGTAAAGTATCCCATCCAAGAAAATCACTATACACTACGCGGAATCGCTAAAAAAGTAAAAATTTCGCAAGCATCTGTGTGTGGAATAAAAAGATCTTTGGACTCCAAATATGAATGTGAAAATTCTAGAGTAAGGAAATGCGGAACGAAAAGTAAATTTACTGCAAGAATAGAAAGGAAATTAATTCAGATAACTAAAGCTAACAGAAGAGCAACTAGTCATGAACTAAAAATCTCGTTACAAGCGTATGGAGTAAATGTGTGTGATTCTTCTATCCGTAGAAAGCTGGACTCGGTGCTCGTCGTCCTCGAAAAAAGGCTAAATGACATATGCTATGGCAAAGAAGAAACTTACTTGAGCAAAGGTTGTGCAAGAACAATTCGGAAATGACGGGAGCAAGGTGAGAATTATTAATTTTCCTTTAATTAATCAGTTGAATTCAAGTTGTTCATTTCTTTTCCTGAAATCATATTTTTTTGCATACTGGACTAAAGATGCAGAACTGTTTATAAATTTGATTAAAAATTCTTTATATGAATATTTCTCTACAAATTACCTACCTTAAAGTATTTTTTATCTTTTAGGTATGTTTTTCTGATGAATCAATATTTGCGATATCAGAAGAAAGCAATCAATATGTCGGGAGAAGTACCAGTGAAGCATTTTAACCTAATTGCATAGCACAAACGGTTAAATGTTCTACTAAAGTAATAGTTTGGAGCGTGATGTCTGCTTAGGGTACTGGACTTTTATACATTGTAGAAGGCATGATGGACCAGTATCAGTATAAAAAAGTGCTTGAAAAAGGGCTAATTCCACAATTAAAAGATTGGTATCCAAACGAAGACTTCATAATCATGCATGTTGGAGCTCCGTGCCATAAAGCTTCATCTGTGACTACATATTTGGATAGAAAAAATATAAAAATACTTCCATGGCCTGGAAACAGTCCAGATATGAACCCCATAGAGAATCTTTTGGCCATTATAAAGAAAAAATTTAAAAAATGCAACATCACAAACAAGAATGTTCTGATAGAAAGACTCATCCAAATTTGGCACATTGACAACTAAATACAAATTAGTTGCCAAAACGTCATACAAAATATGCCAAGACGTATTGGATCTTTAATAAAAAACAAGGGGATACACACTAAATATTAAATGTATCGATATTTTTAAAATAATGTATTATTTCTTGACTATAACGATATTTTATTGCAAATTTCACAATTATTCTAATAATTTTCACACGTCTGTATTTTATTTTCAAACACAAAAAGTATTAAAGCTACATATTATTTCAATACACACGCTAAAAGACTGTTAAATTGTTCCGAACATCATGCAAAGATTGTAAAATTTAATCAATAACTTACGACGATGTAGAGATTTGAGCTATACGAGATTCGCCATACAGGAAGAACTAACGTATTTCTATAACAAAGCAAAAATACGGCAAAGTCCGCTGATCCGAACGGTAAGATGAAGTAAACTACTCAGTCACCATCGATCTTGGACATTTGACAATCGATGACAGTTTGCTAATGCAAAGGAACAGTCGGAACTCTTGTGATCTTTAGCGTGGGAAATTAACTCACAGACCTTCTCACAAGAACAGATGATTAGAGAGTCTGTGTGCAAAAAAGAGGAGGTTCTTAAGGTGTCCATTCAGGGGATTGCGGAAAAGGTCCCTGGGAGGTTCTTGAAAAGAACGGACAGTTAGTGGCTGAGAAACTCACTATTGTTTTTTAGAGGGAGATAATTGAGATATATATACGAGAGGAGGATGAAAAGGAGATTAGATTTGGCTAGAGTTGGAAGAGCGACTTTTGAGAGGAGAAAGTTCTCTCCGGAGAAAAGTTGAAGGCCGGAAAGGGCCGAAGTGTTAAATCTATTGTCCATGTTTATTTATTTTATTATCCTCTCATCTTTATTCTCGTGATACCTTTTATATATGATGTAACGTGAATCAGAAATCATATTGTTTATTGTTGTTTTTGAATATTTTATGGAAGAAGGTAAAAAAGCTTTACCGGTAAATAAATTATTTGTTTTAAGAGGTTAATTGACTTCTTTATGTACATTTTAAGTTCATAAATACATAATCGGCGTCCGCATTATATTCTGAAAGCTGGGTTGTTAAAATAACATCCTTTTTGAACGCTTTAATTAACATTGTGACGTCCGGCGCGACGGGACATTTTACAAGATTTTTTGAGGCAGAATGCTTCAAGCCGTTAAAAATTTTAAAAAGGTCGACTTAAAGATCATGGTTGAAGAGCTTGGGGAAACAATCCCGCAAGATTATACGATTGGGACACTAAAGGAAATTATTTTGAATAGTAATGAATATAAACAGGATCCCGCTTTTGTACAAGAAATTTTATCCAACGCTGTTGCTGAGAGAAAGGAAAAAGAAAACGAGGCTAAGAAGTTAGAAAAGGAGAAGTTGGATCAAGAAGTAGAGTTTAAAAAGTTGGAATTAAATCATCAATTAGAATTAGCAAAAATCCAGTCACAGGGACAAATGCAAGGCGAGTACATTTCCAATGATTACGAAACTAATAATTCAAAAAAGAAATTTACGTTGCCCAAGTTGGAATTTCGCCAATTTGATGGTGATTTAAAGGAATGGTTGCCATTTTGGAGTCAATTTGAACAGATTCACAATGATCAAGATATTGCGCCAGAAAATAAATTCCAGTATTTGATTCAAGCAACTGTCACTGGATCTAGAGCGCGAGAAGTTGTTGATAGTTTTCCGCCAACTGGCGCTAACTATGCCAAAGCTATAGAGAGTCTTAAAGCTCGTTTCGGTAGGGAAGATCTTTTAGTTGAAGTGTATGTGCGAGAATTATTAAAATTAATTATATCTGTGCAATCAAAAGGAAAATTTTCTATTACATCATTGTATGATAAACTTGAGTTGTATTTACGAGCTCTTGAGACGTTAGGTGTCACAACGGATAAATGTGCTTCAATATTATATCCAATGGTAGAATCTTGTTTTACTGCTGAATTTTTGAAAGCGTGGAATTGAACACATACGAATTCTGTTAGTTCTGAAGCAAAAGAGCGCCTAGATAATTTAATGGCGTTTCTCAAATCTGAAGTTGAAGGAGATGAAAGAATTAATTTGGCAGTGGCAGGTTTTGGTTTGGCGAGAAAAGATGACGCGAGCTTTAGAAAAAACAAAAGTTATAACGATGTTAATAAACATTTACCAACTGCTGCTACTTTATTATCAACTTCTTCAATACCAGATTTAAGAAAAAATTGCGTTTTTTGTAAAGGAAGACATCTGAGTTCAGAATGCTTTTCGGCACGGAAGATGAGTTTTAATGAAAAGCAGAATATATTGAAGGACAAAAGATGTTGTTTTTCATGTTTGGCAACAGGTCACACAACGAAGCAATGTAGAGCTATCTTGAAGTGTTTCTTTTGTGATAAAAGACATGCGTCTGTGATGTGTCAAACGCTCGATAAGAATAAGCTGAATGAAAAGAAAGAGGAAGACGCAGAAAAGTCGTCTGGAAAAGAAGTAAATATGGCCAATTTCAATAGAAATCCTAAAGTGTTTCTTCAGACGCTCAAGGCAAAAATATTTTCCGAAAACAAAAAGAAAGATGTTAGACTAATTTTGAACTCGGGTTCTCAGAGTTCGTATATTTTAAAACATTTAGCCGAAGAAATGAAGTATTTACCTCTTCGAGAAGAAAAAGTTTCTCATTCCCTTTTTGGCGGAGTCATAACAAAGGATTATAATCATCGTTACTACAATGTAAGATTAAGCGATTTGAAAGAAAATTTTAAATGTAATTTTGAAGTTTTGGATCAAAACATTATATGTGAAAATGTTATGCCTGTAGGAAAAGGATCCTGGTTTAAAGAATTATCGAAAAAAGGCATCAGTTTCACGGATGTTGGTGAATCTCCAGAATCTATTCAAATATTGATTGGAGCTGATGTAATGGGAAAATTACTGACAGGTCGTAGAGAAATACTCTCGTCGGGATTAGTAGCACTGGTAACATTTGTAGGTTGGACCTTAATGGGAAAAGTGCCTCATGATAATGCGTCTAAAGAAAATTTAGCTTTGTCAGTTACGTCTATGTTTGTAAAGGAAGCAGAGATTGCTGATTTATGGAAATTGGATTTGCTTGGAATAAATGATCCGATTGAAAAACAATCTAAAATGGAGATTGATCGTCAGGTTAAAGAGCATTTTTTACAGACAGTAAAAATGAATGAAGATAATCGTTATGAAGTTTCTTTGCCATGGTCAGAAGATATACCACCTTTACCTGATAATTTGAGTTTAGCCAAGAAAAGATTGAGTAACGTTACAAACAAGTTGCTTTCCGATAACATTTATCAAAGGTATGAAAAAGTGCTTTTAGGGTGGCTTGATGATCAAGTTATAGAGGAAATTCCACAGGCTGAAATGAACCTTTATGGAAATTATTTACCTCATCGACCAGTAATAAAAGAGAGCAGTACAACTCCCATTCGTTCAGTGTTTGACGCTTCAGCTAGAATGCAGAACCATCCATCTTTGAATCAATGTTTGCATTATGGGCCAAATCTTATTGAATTAATTCCTGACATTCTCTTACGATTTAGAAAAAATAAATTTGGTGTTGTAGCTGATATCAAGAAAGCATTTTTACAAATAGCTATTCGTAAAGAAGATCGGGACTATTTGCGTTTCTTGTGGTGGAGTAATCCAGAAGAAAGAAATATTAGAATGTTTCGACATACTAGAGTGGTGTTTGGAGTCAAAAGCTCTCCTTTTCTTCTCGGTTACGTCATAGAATATCACATTAAAAACGATGAAGAATACGACCCCAATCTTAAACAGCAATTGCTGAGAAGCTTTTATGTTGACAATGTCGTTGCTAGTGTCCACACACAGGAAGAATTGGAAAAGTTTATAACTGATTCTAAATCTCTTATGGCTAAAGGTGGATTTGATTTGAAAGGATGGGAACAGACAGAAGAAAGAAACAATATCGAAAATAGCGAAGAAACTGCTGTACTGGGATTACAATGGAACAGACTTCTAGACGTTTTAAAAATTAACGTAAGCTGGACGAAAGATATAAATATAGAAAAAATAACAAAAAGAATCATGCTATCGGTTGCACATAAAGTTTTTGATCCAATTGGTTTTACTGCTCCAGTTATGATATGTCCCAAGATGATGTTACAGAAAACATGGAAAGAAGGAATCACGTGGGATGAAGAAGTTACTAGTGATATAAAAAATGAATTTATTGAATGGTTTCATGAATTAAATTGTTTACAAGAAATTCAGATTCCTAGATATATTCAGTTCACCCCAGATAATTTAAAAGGTTGTACTCTTCACACATTTTGTGATGCAAAGCAGTATACGTATGCTGCTGTTATATTTTTGAGGATAGCAACTAAAGATCGTGTAGAGTTATTCCTTCTTGCAGCGAAATCCCGCATAGGTCCTTTAAAATGTGGAACTATACCTAGAATGGAACTTTTAGCTGCTTTGATTGGTGCTAGATTGGCTAAATCAGTAACTGACGGTATTGGCTGGGAAGATATGGAAAGATATTTTTGGAGCGATTCCACAACAGTGCTTGCATGGATATCCAGGAAAGAAAACTGGTCTGTTTTTGTTAGAAACAGAGTTCAAGAAATAAAAATTTTGACTGATCCTGTTTTATGGAAACATATACCTGGTGAAATGAATCCAGCAGATCTGCCATCTAGAGGATGTAAAGCAGTTAAAGATATAATGCAATGATGTAGCTCGCTGACCGCATACACATAATGGAGAAGGAACCCTGTCAAATTTATAAAGATATGATGAAAATGGGCCGTGGTTAGTGGCAAACAGAAAAAGATTTCTATGCAGCAGGATCCTCTTTTCCGAGACTTTTGGGGCTAAAGCGTATGTGTACCGTCCTGTGGTACCATAGTCCCAGCGGGTCTGCCATTGTTCGTGTAGAGATGATTTTAGAAGCTTCTTCAAGTAAGAAGGAGGGTTGGGAAAGAATTTGTATTTGGCATGTGATGTGGCTTTGGTTGTTTCTTTTGCCAAAGAATCTGCATGCTCATTCCCCACATTACCCACATGTCCACGGACCCATTTAAAGAAGATCTTTTTTCTTGTTTCTTGGAGTAGTTTGATAATTTGTACTGCGATGAGATTTTTTGAAAAAACATCTTCTATTGCTAAGAGACTTGAGAGACTGTCCGAGTGTATTAATACTTCTTTATGAGGGGAGTTCCTAATCCACAGCACAGCCTCTTCTATGGCCAGGAGTTCTGCCTGAAAAACAGTATTTTCTTTACTTAACTTAGTTTGATCCTCGTGGATTAACTCTCCTCTCTGATACACATAGAAGGCATATGCCGTTTCATCTTCCATCTTGGAACCATCCGTATAAATGTTTATTTCTACATGTGGAGTTTTTTCTGGATCTATTTGAAAGAAATATTCTTTAAATGGTTCAACTTGATCTGACTTCATTTTTGGTTGGTAAAATATTGGTTCTTGATTTCCTGTCGGGATTCCAAGACGTAAGACTCTTCCTGTTGTTGCTATATATTCAAGTTGAAGTGCCAAGGGCGGAATACCTGTTAAAACACAAAGGGCATCCGCCGAAGTTTTTCCGTGGGCACGTGAAACTAATAACAGGCATTGGTATTGTATTGATGAGATCAGACGAAGCCCATGGGCTTTGCTTATCCGGTGAAACCAAGTTGCTGCAGCATACGTGATTTTCTTCTCCAAGATACTATTGTACCAAATCTTCAGAATTAATTTGTTTACCCCTCCGTAAGCTGAGGCAAACTTCAATAGGTCTTGCGAAAGTTGTGTAATTTCCTGCCTTTTCTTTCGTAAATGGGGGAGAAACGACAACGTACTATCCAGAACGATACCTAAGTATTCTAAAGTTGGCTCACTTTTTAATGAATGGTTGTCAATTTTGAGTGTTGGAGCTCTTTTCAAAAATTTTGGTCTTCTAAGGTGGAGAACTTTACATTTATTGTAAGATATTTTCATGTTGTGATTTGACATCCATCTACTAATATAATCTAAGATGTCCTTTCCTAATTTTTCTAATTCTCGCCTTGTTTTACCATTTAATATAATTAAAATGTCATCTGCATAAGCTATTATTATGTAACGTAACGATTTTAAATGGCGTAAGAGAGCGTTTAGGAAGATTCTCCATAGGAAGGGCCCAAAGCATGAACCTTGTGGGCACCCCTTCCTAAACCAATGAATTTCTTATGCTAGCCAATTTGGTTTCGCTCCACTGTGAGATAAAAAGGATTTCAGTATATTAACATATGGCTCCTCTAACACCAAAAATTCCAGTTCTTGGATTGTTGCGTCCCAAGGTAAGTTGTCAAAAGCATTTTGGATGTCTAATGATATTAATGAAATGTACTTGTTTTCTTGTTGAAGTAAGTCAATTGTTGAGAGAACTTCTTGTATCGCTGATTCAGCCGATTTACCCTCTAAGAATCCGTGTTGAGAACTCTGTAGAACTGTCGAATTTCGAAAATGATAATTTATTCGTTTTAATAATAATTTTTCAAAAATTTTCCCCAGAATTGGGAGTAGAGTTATTGGTCTGTATGACTGAGCAGATTGTGGGTCCTTACCTGCCTTTAGAAAAAAGACTAGTTCTCCAATTTTCCAACTTTTTGGGAAGTAATTTAAGTTTAATAGAGTATTGTAAAGATTCAGTAATAGAGATGAATGTGCGTGGTAAATATTTCATACAATCAGATGGTCAACATTATCAGGACCTGGTGCTTTATTCCGATTGAACGAGAAGATGGCAGCTTTTAGTTCTTGGAGTATAAATGGATTAACTGGCTGGGTTGAGCGCGGATGAATTTGATGCGGTTGCAAGTCCGAAGGACCAAATATTGAATTGGCAATTTCTGCATAAAAAGATTGTCTTGAGTGGGTTGCTGTAGTGGAATCAGAAAAAGCGTAGACTTCCTGTCTGTAAAAATCTCTAAATGCCGTCTTTTTTGGTTTCCCAAAGGGGTCTTTGGTATTTGAGCAAAAAGAGCTCCACGCTGTTTTCTTTGCTTCCAGAATTTTCTTTTTATAGAGTGCTCTATACTTTTTTAATTTGATCATGTCTTCCTCTGATGCAGACAAAAGTTTTGTTTTCCTATAAAGTGCTTTAACAAAGCTTCTCATTTTCCTAAGTTCCGCTGTCCACCAAGAAACTGTTGGTTTAAATGTGGAGTTTTTTTTCTTTAAAGTATGGTCACAGGTTTGTGTTATTATATTTATAAAGTTGTCGTATTCTTTTTCGAATGTCCCCGTCGTTTTTATATCCTGGAAAGTTATATTATTTTCTTGAAATGATTTAGATAATTTTCTATTGAATTTTTTCAATGAGACATTCTTTGTCCGATATCTACGCTTTGGAAGCTTCGGGGTTTGGATATCCATATACAAGGTTATCAGCCTGTGGTCACCGTAGTGCATATCATCCTCAACAGTCCATAAGGAAACTTTTGGGAACAGTGGGAAGGATGCTAGTGATACATCTGGCCAACCTTTCAAATGCGTGGTTTCAAATGTTGGTTTTGAGAAAGGATCATTTAGGACTAATAAGTGCATCATATTGAGATGATTGATGAGGTGTTGTCCTTTTTCGTTATCATTCTCATACCCCCACAGGACACTATGAGCATTCAAATCACCCAGCAACAGAAGTTTTGAACTCATACCCGACGTGTTCGCCCAATCTTATAGATCTTCTTTTAAATTAGCCGATGGTGCGGAATACTGACTGCCTATAGTTATTTGTCCTTCTGTTGAGGAGATATTCACGAAGACTGAGTTATCATTTTGTTGAACTCTTATATGTTGTAACAATGTATCTATGATTATTATTTGGCAATTCTTTTTTTTTTTTGAAGAGTAGCAAGGAAGTCCTGAGGGAAGGCCATGTGGTCTTCCTTTGACTATATTGGAGTCCTGTATGCATGCTATTTTGTAGTCTTCTTGAATTAAGAATTGAAGGAGTGAAGCTGTTGCACTTTTATTCTTTTGAAGATTAATCTGTGCTATTTTAAAGGATGATATTTGATTAGTTGTTGAAGGTACTTGCATGTTTTGATGTTGTCCTTGCGGAGAAGAGTTTGAGTCCGAGAGATGAGAAATTTGAGTAGAATTTGGAATTGAAAGTGAGTTTGAGTTTTTGTTTGTATTTGATGAAACGACTTTTGTATTGTTTAGTTGGTTGAATGTGGAGCAGATACATTTATGAAGGTTTTCCTCGATTGAAATCGAAGTTTAAATAATGGACATTCATTTGAATCCGCTCTGTGTGGGAAATCATGTTTTGTGTTCAGACAATTGATGCAGCATATTTTCTTAGGATCTTCTTTATTTGGGCAAGTTGTTGTTGTGTGATTATACGCACAAATAGCACAGGCAGCTTCAAATCTACGGTTGTTACCTGTATGGCCATATCGTTGGCATTGCGAGCAGCGGATTGTTGGGCGATAATCCGCAACTTTACAGGAATTAAATCCAATCAGGATACGGCCTTGCTTTGTCAGATGACGGGCGTAATTGATATCTAAATCCAGGACCAAATGCTGTATTTCAGATTATCGGCATTGATCTGGCTGGCCCTTTGTTTCTTAAAAATAAACAGAAGAGTTGGGTTATCTTATTTACATGTGCCATCTACAGAGCTGTGCATTTGGAGCTTGTGACTTCAGCTTCTACAGAGTCATTTTTAATGGTTATTCTGTTATATATTGCGACAACGGTTCCAATTTTGTTGGTGCATCCAATTTTTTAAAAAGATTGAACTGGAATCGCATACAGAAGTATGGAGCAATAAATTCTTTCAAATGGAAATTCAACCCTCCGACTGCTGCTTGGTGGGGCGGATGGTGGGAGAGGCTCATCAGATTGATGAAAGATCTATTAAAAAGAGTCTTAGGAAAAGCCTGTTTAAACTATGAAGAGATGATAACTGTATTAGCTGACTGCGAAAGTATTATAAATTCGCGACTACTAACTTACATGTCTGAGAAAGAGTCCATCAAACCCATATCACCGGACATGTTTCTGAAAGATATTCATGAATGTGGTTTACCAGACGTTGATGCGTTGAGGAAGGTTCTCTCACTAGAAGACTTAAATATAGGCAAGAACTGCAAAAAGAGCTCAGAAATAGATTTAGATTAGAATATTTGGGTCTCCTTATCCAACGACCAAATGGGAGAAGATTGCAACGTTCAATTGCTGTAGGAGATATAGTCTTGGTGGGAGCAGATAACAAGAAAAGAATCAATTGGCCCTTAGGACGGGTTACAGAGCTCATTCGGGGCAAAGACGGAAAGGTTCGTCTTTTGCTGTTACAAACGTCTCATTCGCAGATGATTCGGCATATTCAAAGAATTTACACTCTGGAAGTGTCATCAGTGGTTTTTACTGAAAACAATTTTCCTAAACCAACTTTGAAGGAAAATCAGGTTGAGCCTGCAAAAGACGAATCGCAAATTAAAAAGACGAGATCTGGTAGAATGATAAGGGTTCCAGAAAGACTCGATTTATGATGTTTATGTAAATGTTGTATTTATTTAATGTGAAGTTTTGATTATAATATATAATCAAAAGGTGGGAGGAAGTTAAATCTATTGTCCATGTTTATTTATTTTATTATCCTCTCATCTTTATTCTCGTGATACCTTTTATATATGATGTAACGTGAATCAGAAATCATATTGTTTATTGTTGTTTTTGAATATTTTATGGAAGAAGGTAAAAAAGCTTTACCGGTAAATAAATTATTTGTTTTAAGAGGTTAATTGACTTCTTTATGTACATTTTAAGTTCATAAATACATAATTGGCGTCCGCATTATATTCTGAAAGCTGGGTTGTTAAAATAACATCCTTTTTGAACGCTTTAATTAACACGAGGTTTACAATTCCTAAGACCGGAGACTTATACCTGGGATCAGCGGCGTAAGGGCACCGGGTGCCGTCGCGGTGTAGAGATCTTAATCTCTAAAATAAGACAAGGGTCTGCCGATAGAATAGTGCATTGCCTTGTGGACTTAATCGACGAGCTGCCACCTTCTCATGAACACTATTTCGATTAATGCATAAACTTTTTGTTCAACAAAATTATATTGTTGTGTACATAGCAACTTATATTTACTCGAGAATATTTTTTATTTTGTTATAAAAATAAAAATCATGTTGTCATATTCTAAGAGAATATTAGTCGTTATGCCTTCGAAGTAGAGACCCTCGACCATCGCTACCGCTTTCTTAGGACACGGCACTGTAGAGATCTGAACTATATCAGATGCGCCATAGAGAAAGAACTAATGTATTTCCAAAAACAGAGTAAAAATATGCTAAAGTCCGCTGAGCCGAACGGTAAGATGAAGTAAACTACTCAGTCACCATCGATCTTAGACATTTGACAATCGGTGACAGTTTGCTAATGCAAAGGAACAGTCGGAACTCTTGTGATCTTTAGCGTGGGAAAATAACTCACAGACCTTCTCACGAAAACAGATGATTAGAGAGTCCGTGTGTAAAAAAGAGGAGATTCTTAAGGTGTCCATTCAGGGGATAGCGGAAAAGGTCCCTGGGAGGTTCTTGAAAAGAACGGACAGTTAGTGGCTGAGAAACTCCCTATTGTTTTTTAGAGGGAGATAATTGAGATATATATACGAGAGGAGGATGGAGAGATGATTAGATTTGGCTAGAGTTGGAAGAGCGACTTTTGAGAGGAGAAAGTTCTCTCCGGAGAAAAGTTGAAGGCCAGAAAGGGCCGAAGTTTATAATTCCTACGATCGGGGACTTATACCTGGGATCAGCGGCGTCGCGGTGTAGAGATCTTAATCTCTAAAATAAGACAAGGGTCTGCCGATAGAATAGTGCATTGCCTTGTGGGCTTAATCGACGAGATGCCACCTTCTCATGAACACTATTTCGATTAATGCATAAACTTTTTGTTCAACAAAATTACATTGTTGTGTACATATCTACTTATATTTACTCAAGAATATCTTTTATTTTGTTATAAAAATATAAATCATGTTGTCATATTCTAAGAGAATATCAGTCGTTATGCCTTCGAAGTAGCATCCCTCGACCACCGCTACCGCCTTCTTAGGACACGGCACGTTTATTACTTAGGACACGGCACATTTATTACTTAGGACACGGCATCGTTTATTCATATACTAAAAGATTACTCGCTGTTTTTAACTCGGTGTGTTGAAAGATTCTGAGATCCGAAAATGACGACGAAGCCGGTATCGGTTGTGGTCAAAACTATCTGCACATCTCGAGGACACTTAAACTGTCTGATATACGCAGCCTTTGTCGACCTGAGTCTGTTCCCCACAAGATATAAGGATGACGGCTTTATCAAGAGCATGGCCTCTTTTGGTTGAACTATCTTACACTGTGTAGGCTACAAATAATGTCTCCTAAAAGAGGCGAACTTTTAAATCCGCTACCGCTGCTCAGGATAAAATTGCAGCACAATTGAAACTTGTTAAGCTATACGCAATGATGAGCATAATGACATACATCTAATATAGTGTAGCCCGGGGTAATTTTCAGACGGAATGTGGGGAGGTCAATACATTTCAGGTGGTCCAGCACTGCTTGCTCAAGCATTTTTAAAAAATCTGAAATTTTTTGTACAACAACTCTAACATGATGGAAGTTCAAAATGACTATTATTTTAATTGTATTTTTTTTATTTTTATTTTATTTTATTTTATCTTATTTTATTTTATTTTATTTTTTTTGTGCATGGCGGCCATCTTTGTTTCATCGTCTGGAGCAATTTTCTCACGTGAAGGGTTTGTAAAATTGTAAATAATTCATAGTTTATTTCTCCAATTCAAGTGCGGATTAAAGCAATTTGTACAGAATACATTGGGCTAAAAATCTGGTAATAGAGTAGTTTCCGAAACTAACTGCTTAGAGTAGTTTCCGAAGCTAACTGCTTATTGGTGAAATTTAAGCATAAAGTTTCAGTTTTTTCCAAAATTTGTCTGTTTACAAGGGGAAATTTTTCTATCAAGAAAAACTGTCAACATGACATAATTTTTTTTACAAATAGGCCGAAAGTACTTGTACCCGCACGCCGAGTTCCAGATCTGGGACTTGCTTTCTCTTCGCTAAAAAAATCCCAATTTTTTCAAAAATGCCAAAAATCGCACTTTTGAGGCTTTGATATCTCTGGTGAGGCACGAGATAAAAATCTGAAGTTCTGGTTTCTGAGAGTATTGTATGGTAGTGAGAGAAGAAATTTCAGGATGGAGATTTGACTACAAGCTGAGCTATGGCAAGGGGAACATGTCAAAACAATGCTGCCAAATTATTGTTTTGTTGTAGTCACAGGTAAGTATTTATCTCAGCGTGTCATTTAAATTTATTTTTTTTATTATCTTTAAATAATAGTAACAGAAAATAAAGCCTTTTGGAAAGCTTAGCAATTAATTAAAAAAAATAATTATGCCTAAGGCCTACATTTTGTATGGTTTCAGTAACTTTTGTTGTAATTTAGTAACTAAAAGAAACCTCAGTATTTTTACATAAAGAAAAAAATAATTTTATACAAGACCTGAGACAAAAACAGAATAGGGAAAGAGGAAAGCTGTTAATGTTGGCATACTTGTTGAGGTATGATCAAGCGTGTCAAAACACATTCCTGCTTGTCGGTTTTAAAACCACAATTTTAATGCTGCTTGCCAGTCCCTGAAACTTGTTCCTACAATAAGTATGTTCCTGTAAATGAAACATTATATGATGTTACCATGCATCAGTCTCAAGTAATTTTCAGAAAGTAAAGATATCCAAAGCCCTTTCAAAATTTATACTTCAGAAAAATGACATTTTTGCGTAAGAAGAAGTAAGCAAGGAATTATTAATGAAGTGAGACTTGCACATAGTGATTTCAAAGTTCATTTCTACGAGCCAGTAGTGGCAAGATCTTTGATCAAGTTATCAAGAGATGACTAGTATGTTGTGGCCTTCACAAAACTTTCTTCTATCTCATACATGTCAATACTTCAAAATTCACTATCTCAGTGCCAAATTAAATGGCAGTCTGTGTTCATCATGAGAATTCTAAAAATATGAAATTCCGTGCATTAGTTATAGAGGTATGACTGTAACTGAAATCGTGTAAATCCAGCAAAATGCAGCATAGCAGCGCCACCTATTGGGTTATTTACAGCAGAACCTAATTATCACCAACTTATGTCAACGTCTAACTGAATATGAAGTTTGAGGAAAATTCGTGCATTAGTTCTTGAGATAGAGGTATTGCGCAAATCATGACAAATGCAGCATAGAAGCGCCACCTGTTGAGCGATTTGCAACAACACATAATCAGCAGCAATATTAATCAAGTTATACTTAAATCTGAAGTTTGATGAAAATTCGTGCATTAGTTCTTGAGATTCTATTGTTATCTATTGAGGAAATAGTTCAAAATGCAGCACAGCAGCGCCACCTATTTCGCAATTTACACCAACACGTAGTCAGCATAATTTCATATGAAGGACTAACTAAATCCGAAGTTTGATGAAAATGTGTGCATTAGTTCTTGAGATAGAGCTACTGCGAAAATAGTGTAAATCCTGCAAAATGCAGCCTAGCAGCGCCACCTGTTGGGCGACTTGCACCAAAACGTAAACAGCATCCATTCATGTCAAGGACTAACGGAATCTGAAGTTTTATAAAAATCCGTGCATTAGTTCTTGAGATAGAGCTTTTGCGGAAATCCTGCAAAATGCTACATAGCAGCGCTACATGCAGGGCGATTTGCACCAAAAACTAATCAGCACCAATCTATATCAGGGACTACCTGAAAATAAATTTTTATTAAATCCCGTGCATTAGTTCTTGAGATAGAGCGCCCACAAAATTTGTGTCACATACAGACAGACAGACATTTTGTAAAAACATGTTTTTTGGAATCTCTGACCCATGAAACGTGTAAATCCGTCGAAAACTGGAATTCGAAAATTTTCATGAAACCAATACTTTCTTCTTGTAAAGATAGAAGAAAGTAACAAGACTTGGTTCCTACAAATAAAACTTTGAAAAAGATAAAAATTGTGATTTTTAAACCAACAAGCAAGAATGTGTTTTGACACGTTTGATCATGTCTCAACGAGTATGACAAGATTAACAGTTTTTCCCTTTCCTTATTCTGTTTTTGTCTCAGGTCTTGCATAAAAATATTTTTTTATCTTTATGTAAAAGTGCTGAGATTTCTTTTAGTTACTAAAATTACTTACAACAAAAATTACTGAAACCATACAAAATGTATGGCCTTAGGCATAATTAGTTTTTCAATTATTGCTAAACTTTGCAAAGGGCTTTATTTTCTGTTACTATTATTTAAAGATAATCAAAAACATAAATTTAAGTGACACTCTGAGATAAATACTTAGCTGTGACTACAACAAAACAATAGTTTGGCAGCATTGTTTTGACATGTTACCTTGCCATATCTGAGCTTATAGTCAAATCTCCATCCTGAAATTTCTTGTGCATTACACTACCATACAATACTCTCAGAAACCAGAACTTCAGATTTTTATCTCGTGCCCCACCAGAGATATCAAAGCCTCAAAAGTGCGCTTTTTGACATTTTTGAAAAATTCGGGATTTTTTTTAGCGAAGAGAAAGCAAGTCCCAGATCTGGAACTTGGTGTCTGAGTACAAGTACTTTCGGCCTATTTGTAAAAAAAAATGTCATGTTCAGAGATTTCCTTGCTATAAAACATTCCTTTTGTAAACGGACAAATTTTGGAAAAAAACTGAAAAATTTTGCTTAAATTTTGCCAATAAGCAGTTAGTTTCGGAAACTACTCCATTACCAGATTTTTAGCCCAATGTATTCTGTACAAATTGCTTTAATCCGCAGTTGAATTGGATAAATAAACGATGAATTACTTACAATTCCGTAAACCCTTCTTGTGAGAAAATTGCTGCAGACGATGAAACAAAGATGGCCGCCATGCACAAACAAAAATTAATAAAATTAAAATAATAGTCATTTTTGAACTTCCATTATGTTAGGGTTGTTGTACAAAAAATTTCAGATTTTTTGAAAACGGTCAAGCAACGTATAAATGATTTTCTGGACCACTTGAAATGGATTGACCCGCGGCAATTAACAGACAGCAGTAATACTCGCACTCTAATCGGAATCTGGCCAAAACAGTTTTAATTTTAGTTAAATCAACTATTTTTCTGTTTAAATTAGTATTTTCTTAATAATTAGAAGCTTACTGTGTCTTGTACAAAATTGGTTTCCTACGTGCTATAAAAAAAAATTACTGTTCAACGTTTTGCTTCACTGATTTAAAATTTCAATTTCTCGGGTGTAGCAACACTGGCATAAGTGCTACTTGGTTTTCGGATACTAGTGTATGGTATATTTCTGGAAACAAAGAGGTAACATTATTTGGATGTCCGTCTGAAAAAAAATTTAACTTTTAAAACAAGTGAAAATTAAATTTAAAAAATCAAAAAACCCGACTGCGTAAAAACCAAACTAATTAATTAATTCTCATCATTGTGAAACTGTTTTTTATATTACTTACCTCTTGTTTTTTTACTTGTACCGATGGCTTTTAAGTTGTGTTTAATTGTTAATTGCTATCTATAAACACTGTTTTGATGAGGATGTTTGTAAAGGTTAGAGTTTCAGTAAAGCTAGAGATCCTACCTACACAACTTCCAGGTTGTGTAACACTTAAACGGATCTTCTGACTGTAAAATAGTCAATGAAAATCGTCTTCATTTTGAAAGATAATATGCCACTCAATATGGTGCCTTTTTTTCCGTCTCTACCACCATTTTGTATTTAATGGCCGCCATTTTGAATTTATGAAAACAAAACCTGGCCTATAACCATCGAACTGTTTAGACGAATCGATAGAGACCTCATTCATTAAAATCCATCCAGTCGTTGGGATGTTTCGAGGGTATAAAGAAATCCCCATACCCAGATACGCATGAAACACATAACCCTTCTTGGCAGTCGAGTAAAAAGTGTAGCTTTTAAGAAACAACGGAGTAATTATCAGACAGCCTTCGGAGTAATTTCCAGATGCTAATATGTATTACAAAATGTGATTTGAGTGATCTTGAATGGTAAATTAATTATTTGCGAGTGACTTAAAAAGGGTTGTATATTAAAATATAACTTCCAAAGGCCATCTGTAAGTTAAAATGTAAATACTGGGTGGAGTTTAAGCTAAAATGAGGAGATTTATAATGAAAGACAGATTTATGGCGAAAGAGAGAGATTTATGAAGAAGTGCAAGATGCCATTTCAGAATCAAATGTATATGCTGTATATTATGACCGACCATTCTATCCGGGACAGGTACAAAAGTTGTTCAACAAAAATGACTATGAGAAAAATCTGTAAAAAGTTTAAATGAAATTTTTAAACTGGCTTGGGGATAATCGATATTGGTGGCCAAAGAAAGATCAGATGGAAGTTGTCAAATCGTTTTTAATTTTTTTTTTTTTTTTTTTTTTTGACCTACTGAGACTCAGTCTGTTGATCCTTTCCATGTTAAAACAATTGAAGATGTGAAATAATTGTACAGTAATGTTAAAAATTTTTAGAGTGATATCTTTACTGCCAAAGAAAACTAAAATGCAGGGCCCGACTTATGCAGGGGCATGCGGGGCAGCTCTTTTCACCCCCCCCCCCCCCAACCATAAGAGTAATCAGGATTTTCATTAAAATTTGCCAAATGATTAAAATTAGCCAAAAGTGACCAAAATTCATACATTATCAAACATATAGGAAGGGAGTGTGCTCCCCCTTCCCCTCTCTGCTTCCAGTACACCCTCCAATCATGCAATAAACAAGCTATATCATTAGAAAACTAATGATTTTAATTTTAATATGACAACTTAGTATTTTATTGTTTTCAAAAGAAATTCTTTATTAACGTTTTCCTCGTAGAATGGCAAGTTAAAGACATTAATTATGATCAATTTGGGGCATTTTCTTTTAGATATCTTATAACGTACGTAGATAAGCAAAGTAAAAGTTTGCAAAGAAATACTCGTGTCAACCAATCTATAATTTTTTCTAGTTATTATCCTACTAGTATTTTTTCTTAAAAGTTGTGACCATCTTTTTGTGATATCCTATATACAGGCTCCACCAGTAGCTGAGAGGTTCTGCTTTCGAAACTGGTAGACGGGAAGTGCGACGGGAAGTCGAACCCAATCGCACCCGTCGGCCTAATCGCTCGGAGTTTTCGTGGTTTTCTTCGAGTCATGGATTTCCATGCGTAAATACGGGTTAGGTTCCCTTAGAAAGACCCCCCACGAAGGGCACTCCCCCCTCGGGCCTATATCCCTAGTGTAGATAATCGGCCGTCAAAAATCAACCAACCAACTAACCTATATACAGATGTGAGAGTACCGGTACAGAATTTATGCATACATACAATATGTTTAGTACTAGCCACTTCAGCTGATTAGCCACAGCTGACAGCTCCATCAGAACTGTTTAAAAAGGCTGAAATTCTTTGCTGATTTACATAAATTTATATAAAACGGATACAGCTACTGTAGTTAACCTGCATTTCTGTAAAAAAGTACCATATAACATACTTTTATTCGCTAAAATATAAATGGATTTCAGGTGTACAGTTACAATTTCGTTTTTATGCCTTTTTCTGTGTTCAGAATGGTTTAATAAATACCCCGTTTTGTGTCGTAACATTTTACAATGGTGTCTCTTAATTACCATAGGTGTTCATATCAGACCCTTAAATAGCTCCACAAATAGCTGTCTCGAAATTCCCCCAAACCACGGGATAAATTTCAGACAGGATTTTATTAATTTTATTTTTTGGTATTAATGCTAATTCTTTGACAATGCGACAGAATAATCACCAGGCATGTGATGATTTTACCAAGAGAAAGTTAAAAAAAAAAATAGTAATCGATTCCTGAATTATTGGAAAATTTAGTTTTTTTTCTGAAAATTACCCGAGGCTACCCTATAAAAATTTTAATTTGTCTGTCTGTAATTCTATACAAATCTACAGTTTGGAAGTCAGAATTGTAAAATGTTACGTACATGTGTATTAAAACACGGCCGAGGCAACTAAAGTAATCCAGAATCGAAATAATTTATAGTTAATTTTTAATTAATAAAAAAAACAATTTAATAGCAATTTCCTATCAAGTGTAAACATTTTTCGCTATAGCAGTTGCAATAATTAACTAGTTGGATGTGCCAATCCCAAAACTTTCTTCTATCTTATACATCTTAATATTTCAAAACCTAGTTACACATGTTAATACTTCAATATTATTAGTTCAATACTATACCAACTTTGATTTTCATCTTAAATTTCTGCTCAAGTCAATTAAACGGACTAAAAACGAGTTAATCTATATCATGATATTTGTTAAAATTATTAATTTTTCCTTATTCTGTCGTTATCAGCTGTTTGCGAATAGCTGGCATAGCAGGAAGCGAGTTCCCGCCGCTGCATGAGCCGCCGATGCACAATAGAACTACGAAAAATCAAGAAAAGTATACAAAAATCGCTAGCACGGAGCCCCTTTACCGCGCAATATTTCCAAATTCAAGGAGAACCTGTTGGCCAAAGCCAAAAACAAGCACAAACATTTTGGTTCAATTGTATGCATAATTTTATACGCTGTTCGATGGTACAATAATGAAAATGGCACAGAGATTGGAATTATAGCGCCCCCTTCTTTCGGAATTTTTTCAAGTTTAGGGAGGACTTGTTTGCCATAGCCAGAAACATGCACAAAAAATTTGGTTCAATTATATGGATAACTTCATACACTTTTCGATGGTACAATAATGAAAATGGTACAGACATCGCAATTATAGTGCCCCCTTCCGGCAGAATTTTTCCAAATTCAGGGAAGACCTTCGTGACATGACCAAAAATAAACACATAAAATTTGGTTCAATTCTATGCATAACTTCATACACTTTTCGGCGGTACAATATTCAAAATGGCACAAAACTTGTACAAAAATCGCTATTACAGCGCCCTCTACGAGCGATTTTTTTACAAATTAAGGGAGGACCTCCTTGCCATAGCTAAGAACTTAAAATTTTTTTTTTGCTTCAATTCTATGCATAACTTCATACACTTTTCGATGGTGCAATATTCAAAATCGCACAAAAATCGCTATTACAGCGCCCCCTAACGGCGAATATTTTCCAAATTCAGGGAGGACCTGCTTGCCATAGCCAAAAACTTAAAATAAAAATTTGGTTTAATTCTATGCATAACTTCATACACTTTTGGACGGTACAATATTCAAAATCGCACAAAAATCGCTATTACAGCGCCCCCCACCGGCGAATTTTTTCCAAATTCCGGGAGGACCTGCTTGCCATAGCCAAAAACTTATAATAAAATTTTGGTTTAATTCTATACATAACTTCATACACTTTTTGATGGTACAATGGCGACAGACAGACGGACAGACGGACAGACGGACGGACGGACAGACGGACGGACGGACAGACGGACAGACGGACACACAGACAGACAGACATTTTCTATAAACATGTTTTTTGGAATCTCTGACCCCTAAAACATGCAAATCCGTCGAAAACCGGAAGTCGAAAAAAATTTCGATTACAATACTTTCTTCTATTGAAGATAGAAGAAAGTAAAAATCCACAGTAAAATTCTTACCACAACAATTACTTTTCTATTGAAGGATTTCCACGTAAAAAATAATTAGTTGGATGTACCAATCCCAAAATTTTCTTCTATCTCATACATCTTAATATTTCAAAAAGTAGTTACACATGTTAATACTTCAATATTATTACCGTAATTTCCCGCGTATCCGCCGCGGCTTAGTTAAGTCTTTTTCAAACCGGAAATTTTATTGAAAAAAAAAAGAAGTCAAATAATTGCTAAGCAAAAGCAAGTCATATTTTATTTAAAATTCTGGTAGGAAATAGAGTTATCTGAAGTGCTGCGGATACGCGCGAAATTACGGTAGTTCAATACTATATCAACTTTGATTTTCATCTTAAATTTCTGCTTTAATCAATTAATCCGAGAAAAAACGAGTTAATCTAGATCATGATATTTATTAAAATCAATAGTTTCTCCTTATTCTGTTGACATCAACTGTTTGCGAATAGCCAGCTTAGTTGGACGCGAATTCCTGTTGCTGCACGAGCCACCGATGTACAATAGAACTACGAAAAAATCAAGAAAATTATACAAAAATCGCTATCACAGCGCCGCTTTCCCGCGGAATATTTCTAAACTGAAGGAGTATCTCCTGGCCATAGCCAAAAACATGCCCCAAAAATTGGTTCAATTCTATGCATAACTTCATACACTTTTCGGTGGTACAATAAATGCATTTTTTTTAATCTATGCATAACTTTATACACTTTTCGATGGTACAATAATGCAAATCACACAGACATCGCTATTATAGTGCCCCCTTTCAGCAAAAATTTTCAAATTCAGAGAGGACCTGCTGCCCATAGCTATAATAATACACTAGAAATTTGTTTTAATTCTATGCTTAACTTCATACACTTTTCGATGGTACAGTATTGAAAATGGCACAGACATCGCTATTACAGTGCCTCCTTTCTGCAGATTTTTTTTTTTCAGATTCATGGAGGACCTGCTTGCCATAGCCAGAAACATACGCAAAAAATTTGGTTCAATTCTCTGCATACTCTGTGCACTCTATACACTTTTCGATGGTACAATAAAGAAAATGGCACAGATATCGAAATTATAGCGCCCCCTTTCCGGTGTAATTTTCAGGGAGGATCTGCTGGCTATAGCCAAAGAACATATACAAAAAATTTGGTTCAATTCTATGCATAACTTCATACACTTTTCGGTTGTACAATAATGCAAATGGCACAGACATCGCTATTACAGTGCCCCCTTTCTGCAGATTTTTTTCAAATTCATGGAGGATCTGCTGGCCATAGCCAGAAACATACGCAAAAAATGTGGTTCAATTCTATGCATAACGTCATACACTTTTCGATGGTACAATAAGGAAAATGGCACAGCCATCGCAATTATAGCGCCCCTTCCTGTGGAATTTTCAGGGAGGACCTGCTGGCTATAGCCAAAAAACATACACAAAAAATTTGGTTCAATTCTATGCAAAACGTCATACATTTTTCGGTGGTACAATACTGCAAATGCCACAGACATCGCTATAACAGTGCCCCCTTTCAACAGAATTTTTCAAATTCAGGGAGGACCTGCTGGCCATAGCCATAATAATACACAAAAAATTTGGTTTAATTCTATGCTTAACTTCATACACTTTTCGATGGTACAATATTAGAAATGGCATAAAAATCGTTATTACTGCCCCCCATCCCCCTTTCGACGGAATTTTTCTAAATTGAAGGAAAACCTACTTGCCACAGCCAAAAACATACACATAAAATTTGGTTCAGTTCTCTGCATAACTTCATACACTTTTCTATAGTACAATGGCAACCGACACACCGACAGACCAACAGAAGGACTGGCAGACAGATATTTTGTATAAACATATTTTTTGGGACCTCTGACCCCTAAAACGTATAAATCCCGGAGGTCGAAAAAATTTTGATTACAATACTTTCTTCTAATGAAGATAGAACAAAGTAAAAATGAAATAAATTGTTTGACGAATTAACAAAAAAAAAGTGAATATTACGTCATAACTTTCCTATTGCAAGATTTCCACGTGAAAAATGAAAATGAAACAAGTAGTTTGACGAATTTAGAAGAAAGGGAATTTTACGTCATATCTATACTAATAAAAGAATACATCACTCTGTCTGTGTGTATGTGTATCTGCGATGGTTAGCGAAATCTACGGCACGTACGAGGCTCAAACTTTTTGTTAAAATAGCCTAATTACTCTGCTGATGCACCTGAGATTCAGAATTAAAAAATTCTAATTATTAGTAGTAAATAATTAATTACAAATTGCAACTCATTCTCATCAAAGTACATTTTTCCCCCTCCGCTTACTTTCGGTTGTTTGGTTTGTAAAGCAACGCTCATCAAAAATACGTTTCTTTCTTTCCGCTTACTTTCGGTTGGTTGGTTGTGTAAAACTTTCGCAGAAATAATTAAATAAACCGGGATTGAGTTAAAAAAAACCAATTTGAGTGTTTAAAGTTTCAAGAGTGACTGTTTTTTTAAACTAAACATCAAATTTTAGCCCGAAGGTGAAACACAGGCTTTGAAAACATATTTAATAATATGAACGTGTAAAAGAATAGATTAATTTCAAATGACGTCATATCCTGGCAACCAAATTAACACCCTGGCAGGCATTTTATTTGCCCATCGGTTTTCTGTTTTTTTTTTCTACTTTCATTGGTTAAGCTTAAATAATTAAATAACCCGGGATATCAATGCAATTTGAGTGTTTGATTTTTTAAGGCCACGCATGCTTAGTTCGATGCAATCATTTTTCTCTGAAAATAAAACATATTATACAGTACAGCCCCGATTATCCGCGGAATTGGGTGGCAAGGGGCCGCGGATAACAAAAATCGCGGATAACCCGAAAAAAGACTGAAAATGAGGTGCAAACACACAAAAAAAATATTTCAACATAAAAACTGTGTTTTATTGTACAAAAATCATAATAAACCTTTTAAAATACATACATATGTACAGTACAGCAGAAACCTTTGCTGCACGTCTAAATCACTAAACTAAAGAACAGTAAACAAAAAACATTGCCATACATACTGTACAAAATGTGTTGAGTTACACCTTTTTAAAAAAAATCAGGCACTCGTTTTTGCTTCTTGCTTTGGAAACACCTTTTCTTTATTCTAAATTGTACTTTGCTAAACATGAGTTTTTCTGCCAGATGTGCATCATTGTCTTGTTCCTAATATTGAAGCTACCCGTCTACGTGCTGTAAAGCAGTTTCGTCTGTCATCCACGCAGGCGCCTCATCTTCTTCACTTCAATTTTGTTCTTCTTCGTTATCGTTCACTCCCATTGCTTTGTTCGTTATCTCTATTTCAGTCAGTCGTTCAATCTCCGACTCATTTGCTTCGCATTCCAGCCGTTCTTCTATGATCTCTTCGCCGACATTCTTACCTCCCGGAACGAATGTCATATTTTTCTAGATCAACAACTGTAGCGATCGGCATGACTTCATTCTCTTCTTCACATGTTTTAGATGACATTTGTTTCGATACTTGGAAAGACTTTTCTCCATGATTTAACAAAAGTTGAGGGTTTCATCTAATCCCATGTAGACGCAATATCATAAATGTTATCCAAAATTGTATAATTCCGTCAAAATTCTTTGAGATAGCAGCCTTCATCAATTTTTGATAGTAACAACTTTGTTCTGTATGTTCTCTTCATGGTTTCAATGACTCTCTGGTCCGTAGGCTGTATGAGTGCAGTAACATTTGGAGTCAAAAACTTTGCGAAGATTTGCCCGTCAGAAGATTTAAGCATACTTGTAGCTGGATGCGAAGGCGCGATGTCAATTAACAAAACAGACTTATTAGGCAGAATTTTTAAGTCGAGATGAGACACACTTATTTAATAGTAATTTAAATAATAAGACATTAACTAAGATGAACAATCTTAAATAAATTATAATTAAGCATAGCACATTTCAGTATTAATACTTTACCACAGATCCATCAAGTTTGAATGGTTTATCGCACCGTTCTGTTTGCCAATTTTACGCTGCTAATATGGAAAAGCTCCGTGTTGTTATTTGAATGTTGCTTATAATGCTTTGTTCCTAATATAAATAACTCTCATCCCTCTTTTTCACAGAGCTATGGCTATAACTACAATTAAATGATTGTCACGAAAAACTTCGTTTAAAATTCGCGGAATTCGCACGTGAATATTAACCCACAATTTCTACACTAGTACGATTTGGGTTTCCGTAATTTCAACTCCGTATAATTTTGCTCACAATCTAGTGATAATGAAATATAACAACATGATTCATATACGAAATTTAATAAGAAATCGAAATGAGATATTGGATTTTGTCAAAAGTCTTATTTTGTTAATGAAAAATACGAATTAATTGAAGCATCTTTTAAATAGCACCGACATTTCAGCCGGTGCGAATTCCCATTAGTGTGGAGTTTAAGGGTTAAAAGGATATTTACAAGTTATTTATAATATTGTTAACCAGAATATTTATTACATGTAACTTTATTTATTATAAACTGTCACATGATAAATATATCAGCCTTATAAATAGATAAAATCGTATAATATTTCTAATAATTCTGATTTAACCAAAGAGAAGCAATGTGCCTGTCATTCTGCCTCCCCCCCCCCCCCCCCCGACACACGCATACACATGTCTCTTCATTTTTCTTGCACTTTAAAAAAATGTAACATTTTCTGTACTTAAAAATACGTATATGGAAACAAATACTCATTTAGATATTTAGTTTTATTTATTTTTTTTATCGTTTTCTAATAATTCGTTTAATTTAAAAGTGGAAAATGTCGATTGTAATAAGTAAAAAGCGAAAACAGAATTAGGATATCAGATTTAAAAAAAAGTGTTTACAAAAATTATGGACTCCTAAACCAGGGCATAACTCAATTGTATTATGTTTTAATCAGGTACAGCATTTAAGCTACCGAATGGTATAATGTTGCTAAAATTAACGTACTTAACCGCACTAAAATAAAAATTATTTAAGAGTTTTCAATTTACACAAGATTTTCCAGAAGTTCCATCATATAAAATTATTGCAAATTCCAAAATCATGCGCCTATATTATGTTACTGGAACATACACCTCGTTGCTTATACCTTTTTTTAATTAAAATTTTTAAATAAGCGTATTTTTCTATTTCGATCATCTTAAAATACATTTTTAAGTGCCTGGTTAAAGAAAAACATTAATGGAGGATTATGCTGACTCAACACAGCTTAATTAACCCGTTCGGGACCATGGGTGCATATATGCACCCACAAAAAGTGCTTAAAACGCTTGAATTTGATGCAGTAAAAAAGAAAAGTAAAATTGATTTTATTTAATTATTTATTTAATTAAATAATTAAATAAATAATAATTATTATTTATTATTATATAATTATAATATTATTATAATAATTATTTATTTATTTTTATTTAATTATTGATTTTATAGACATTTTCGTTATGTATAAAGTTAAGTCAAATAATTAACAAAAAGTGTACCAGATGAATAAAATTCGTGTAAAAGATATTGGTCCTGATCGGATTATCATAATATTTGCTTTAAACATTATTTTAATAGAATATATGAAAAATATCACAAAAATCTACCTCGTTAATCTCCTAAATGTGTCTACGCATTTACAGCAATCTGTATGTCGCTATTAAGTACTTGCAGAAAACAAAGTCTTCAAAATGCGTAGACTATTTTAAATTATAATCCGAAAAATGGTCGTCTTTTCTTAAGTTTAACTAGTCATGTAACAGGAACCGACAACGTAGTTCTTGATGTTCATAAGGTTATTTGAGCTTCAAAGTTAAAAAAGAAAATCTGTGAACCAATTTCGGGAATTTTTGTCGCATTTTCGAAACACGGGGTTGCAATAAAATGAACGATGTATATTTAATTAAAGATTTCTTAAAAAAAAAAAAAAAAAAAAAAAAAAAATTAAATGCAGAAAAATGTTTCGGGTTCTGTTCATTAAGATCGGATGCCTCATTATACAACATTTATTTATAATTCTTGCATTAAGATTTTAAGTAAAAGAACATTATCGCATTTAAGGGTCATCACATTTAGGCGCACTGACCTTATATCTAACATTGCAGTAAACATTTAAAACGTGTTAGACCTCTCGCGATTACGTGTTGAACATAAAAAAGGCAAAAATTCGTCAAAAACATTAAAAAAAACTATTTAATTTCTTTTTTAATTTTTGGCCCCAGTCGTTCATGAGCTCACAAGCAACCCGTGTGCCAAATTTCGTAGCCCTGCATCCTGTGGTTTCCGAATTTTTGAGATTACATTGATAGATACGCACGCGGATTTTAATAGGGTAGATGTTATTGCATTCGACCCAGTTAAGCTTTCTATTGTAAGGCGGCATTGAAGCACTTTCGGTTCGTTTACATGGTCACTTAAAAGATCTTGATTACATTACAACCGATGGATATTTACTGAGTGGCATGTATTTTAATGAATTTGTACTATTTCAATCAACAGAAAATTTTATCGTGTTTCTTGAAAGTTGAATATGAATCAATTTGTTTTACTTTTCATTTAAAAAGATTAATAAGGGGATTTATTAAACTAATCGACTCTTATTTTAGGCTTGGTAATTGAAGAATGCTATCAATATGCCAATAGCTTTTAGTTAATTTTTAATCAGATTATACAGCTACTTAAAAATTTACAAATATGACCGAAATTAAGGAAAGTCATTTCATAACGATGAAATGTCGAATTCTGAACTTTTATTGAAATGGATTATAATTTATCGGATGAATTATCCGAAATATATGAGGAAATACGTGGAAAGCATACACCTTAGTATGTCCTGTTACTCACGTAAAAAGCAATTAGGAATTTAGAAAGTACATGCATTGAAAATTCAGAAAATCCAACATGTGTTAGAGCTTATGAAAATATTTAAAAAGAAAAAAATAAAAGTTTAATCAGATAATCTGAGTTTCTGCCGGGCTTATCGGAGGGACGTTGGATTTCCTGAAATAAAAAAAAGTAATTTTATTTAAAAATTACTTCAAGCACGCCCGGTGATAAAACAAGTGATCATTATTCAGTCTGTTTTTAAGTCTTTACATATTTTGAGTAAAATGATGTGAGTTTTCAGAATGTAAAGGCAATTTTTCAAAAGTTATTGGGGTAAAACCCTTGCTGAGTTAATTAATGAATCACCATATAGCTTATTGAACAACAGCAAAAAATATTCCCCGTTAGTTCGACAGATTTTATCATTTCTAAAAAAATAAATGATTTGTTCTGAGATTTGTAAGGATCGATAAAATGGTTTTGAGTTATTTTTAAAAAAGTGCAACATTATGTCTTACTAGATACATTACACTTTTGAAAAGTTTATAGCATCACTATTAAATTATTTTTTTTTATTTCTATCACCTTTCGTTTATCTTTTCTTTTCTGAATTAAAATGGAATATGTATAATGCAAATGAAATACCTTACAAAAAGAAGCGATATCTAATCGAAAACAACTCATTGGAAATGATCCCGCCAAGCCACAAACCTAAAATGTCAGTCATAAAAAGAAGTGATTTCACATAAAAAGAAGCGATATAGAACTGCATACTCCGAGTGCCGTGTAAAAATCTGTCACTACTCATAATGTTTCCAAACGACTCGGAGTGATGTGAAAACTGCTTGGCGACCTGCAGGCGTATATTTAATATATGCAGTACATATATCAATTTCGAAAATATCTCAATATATCACTCTTATAAATATTTGTAGGAGGAAGATCTGTAATAAATCAGAAAGATTTGTAAGGCAAGCAGAAAATGGTATGTAATTGTGGTAATCATCGACTTTTACAATTATACTTTTCAATGTTTTAAACATAATGTTTAAAACATAATGTTTAATTACATAAATACGTTTAATAATACACTGTTTCAAAATTAAAGGGAACACTGGTAAAATAAATCCTGTTTATGACAGAATTATTTCTTAAACGTAAAATGTCATGTTTCCGACATATAATACTATTGTAACAGAAGCCTTACTAGAACAGATTTTTCCCCTGTCATGTGCAATTCCGTTAACGCAGGCTTTACTGCAATATACCGGGTGTCCTAAAAAGGACTGACTGATTTTAAAATTCAATAACCTGCAAACGGTGGCAGATATTTAAAAAATTCTTGCAGGAGGGTTATGCATGAGGTCAAAAGTTTTTTTACAGTGATTTTCGATTTTAGTTAGAATTACAAACAATAGATGGCACTGTAAGCAATACTCACTAAATACAGACTCGATTTTTGGTCCTTTCTCTTGTTCCATGCGGAAAAAGGAGATGGAAATGTATTAAGCGGGCCACGAAGTGCCATAAATCGAGCCTGAATTTAGCGTCTATTGATCTTAGCGCCATCTATTGTTTGTAATCCGAACTAAAATCGAAAATCACTGTAAAAAAACTTTTGACCTTATGCATAACCCTCCTGCAAGAATTTTTTAAATATCTGTCACCGTTTGCAAGTTATTGAATTTTAAAATCAGTCAGTCCTTTTTAGGACACCCGGTATCTTAGTTTAGATAACGTCTATTATTAGGTGCATTGTTAGTAATATCCATGTGATCATTATTTTTTATTATTATTTCACAAACTCAAAATTTTTATTACATATTTACTTAGAAAATCCTTCGCGTAAAAGTGCTCTTTCTTGTTCAAATAATCTATATAAATAAAAATGTAAATGTTCGTTTGTACAAAATCGCTAATTTCCGAAAGTTCTTCACCGATTGCTTCGAAATTCACGGATTGAGTTGCATTCGAATACGATAGTGTTGTTAAATACCTATTATGAATTTCGCTCCCCCCCTACTCCGATTTGCCAGCCCCACCATCAAGAGGCGCTTTTTAAATTTTTTCTGACACCCATCATATGACATATCATTAGAAAGCTCTTGGACTTCTCTTTCATATTATGCACCTCCCATGCCCCTCCCTCCCCACCTTTACCCAGTGAGGGCACATTTCTGTATAAATAAAAATATAAATGTTCGTTTGTACAAAATCGCATATCTCCGAAAGTTCTTCACAGATTACTTTGAGATTCACGAATTGCATTGCATTCGAATACGCGCGGGTTTTTATATGCCTATTATGAACCTAGCTCCCCCCTCCTCCATTTTTCTCACCACCACCAGGAGTGCTTTTAATTTTTTTCCGACACCCATCATGTGATATATCATTAGAAAACCCCTTGACTTCTCTTTCATCTTATACACCTCCCATCCCCCTCCTCCCACTTTCATCCCGTGGGGGCAGATTTCTATTTAAATAAAAATGTAAATGTTCGTTTGCACGAAATCTTAAATCTCTGAAAGTTCTTCACCGATTGCTTTTAAATTCACCGATTGCGTTGCATTTGAATGCGTGCGTGTTTTAATATACCAGTTATGAACCTCACTTCACCCTCTCCCAAATTTTTCCGCATCCAGAGACAATTTTTTAATTTTTTTTGACAGACATTATGTGGTATGTCGTTAGAAAGCCTTTTGACCACTCTTTCATATTATGCTCCTTCCTCCCTACTCTTCTCACTTTTCCCTCTGGGGGCACACTACTGAAATATTTCGTCAGTATTTTTTATGTTTTTTTTTGTTTTTCTTTGTTTTTTAGTTCGTGTTTTTTCCTTTTTAGCTCACAGGCTATTAAAGTCTAAGAGCTAATGTGACCGCAGGTTTTGTATGTACGTATTTATGTATATATGTACGTAACGCGATAACTCTTGATAGAAATATCCGATTTGCTCCAAATTTTGTATATAGGTTCATTCTGATAAGGCGTATCCCTGATTAGTTTTGAAGGCTCACTGGTTAAGTATAAAGGGGAATAACGGGGGATAATCACCACCCTTAATTTAGATAAATCGGTTTTTCATGCAGAATTATCCGATTTTCTTCAAATTTTGTAAATAGGTTCATTATGATAAGGCGCTTCCGTGATTAGTTTTGGGGATTCATTGGTTAAGTATAAAGGGGGTAACGGGGCGCTAATCCCCCCTTAAATTAGATAAATGTTTTTTTCATGCAGAATTATCTGATTGCTTCAAATTTTGTAAATAGGTTCATTCTGATAAGGAGCTTCCCTGTTTAGTTTTGGTGTTTTATTGGTTAAATGTAAAGGGGGAACGGGGGGGGGCTAATTACACACCTTAATTTAGATAAATGGATATTTCATGTAGAATTATCCGATTTGATGGAAATTTTGCGAATAGGTTCATTTTGATAAGGCGCTTCCCTGATTAGATTTGGAGGTTCATTGGGTTATTACAAAGGGGGAAAACGGCGGGACAATCACCCCTTAATTTATTTTTCAAATCGCAGTAATCTTTGAAATAAGAGTATAATGTACAATTAGTGTGAATAACCTGTGAGCTCAATGCCATCAGTTTAACTGAGCCTTTCCTTTTTAATTTAATTTTTTGCAATTTTATATGCTTTTATTATAACATTCTTTCTTCTTCTTTAGTACAATCGATTGGTTTTAGTCCATCCAAATAATTCCTAGCAAAAGATGAAACTTAAGTCGCCGTACTGGCGGAGCGGAAGCAGTGCAACGAGTAATTGCAAATAAAACTCAGGAAGAAGGGACAAGAGCGAACGAGCGAAACAGAAAAGAATGGCTCAAATATGTGCCGAGAAAGACGAATCAGATGTGCCGAATCAGAACGAAGTGCCGCCAGATTTGAGGATGCACGTTTGAGCGTTCTACAGCAACAAATCTTCTTCGTTCACAACAGAATGAACGCGACAGGCTGAGAGTAGCAGAAAGACGTGAACGAGAAACAGCAGATCAGCTCCAAACACAACTCCGTGCTCTGCTATCACGCGATTACAGTCGCCTTGTTATCTGGTACAACCTAGCTATGATTATAGTGTTAGCCGGCATGTTCTCATCGATACTATGACTGAAGAGTGCCCTTATTGCAAACTCTGAAATATAATGGAGAAACGATAGGAATGTGTTGCACCGCCGGAAAAATTAAATTGCCTCAACTTGGAGAACGCCAGACCCATTAGAAACTTTGCTTGCGGGATATATCACCGAATCAAAGATTTTCCAATCTAACATCAGGAAATACAACTCATGCTTCCAAATGACGTCATTCATTGCAGAATTCGTAACAGCTCAAATCATGCCAACTTTCAATGTGAAAAAATAAATTTATCAGAAAGCCAGCTCCATGCTTCCGTTCCCAAGTGGTCATAATAAATTCCTACACATGTATTTTATCGCGAAGGCAATGATGAATTGAATGCACGCTGGAAATGATGGATACTTTATACAGAAGAAGATCAGCAGAAGGTGACGGTAAATTAGTAACCATGCAGATGTGAAACGGTGACATCGAAGCAGATAACCGGTGGGTTGTTCCATATTCCTTTTTGCTATCAAAAACATGTAAAGCTCGCATAAACGCGGAATACCGTAACTCCATCAAATCGATCAAGTACATTTGTAAGAACGTGAATAAAGGCAGCGAAATGACAGTTTTTGGCGTGCCACTAAAAAGAAGTGATAGGAATGTGGTCATACATAGGAATGAAATCGCACAGTATCCGGCTGGAAGATACATAAGCAGCAATGAAGCTGTACTGCGAATTCTTCCGTTTCCCATACATGAACATGTCCAGCTGTTATTCACTTAGCAGTACATTTAGAAAACAGATAACGTGTTTATTTTGCAGCTGCAAATGTGTAACAAATAGCCCTCAATCCACCGGCTACAACTTTAACTGCTTTCTTCAAGTTATGTCAAAACGGCGTGTTCGAGAAAATACTGTTGTACTCGAAAGTGCTTACGTATTACACATGGAATGCGAGTAGAAAATAATTTGAACGCCGCAAACGAAGAAATGACAACCTGGCATATTAAAATAATCTACGACAGGCAGACTGTAAATCGAGCATCCCAATCAACATGAATGCTTCTTTCTTCGCATGCTATTGGTAAATGACCCGGCCAAACATCTTTCCAGCATTTGAGAATTGTCAACTGCGTTACACATGCCACTTTCCCAGTGCATTTCAAGCTCTGAATTTATTGGATAACAATTCTGACACTTTGATGTATGCATTAATAAAGCATGTATCACGTCACATCCAAATCAAATGTCGTGCATAGTTTGCAACGAAATTGACTACTGCTCTCCTTCATCACCATCAAAATTATGGGAGAAATATAAATCACACATGGCTGAAGATTTTTTCCGTTGAAACTCAAATATGAACATCAATTTCACAGCAGAAATCTACAACAAAGCGTTGATAATGGTTGGAGATTTGTGCTTAGAAATCATGCATAAGGTTCTTAATCAATTGGGAATGCAATCCCCGAATCGATCTGCAGCTACTTCGTTCGATTTAGAATTGCGTCATGAACAAAATTACAACACGGGTAATCTTTTGTCATATGTGCAATCAAATATTACTAAGATAACGTTTGAATAAAAAGGCATTTCTGACCAAATAATGCAATCTGTCAATAACGGGGTTAGAGAAATCTTCTTAGATGCACTGGGGGGTACTGATAAAACGTTCCTCATAGATCCCAAAATGATACAGCCTTAGCTCTTGCGCCTTCCGGAATAGCTGCGACATTGCAACCAGGTGGAAGAACTGCTCATTCCGCTGTGAAATTGCCATTGAACATGTAATTTATTGAAACTCTCACATCGAAAACTTCCAAAGCATCCGGCATGGGAAAAGTATTGCAGAAATGCAAACTTATTGTTTAGGATAAATGCATAATGGCGCACAAAACATTGTTGGAGACTTTTGATCTGACCTCAAGACGAATTTCATTGCTTCATAACTTCTACAATTTAATGACGTCAAACGAAGAACTGGTTGAAAAAGTATTTCTTAATATTCAAACCAATTATAAGAATCACGATTGACAGAGAAAACAAGGTAGGAACAAAGACATCTACTAACTTCTACTAACAACATTAGTCATTCTAACATTCAAAGCGAGGCAGTGACATACAAGTCCGTCGACACTGTTGTGGAATCAGATGGAGCGGTTAATTATCCAACAGAATTTTTGAATTCACTCGATCTGCAAGGTATGCAACCGCACGTACTGTAATTGACAATCGACGTCCCAATTATGATGTTGCGAAATATCCACCAACAAAAGCTTGTAACGGTACGCGGCTTGCAGTAAAAAAATAATGAGCAACGTCGTAGAAGCAAAAATCTTGACTGGACCTTTCAAAGGTGAAGATGTCCTCATCCCTTGCATTCCTTTGATTCCAATGGATGTGCCATTTTAGTTCCTTTCCGGCGCGGTGTCCTTTAAAAAAGGACACCTAATTTTAATTCCAAAACTGACAAATGACACCAAGAATATTTAACTAAAATTTTCCTATTATAAGGTACATGAAAATAAGCAAGTACGTATTTTCTAATAAATTCGTTTATATATTGCGGTGTCAGTCCATTATTTCATCAGTTTATAAACAGAATTACTCCGCGCCGGTAAGTGTTAAGTGATTACATTTACCAATGTAATTGGCGTTTTCATTCCCCATCAACAAAGCTTACGGCCAAGCTTTAGAATTCTGCAGTTTAGATCTAGACACGGATTGCTTCTCACACGGACAATTATATGTTCCGTGTTCTAGAATGGACAAACCAGACAATCTCTATATCTGCACAGACAAGGTAACAACAATAAATATTGTATTCCCACAAGCATTATGAAGTTAAACATCTTAGAAAGGTGCGCTTTCTCTTTTCTTTCTTTTCCATTTAATTAGACTGAGCCACAGTAACGCGTGGCCGGGTACAGCTAGTGGTAAATAAAATTAACAAATCGATCCCATCATGGGGCATGTAAACACTAAAAGCTTCAACTTTTCACAGTTTAATGTGATCAGTAATTCAAGAAGAAAATTGTTAAACAAATAGCCATATGTAAGGGCAGGAAGAACAAACATTATAAAAGCATGCAGATCTCTAAGCAGTTTTCACATACTGTACCTCACTCAGAGTCCGTTGGAAAGATTATGAGTAGTGATAGATTTTTACACGGCACTCGGCAATGCACTTCTATATTGCTTCTTTTTATGTGATATCATTTCTTTTTATGACTGACGTTTTAGGTTTGTGGCTTGGCGGGATCATTTACAACGAGTTGTTTTTGATTAGATACTTATTACGTACGCCACGATGCAATACTAAAAAGCTGTAACGGGATTACGATAATTCTTTTACTTCACATGAAAATAATTAGGTATTATTTAATTGTGCTTAATTTTTACAATTTTTTTTTAAATAAAGGCAAACATTTTATCACAAACATCAACAAAACTTTTTATTATATTTATTCCCTTATTCCAAAGATATCGTTTTATCGTCTGCTGCCATAGTAACATGATAAATTACATTTCATTAAAAAAATGCACAGTAGTAGAATAATATTTTATTAAATCGAATAGTTATTTTTTATTTTGGTTTTAGAATTAAATTCATGAACTCCCATGCATAGTACGGGTTCTATGCTAGCGGGGAGCTAGTTCCATATATATACGTGTGTGATGAATGGAAATAATCTCATTTATAGCTGCATTCTTTTGCGTCTGTTATATAAATTGATACATTGGGTTTTCATTTAATTCATGTGTATAACACTTCGACTGCTTTTTATTGTTTGTTTTATACTGTACGTTTAATTTTGAAACTGATTTTTCAAAACAAACATTCTTAAAATTCCGGGCAACGCCGGGTACTCTCGCTAGTTGGTAATATAATCTATTCGTTGTAACCTATAGCAAATGTGAAGAATGCGAATTGTCGAACTATCCTTCATCAAACAAGTAATTTTTAAGAAAAAAAATCAAACCGAGTTCAAGAAATTGTCTTTTACTTTATTGCAATGACATTTACGTAATGCAAGCCAGTTGGCGTAAAAAAAAAGGCCATAATTTTTTTTGAAAAAAAATATGGTCATTTCCCCCCCCCCCCCCCCATTCTGACCAGAAAATCAGAGTTTTAACTTTTTAGTTTTAAAGTTTTAGTACACTATGACGCAAAAGTTTAGACAATGAAGAAATTCTTACATACTTTGAAAAATATTTATTCAATTTTCAAATCACTGCTTGAAATTAATGTGCTGTACATATAAACAATATTTATAACAAAGAAAAGTGGAATTGTGCATATTGCAATAAATTAAATGGTAACAAAAATAAACTGCTGTCTCAAAAGTTTAGACACAAATTAAATAAAATCGAAATAAACAATTTTTAAAACCTGGTTGCGCATCCATGCTTATGTATTACGGCATATACACGAGATTGCATGGAAGAAACTAAATCTTGCATAGTTTGTGGATCGATATCGTACCATGCAATCTCAATAGATGTCTTAAGTTCCTTTTCAGAAGAGTATTGTCTAGCGTTGCTATAAACTTTGCGACACATGATGCTCCAAAGGTTTTCTATAGGGTTAAGATCTGGGCTACATGCTGGCCAGTCGAGAACTCTTATATTATGGGAATTAAACCAAGATTTTGAATGTTTTGCAGTGTGAATTGAAGCATTGTCTTGCTGAAATTCCCACTGAGGACCCCCTAGAAGCTCAGCAAATGGCAGTAGGTTTTCTTCTAATGTCTGTGTATAATGCTGTGAAGTTTGACGACCACTGGTGAAGGTCAGAGATACTTGTCCATTATAGCAAAAGGCTGCCCAAACCATCACCGAGCCCCCTCCTTGTCTGCGACTAAAAAAACGTCGAGGTTCCTTCCGCAAGTCATGCCAGTACGATAAACAACCATCTGGACCATCCAGATTCCACTTTTTTTCATCGCTAAATATGACTGACTGCCATTTCTCTCCATATGACATATGCTTTCGAGCCCACATAAGTCTTTGTAACTTATGATGTGGTTTCAGAGCTGGTTTCTTCTGCATTTTGCTATAAACGATTGTTCCTTTTTCCAAAATTCGTCTACGAATCGTATCCTTTGATACAGAGAGTCCCGATGAGCTTTGAACTCCACGTACGCTCATTTGTTGAGTACTCGCTAGTCTTTGTATCAGGCGATCCTCTCGTACATTTGTCACACGTGGCCTCCCAGACCGACATTTTGCTTTATATTCGGAACCACTCGATAAAACTCGATAAATAGTTTTTTTTGACCTATTAATAATAGCAGAAATTTCAGAAACGCTCTTCCCTTCACCTTTCAACTGCCAAATCCTTGAAACCTCATTCACTTGAATTTCTTTAGCTCTCGGCATGTCGACTATGAAGCGCAATTGTTTGCAGAACTTAAGTACTCCAAATTTGTGACATCATCGATTCTAAATTTGCATATGCCAGCGAATATTCAAAGAAATTTAGAATAGTGTCTAAACTTTTGCGACAAGCACATTTGAATTTTTTTGAAAAAAATTAGTATTATAGCAAATAAAACGACTGTCTTTTGTACATAGCATTTTAAATCAGTTTTTGAATATATTTACAGGTTTTTGTAATTCTGACGTCATAATTCTACATTTTAAAGCTGAATGACGTCATTGTCTAAACTTTTGCGTCATAGTGTACCATGCTGTTCGTTAGTCTATATCCAGTGAAACTTAATGCAGTAAAACCTGAGAAAACAAAACCTATAAAGGAACATTTTATGATTCCGCGGAAAAGAATAGCGTAAAAATATACCTATTAAAACGGAATATTTTTTCAGTTCCTAAGCTAATTTATTTTTATTGGTCAAAACCTGTGTATTTTGATTAACAAAACTTGTGAAAACGGTTCCTGTGTATAGCGGAATCCTATGTGAAAAGTAAAAATTTCCAAACCTCTGCCTAATCAATACGGTACAATTATAACACTATAAGACCGAAAGAATTTTGATAGTTTTGGTGCTCTGTAAAAAAAAATCTGTAAAGTTACTTTTTTTCAGAAAAAAAAAAAAATAAATAAATAAATTATGGCCATTTTTTTTCCATTCTGACCGGAAAATCAGAGTTCTAACTTTTTACGGCTGCTCTTTCATCTTCACCTAACACTTCATTTATAATGACTGTTTCATAATAATGGAAGCCATCAGCCCGTTCAGAAGTAAATGTCCCATTCCAAAGGTATAAATTCGATTAACTCGGATAATCGGGACTCTACTGTATCTATATTTATATACATATATTTTTTTGTCATCGGGGGCGACACTAAATTCTGAAAAAGCAGAATTCCTGTTTTCTAGTGTTTTTATTTCTCTTATCAATATGTAATAAAGCAGATGAAGATCTGACGGCATTAATCTAATGCCTTGGTCACGCAGTGTGCTCTAGAAGTTAGGCTGACAGCGACAGGATTCCATATCTTTATGTAGACAGATGTCATATACATGCAAATGAATTTAAAAGTCGCCATCGGATTACATGCATGTTTTTGCTTTTTACATAATGCACAGCAATCGGTCGGATGTTGATGACGTCTACGTTTGACGATATCTACATTTTCGCGCCCACGCGCTATTTTTTGTGGAAAGAAAGATTAATTTTTCTCAGGGCATTCAAAAAATATTTTGCTTAACTTTTTACATTTTCAAAGCATTTTTAATAACTTTTAAGGATTAGGATATGCATTATCTACCGGGTGTCGCAAAAATGACCGATGGATTTTAAAATTCAATAACTTGCAAATGGTGACAGATATTTAAAAAATTCTTGCAGGAGGGTTATGTATGATGTCAGGAATTTTTTCTGTGATTCTTGATTTTAGTTCGAAGTTCAAACAATAGATGGCGCTGACAGCGATTGGCGTTCAGTTGAGGCCGAAACTGATGTCACTCAACATTGATGCGAAGGAAGGAGATTAGGGCTATGGAGTGGGTCTCTTTCGCCAGTACAATCTTGCTCAGAGATCCCGATTCTGAACTCACTCGATATGATTTCAATGGAATGCATTGTTTTCATGGAAACAACAAATTCTTCGATAGTGGAATACAGCGTTCAAAACTGGGCATGAATTTAACAAGCAGTGTTTGAGTTCGCAGGTGATTTTACATTTGTGAAGTTTTATTTTTCCGGATTAAATTACTTTTATCGTCTGATAAGGAATATTTTATGCATCGTATTTTAAAACTAGGTGAAGAAATTAAGTATTTTTTGTTGTTCTTAAAAATTTCATAACTTTTTTTACATTTTAAGAAATTTTAGATCTTTTAAGGAAGTTCGTCAGTAAGTTTTTATGAATGTTGAAAATTAATCGTGAAAATGTTAATAGTATATTGTTGTTCAAAATAATTACCTAAAACCAAATATTAGAAGTTGCCTTGTTCGACCCTTTTGAATAGGAGTATTCTATCGTTGCATTAAAATTTAAGAAATAAAATAAATGCTAGTTAATTAAAATTTTGATTGACAGTTTGATATTAAAATTTGTACATGCAGCTTCATCTCGATGTTTGATAAAATAAAACTAGTAAATATGTTTTATCTACATTCATTTTAAATTGTAAAAATGTGTTAAAAGAATTCTTGGAGTTTAAAATTTTACACTTTGACAGTTCTTTCTACACACAATGCTAATATGCATATATTTTTTTAATTATAAAGATGTCAATGATATCTAATGTGATAAACTGAGTTCAAATTAAATTTGACAAGAGTCTAAAACTTAGTAGTACTTAAATTATGATCAAAAGTAGTTTGAAAAGTTTGCGCCGATGGCGTCATGCTTAGCTTGAAATGTACTTTTACATTAATAAAAGTAAAGAATAAAAATTACATGATTGTGTCCACATGACGTAATTTTCACTAATTTTTCATTTCTTAATTCTAAAAACTAGAATCGGAGCCTTTATTGGTCATTGAACTATTTCAGAAATTGAATATTGAGTAAAAAAAATATCCTCGTCAATTGTATGTGTAGAAATCATTTGTCATTTTTAAAATGTACTTTTCTACAGTACAAACTTTTCAATAATAAAATCTAAAATCTTCATGCTGTTTGTTTTTATGAAGTCTTAAGAAAACGAAGCGCAGATCAACATTCCGTCATTTTTGACGGGGGTTATATACTAGTCTTTTATAAAAACAAAGCTTCTTTTACTGCCACTGATTTCCGGCAACGTTTTCCGAGTAGTTTTTATCGCTTATTAATCAGTTTTCTCAACCTGAAATATGAGTTTTCCGGATGCTATCTATTCTCAAGTGAACATTTTCTTGTTTAACAAACATGTTTTAAAAGACAAACACAATAAATTAACAGCACTAACATTGAGTTGATTTAACATCAACATTGAGTTCAATTTAACAGTGAAGTTCATACCAATAAGTAAAGAGTGTCTAATTTGAGCCGATACAGCTCAAATCAATGAGTAATGTTGAAAATTTTCAAAGGAAGAAACAATATTTTTGGAATACAGAACGTTTCGGTCCGGCCGAATTTTTCGCAGCATTTTTTGAAACATAATTTTGTGCCGAAAACGAAAACGAAACCGAATTTTCGGTCAATCTCTATTTATCTATATATATATTACGCTATCGTACGTGACATAGAAATCGCGATTGTTTGTTAATTGTTTAATGGCAACGTCCGAATGAACCGCATCTCATTGGTTATTGAACAGCATTTAATGGATCGCCATACCTATAAGAGGGGTTACCATAGGGAGACCCTGTTCTGTCGCCAAATGCCGTCAAGTTTGTCGCCAACTTGGCGATATATCACCAAATTTCGCGACTAAAATTAGTTGCCATAAGTAACGCCAACTTGGCGATATCTGTAATATTTCGCCAAATTCCCATAGACTTGCATTGTAAGCCAATAGGTATTACTTGCTTACAGAAAATCGACAAATTGAGATATTTTAATGCAACAAAAAATTAATATTAGCTTAAGGGATTATATTAATTATATTTAAGGGAGTCCAAGTAAATCAAATTATGAATAAAAGTAACATGATACAAAGCTTAGCAATGCTTCCCCAAACATAAATGTCAAGAGAGACCATACTGGTCGCCAATGGCGGCTAGTTTATAATGAAACCTTTTGTGTCCAAAAATATTTCACTAGTTCCGAATGAGTAATTAAAATCTATTATAAAATGTATAAACACTATTAAATTTAATGCCAAATGTGCCTTTTAAGGAAATGTTGTGAAGATAAAAATGCGGACTATACAACACTTTTGTTTTAAACTGGGGTAAGTTGGCGCAAAACAACAAATAACTTTATGGCATAAAGGCGAATAACCCTTTTAAATAACAAGAAAGATATGTTATGGAGTGTGTGTGTGTGGTGGGGGTGTCGTCATGCGGCCATTAAAATGTTGGGAACCACGGAACTAGACCGTTGTGTGCATGGACTTTAAATCCTTTTGAAAAGTGGAGTTTTTTTCGAAACTAAATGTCTTTATTTTGGGAAGTCCATAATACCTAATTGTTATAAATAGTGAACAGGAAAACATGTGAGCATAGTTTTTTAATAGCTTGATTGAGACATAATCAGCTTTAGTAGTTGTAAAAATGAGGTAAAATAAGACATTTTTTTCTCTTTTTTTTTCTTTTCGTATTTCGAATACTCGAAGCTTTTAGTTACACTTCCAATCACTTCCAAGCAACATCACCTTTTTGTAATAATAAAAATAGACTTGTATTTTTATGTTTTTCCTTGAAAATAGCTGTGGCTTTTCTGCTTTTAGGTAGCTTTCATTACAAAAAGTAAAAAGCTACCTCTTGCAGCCGTCCGGAGCATTTCCGGAAAATTTTGGTATATTTTCACCGATCATGACCCCCAGACCCCAAAACCACCCACCGTTAAAATGTGACTTATATATATATATATATATATATCAGATTTTTGTCATGCGATAACTCTCGTATTTATTAACCGATTTGGATGAAATTAATTGTATGCATAGTACATACCAATGTTTGACCGAATTCGTTGGCCAGCTTCATCCGCCATCTTGTTTCAAAATGGCGGCTTTTTATAAATTTAAAAAGCAGTGCGAATAAATTAAAAGCTGAAAAATATTTTTTTCTTTAGAGTTTGATCTTAATACAAGAATTCCGGAGCATATTTTGTTTCCTCTTTGTCTTAAAAAATGGCTGAGATATATCAGTTTGAATTTCTAGGAAGGCTGACATTTTGAAACAATCTGATTTTCGTCATGCTGTAACTCTCGTATTTATAAACTGATTTGGATGAGATTGATTGTATGCATAGTAGATACCAATGTTTCGTCCGAGTTCGTTGGCCAGCTTCATCCGCTGTCTTGTTTCAAAATGGAGGCCATTTGAACCGTGCACTGCCGCGCAATGCTTAAATGCTATTAATATCTGTTAGCTTCAAATTCTCGCGAAGCTTGGCGACACTTGGATAAATAACGCCAAATTTGGCGACCAAAAATAAGTAACCATAAAAGATGCCAACTTGGCTATAGCTTACTAATTTGGAGCAATTCTCTTGAATTTGTAGGGTGGCTGACATTTTGAAACAATCTGATATTCGTCATGCTGTAACTCTCTTATTTATAGACGGATTTGGATGAGATTGATTGCATGCATAGTACATACCAATGTCTCGTCCGAGTTTATTGGCCAGCTTTATCCGCCATCTGGTTTCAAAATGACGGCCATTTGCACCGTACACTATCGCGCAATACTTAAATATTATTAATATCCGTTAGCTTCAAATTCTCGCCAAGCTTGGCGACCAAAAATAAGTAACCGTAAATTATGCCAACTTGGCTATAGCTTACTAATTTGGCGCAATTCTCATTCAAATTCAGTATTGACGAATATTCCCTTACTGGGTTCGTCGCATTTTAGCTTCTTAAAATTTGAGCGAAATTAGCTTCGAGTTAAACTTGCGAAATTTTAAAACCAAGGCATATAGAACGGGAGGCGGCAGCACAGACAATCACCTCACCGAGTTCACGGCTGAAATTTCAGAATTAGTTAAAACTCGATTCACATATTAAAACGCAATCAGTCTTACAAGTCATATCTCGGTGGAAAACACCTGAAATGTCGATTTTAGTATTTGACTCGTAGGTTTACCATTGTGTTTTCCTGCTCCCAATCCTCCATGTTTTCATATCTTTGGGTGCAGGAAGACACAATGTTAAACCTACGAGTCAACAGCTAAAATCGGGTTTTCAGGTGTTTTCCACCAAGATCTGACTTGGCAGACCGATTGCGTTTTAATATGCGAATCGAGTTTTAACAAATTTTGGAATTTCACCTGTGAACTCGATGAGATGATTGTCTGTGCTCTCGCCTCCCGGTCTAATATGTAAGCTACCTCTTCCTCACGGCACATGCCGAAAGGACTTTTAAAAACAAGTCTGTACAAATGGTAAGAACTAAAAGATCTTCTTAAAAATGCCTAGTGCATTTAATTTTTTTTTATGCTTTTTTAAGAAGATCTTTTCGTTCTTACTGTTCCACTCCAGAGTCATTCTCACAATATTTTAACTTTCAGAAATAAAAATCTGGTGAAATTATACTTACAGTAAAATAACATTTTAACCTTATAGACAAGTGCCTTAATGATTCAAAATAAAGAAAAAATGGTCAGCAGTGAAGATTGTTTTTATTTAACTAAGGTTTAAGTTAAACTTGCCAGTATAATTTTCCTTACCGTTTTACCTCTCTAACTTTTTATTTTCTTCGATTTTTTTTTCTTATAATGAATTTGCATAGTACCCACAGAACATTCAAATAAGAAATAATAACAATGTAGTATTTAAAAAAAAATGGTATAACATAATCTTAAAGGGGTGTAAAGAAGGGACGGTAAGGAAAAAAGGGGGACGATAAAGGAAAAAAGGGACGGCAAGGTAAGGAAAAAAAGGGGTGGTAAGGAAAATTACCACCTTTTTTAAGCAAATCATGTTAAGATCAAGTGATAGCCACAATGTTCATTGATTTTTAGAAACAGTTATTTACATTAGATTAAATTAAAAAAAAAATAATAATTTATCTCAAGGAGTGCAGGAATAAACCTTGGGGACGGTAAGATTACCAATAAAGCCACGGTGTTTGAAATTAATATTTAAATGCTGATTTAAATTCTGCAGTAAATTTCCTGTCAAAGAATTTTAGCCATTCTTTCTCTAGCATACTTCTGCATGAGAAATAAGTTGAAAAAAATTCTTTGGCTGTATCTGAAGTGATTTTCTGTATAATTTTAGCAAGAGGGTGGTAAGGAATCTAAAATCCAGAGACAGAGTTTTAAAAAAATAATAACAACCGTAAAAATGAGTGCAGGTTAATTTTTGCTACATTTTTATATAGAACAACAGTCTCAGTTTCGGAAAAAAATTACATCGAATTAGTTTTATAGAAACAATTTTATACAGACAGCTCCAAATTTAAAAATCAGCATCAGGGACACAAGACGGTATAGGAATTTCGGGGTATATTTTGACCCCCAACATCGTCCAAAATTTATTTATTTGGTTAATATTGTTATACTGACATGCAATGAGATGTTTTTCAGTATAAGAAAAAAAAACCCGAAGAATTGGTACTAAATTAAAAATTATTATTCAGGGACTTAAAAGTCAAAATTATGTAAGAATGCCTCACCAGTTTTAACTTATATCTTTTTTACACAAATAATGCCGCATTAAACTGTCATATAAGTATTTCTAACTACTAAGTCTTGATTTTTAATATGAGCTGAAATCGGAAGCAAATTGTTATCTATAATGACAAAGTGGTTACGTATGTGTATTTGACAGACATTTGGATTGAAATAAAAGCATTATATATTGGTGTAAAAACTATTTAAAAACGACATATTTATTCGATTTTGTATTTTCTATGGCATTTAAAAAAAAGAAGTAATTAAAATTTTTATGGAAATTTATTGTTCTACTATTCAGCAGGGTTACATTTGTTTATGAGTTTTTAAAAGTAGCTTCAAAATTATAGAATGTTTAAAATAATGGCTACAGAAATTTATCAATCTAAAATACACTTATTCTGAATTCCTTTTATTTACATTTTAACTTCATTTTGTTCTAGGGCTATCAAATGTCAAAATAATTATTCGAGGACAGCTATTTTATATCATACGGTAGCAAAAATTACCAAATATAGATATAAATTACACTTTCTTGAAAGTTATTTTTGTATATGGTGTTTTTTATAAGGATTAATCCTCAAATACACGCGCGGCGTACTGCGTAAGCCAGAAAAACTGTACTTTACCACCGATAAATTTGAATGAAAAAAGCCATATTATTTAATTTCAGACATTTGTTACAAGTTCTACGATTATACAATATGAAGGTTACTTTTCGAAAAATAGTGGTGACAAATGTAAATACCGTACGTACTCTGGATATGTTATACCTTGCACGTGTATTCCAGGATTAAATAAAAAGTTTCAACACCTATTTCTGTTATTTAGAATCTAAACTAAGGAGGATGGGGTTTGAACTCCCTCACACACACACACACACACATACCAAAAAACAAACAAATAAATAAAGATATTCATGAATAATAATTGAAATGGAGAAACTGGTGAAATTCTAAAGAATGTAAATAGTTTGCAAAGGCTTTCATTATATTAGGTGACATATCCAAAAATAGAAATGTTTAAAGCCTAAGAAGTTCAACAAATATTGAAGTATTCAAGCGTGCTGATCAACTTAAGTTAGAAAATCTCTAAGAAAGGAGTTCTAAGCAAAAAAGAATAACTTATTCTCCGAAATGACACAAAAGGATAAAAACGGCATTTCCAATTATTCAGCAGAATTAAGAGAAATTGCCGTTGTAAACATCATTGTTATATATTGAAGCTAACCTGTCCAGTAGGATGGAGCGAAAAAAATATTTTTTAAAAATCAAAGACGGGTAGGTGCCAAAAGTTGCCTTTATACTAGTAAATCAACTGCGTGAAATTTTACCGCAGAAAAAAAAATGGCTTGAGCCTGCGCTTTTGGTCCAAAAATAGAAATTTTGGGTAAAATTTGACATTTTTTCAAAAAAATAAAAAAATTCCTATAGAAAAGGTTATTACTTAAATGTGTTATTTAAAGCTTTATTATTAATGACTTAACATATTTAAACGACAAAACGGTATCTTTATTCTGTATAACTGGCGCAAAATTGACAACTTTTGGTAAAAAAAAAGGCATTGCCACTCTGTTGTGTCATACAACTAATTGTTCTTTAGAATACAGCTATTACCTAGTTGCTTTCAAAACTACCCAGGAGCTTATCACGTGGAAGTGGATGCATTTCATGTCACAGCAGTGCATAACTCGATCACCCTACCATCTGAACACAATGTTTTATTTATACATTGAATTGTGATTTTTTATCAAAGACTGGGGTAAGTTTTCTAATTATCAACCTAGTCCATCTATCTTTGTATCCACAGACGTTGGATGCTGCTGCTGTAACACTCCTTCACGTATATTTATACTGCTTGTATATGATAAAGCAAGCAGAGTAATGGAGTGGAATTAATGAAATCTATTCAGCACTCTATTATCTTCACCAAAATTGCATCCAGTTAATGTATAGTCATTTGGAGTTCTGTTACTACAATATTCTACAATATTTAGATATTTCATCTTTGGGTATGCCATGATTTACTCTACCTCTTGCATTTTTTATATGCTGAGAAGTTTGCTGTTTAATCTGATGGCGATCGTGAGAGAGCATTGAAATAAGAATTTGCTCTCGATGGGTAAAGCAACCATTGTCCTAAATAATTTTTTTAGCATTTATTTTATGCCGTTTTCTGTGATGTTTAGTAGCCGAGTAATTTCCCATAAGTTTTTAGATCCATTTTTTAGATGTGGATTATATTTGGTGTAAACCATCCCATAAACTTGGATTATATACTTTGTGAATGAATCTACCGACTCTGGTGGTCAAACAGTGCTTATATAACGGCGAAAAATTTTATTTGCCTATGTGAGCCATCTTGCGTAGGACATGTTTCTTGGGTTCCTATTCGCTAGTTCTTCTGAGCAATATATTGATGAAATAACTTTGCAAATGTCTAGCAGGTATTTCTGGTCTGTGCTGAGTACCCTTTTCTCGATTTCAGGAAATAATGTTCCAAAATTTCTTTCTATGGCTTCAAAAATTGAAATAAGAAGGGAATGGCAGGTGGACAAAGATTTCCCTATTAGTTCGGCGAATCCCTGTGGGTTATAATCTAATTTTTGCCAATGATCTTGTCTAATAAATGATGCAGAGGAAATTCACTGGACTCTGAGGTGGCATGTGATCCATTGTAATGGTTCATTCTAAACATGTCCCACGCAGAATGGATGGCAACGATGAACAGAATTCTCCGCCTTTAAATGAGCACTCACTTCCCATCAGAGTCTCTATGTTCACTCAAAAAGTACTATGCAATCCAAGTTTGGTCCCAGGATGGTTTACCATCAAATGTAATCCACATCGAAAGAATTAATCTAAAAACTCATAGCAAATTATTCGGCTACTAACCAACACAGAAAACGGAATAAAACAAATACTAAAAAAGTTATTTAGAACAATGGTTGCTTTGCATACGCAGAGGAAATTCTAATTTCAATGCTTTCTGACGATCGCCATCACATTAAACAGCTAGCTGCTCAGCACATAATAGTTGAAATATGAGAGTAAATGATGACAAATCTGAAATATCGACAATCGACTTTGAAGCGAATAATTATATAAATCAAATTGATTGGAAAATTGTTGTGGTAACAGAACCCCTAATCAATGTGCATTTATCGGGTGAAATTTTGGTAAAGATAATAGATGTCTTTATAGATTACATAAATATCATCCACACTGCATTACATTGTTTGCTTTCTCTTACACAAGCAGCAGAAAAATACCTGAAGTAGATCACAGCAGCAGTATTTAAAGTCTGTAGATACAAAAAAGAGATGGACTAGGTTGATACATTTAAAACTTATGCCATTATTTGATAAAAAATCACAATTCAAAGTATAAATAAAACATTGTGTTCAGATGGTAGTGTGGTCGAGATAGATGTCCTGGGAAGTTTTGAAAGCAACTAGGTAAGGGCTGTATTCTAAACAACAATTCGTTGAATGACACAACAAAGTTTCAACGTCCCTTTTTACCGAAAGTTGTCAATGTTGCTCCAGTTATACAGAATAAAGATATCGTTTTATCGTTTAAATATGTTAAGTCGTTCATAACAAAGGTTTAAATAACACTTTTAAATAATAACCATCTCTATAGGAATTTTTTAATTTTTTTGAAAAAATGTCAAATTTTACCCAAAATTTCGACTTTTTTACCAAAAGCGCAGACTGAAGCCATTTTTTTTTGCGCGTAATTGAAGCGGTAAAATTTCACGCACTTGATGTACTAGTATAAAGGCAACTTTTGGCACCTACCTGTTTTTAATTTTTAAAAAATAATTTTTTTTCACTCCACCCTACTGTCCAGATGCTATTATGAAAATATATGCAGAAATTAAAAGAAGATTATCTTTGCTTAAAATTTCAATAGTGGACAAAAAATGGACTTCTACCAAGACAAAGACTCATACAGAAACTTGCGCAGAAAATAATATCCAAGATTTTCTTCATCTCACAGTAACACGGTTATTAACTCTTTGCAGTCCCGGCAATTTAAAAGTCATATGTTGGATATCCCTCCAGTGGAGTAACAAGAGTGCAAAAGGTTAATTTATTTGACTGAAATTTTACAAAATTGAAGCAAAGAAGAAAGGATGCAACGGGTCTTTAATGGATCCCAACAAGCATTTACGTTTTATTATGTTGTTATTTATTTTCATTTAACAAATATAAACTTACTAGCAAACCCCGCGGCTTTGCTCGCGTAATAGTTGAAATATGCCAAGTGATATTTGCATGAGTATATTTTATTAGAACACTTTTTGAAATAATTCGAAAATTACAAATTAAGCCACAGTTTGCTGAGCTTCATTCTAAAAGTGCAACAGACAGAAATGAGATTTTAATTAATAAGAAGAACTAAAACCAATTCCAATTAAATGATAATTAAGAAGTTTTTTGAGACTTTCATGCTCATTTCAGTATTCATTTGAAGTTTGAATTTTTCAGAAACCATCTTAACACATTTACATCTTAAAATTAAACATCATGTCAAATTCCAAGCTTCTTGTCCAAGCAAGAGTCAACCAACTCTCTGTTATTAGTGGCACCAACATAAAATGACGAAACAGAGTTCAGATAGAATGTCTCGAAAAAAGTTGACACAGAGACTGTCACCATTAATTTTCCAACATTAACCCTGAAATCGGTTGGTATTTCCTAATAATCTATAGAAAACGGAATTTATATTTTTTAAAGGGTTTTTTGTTGTTCCTGCCAACCAGGTGGTAGTGACACCGGCATAAAATATAGCCCGTATAGAATCAGGGACTATCACTCTTGATTCGCAACCAATTACTTCTATAATCGATCTATTATTTCCTGAAATTCCATAGAAATCGTAATTTAGGACAATTTTAGAATGCTTTTCACTCCTTCACTCCTTTTAATTTCGAATTTATTTTCAACTGTTCTTAGAGGACATTTGAATTCTACCAGTAACTGCCGTGCTATATTTAAAGTTTCTAGCCTCTTCAGTACCGCAGAAATCGCAATTTAGAAAGTTTTTTGCTCCTGCAACCCTCGACATAAAATATAGCTTATGTTTGAGCAGGTTCTATCACCATCAATTTCCAACCATTATGTTTGAAATCGGTTTTGTATTTCATACAATTGCATAAAAATCGTAATTTAGAACGCTTATAGTACGCTTATAGAACGCTTTTCGCTCACTTCAGCCTTTTAAATTTGGAATTTTCTTTCGACAATTCTTAGAAAGCATTTGCATCTTGCTAAGTAATTACCATTCCACATTTAAAATGTTAGGTACCCCCTCAGTAACACGAAAAACGCAATTTAGAAAATTTTTTGCTCCTGTAACCCGCAGGTGGAAGTGACAACAACGTAAAATATAGGCTATGTTGGAGCGGGGACTGTCACCATCAATTTGAAACCATTACTTCTGAAATCGGTTTATATTTCCTGAGATTGCGTGGAAATCTCTATTTAGAACGCTTTTCGTTCATTTTCACTGCTTTTAAATTTCAAATTTTTAAGGAACTCTTCTCAGAGAGTATTTACATCTCATAAGTAATTACCATGCCAAATTTCAAGTTGCTAGCCCCTTCAGTATCACAAAAATCACAATTTAGAATGTTTTTTTAAAATGCAAACGCAAGGTGGTAGTGACGCCGACATGGAATAGATTCTATATAGGATCAAGGGATCAATCATCATCAATTTCCAACCATTACTTTTGAAATCGGTTGTGTAGTTTCTGAGATTACGGCGTAGAAATCGCAATTTAGAACGTTTTTTAAAGCATTTTTTCGTCCATTTTCACCTCTTTTAAATTTCGAATTATTTAGAAAATGTTCTTAGAGATCATTTATATCTTATAAGAAACTACAATGCCTAGTTTCAAGTTGCTAGCCCCTGCAGTATTAAAAAAAACGCAATTTAGATCGTTTTTTGCTCCTTCCCCCCCTTTGGGGTAGTGGCACCGACATGAAATACAGCCTATGTTGGATCGAGGGCTGTCACCATCGTTTTCACACCATTATTTTTAAAATCTGTTCGGTACTTCCTGAAATTGCGTAGAAACTGCAATTTATAAAGTTTTTTAGAACGTTCTCCGCTCATTTTCACCCCTTTTAAATTTCGATTTTTTAGGATATGTTCTTAGAGATCATTTGTATCTTATAAATAACTGCCCTACCTAATTTCAGGATTCTAGGCCATTCAGTAGCACAAAAATCGCAATTTAGAATGTTTTTTGCTTCTACAAGCCCTAGGTGGTAGTGACACCGACATGAAATCGAGCTTATGTTGGAGCAAGGGCTGTCATCATCGATTTCCAACCATTACTTTTGAGATAGGTTGGGTACTTTCTGAGATTGCGTAGAAATCGCCATTTAAAACGTTTTTTAGAACACTTTTAGCGCATTTTCGCCCCTTTTAAATTTCAAATTTTTTAAGAATTGTTCTTAGAGATAATTTATATCTTATAAGTAACTACCATCCCAAATTCCATGTAGGGCCCTTCAGTAACACAAAAATCGCAATTTCGAACGTTTTTTTGCTCCGGCACACCCTTTAGGAGTAGTGGCACTGACATAAAATGTAGCCTATATTAGAGCAAGGGTTGTCACCATCATTTTGACACCATTATTTTTTAGATCGGTTTGATATTTCTTGAGATTGCGTAAAAATCGACATTTAGAACGTTTTTTAGAACGCTTTTTGCGCATTTTCACCCCTTTTAAATTTCGAATTTTTTAAGAAATGTTCTTGGAGATCATTTATATCTAATAATTAACTACCATACCAAATTCCATGTATCTGGACCCTTCAGTAACACAAAAATCGCAATTTCGAACGATTTTTGCTCCTGCACCCCCTTTAGGGGTAGTGGCACCGACATAAAATGTAGCCTATGTTGGAACAAGGTTTGTCATCATCATTTTGAAACCATTGTTTTTTAAATCGGTTTGGTACTTCCTGAAATTGCGCAAAAATCGCCATTTAGAACGTTTTTTAGAACGCTTTTCGAGCAATTTCACCCCTTTTTAATTTCGATATTTTTAAGAAATGTCCTTAGAGATCATTAGTATCTTATAAGTAACTACCATTCCAAATTTCATGTTTCTAGGCCCTTCAGTAACACAAAAATCGAATTTTTAGAACGTTTTTTGCCCCTGCACTCCCTTTTAGTCAGTGGCACGGACATAAGATACAGCCTATGTTCTAAGTTGGACTAACACTATCATTTTGATATCATTACTTTTGGAATCGGTTGGTAGTTCCAGAGCTTACCTCCTACAAATAAACAATTTTTACCTCTTTATAATATTAGTATAGATAAAACTGTATAACATGAATAATTTTTTATTAAAAAACGATATTTTTTGTTAAAAAAACGTATTCATAGATTAATTAATTCATTGAAGTTAGCTTAAAAGAAAAAAAATAGTTTGGGCTGCTTAGATTTGCCACACGTCCTGCTGTGCGGTGAGCGGGTCTTCTATTCCTCCACATTACGAGAACAATGGTGCAACGATACTTTTTTCCTTGATGCACAGTGGCCCGGATTACGTTCAGGACACAAATAAAAATATCGCGAATGCTTTGTACAGTAAAGTACCGTTTATACGTTTCTCATTTATACGCCTTTTACATTTGTACGGCATTTCAGTTCGAGGTCAAATCATCCCTATGTATTTTAATGTTGTAATGTTTCATTTATACGACGCATAACATCAGTTATACGTCGTTTCTTTCATGCGGTAGCCGATTTTCTCAGAACTTTTTCTTCCAGCGTCGTTCTTTTTTTTAATATCTTCTAGCAATATTTGACGAAAGATAAAAGACAAAGAACAGGTATGACAGTTACATGTGTTATTTTAAATTCATGGAACCTGTGGAGGAGGTGGTACAAAAATATTGTACAGTGGGTGGACTACATTGACACACTTAGAACCATTTTTGTTTCTCATAATACCAGTGAGAAATTTTTCCAGGAACTTAACTTCATACATGATGTTTTGCTTACGTCCCAAAGCCAGACTTAAAATCTGTCTGTACGTTCGATAATGGAATAAAAAAAATATATTTCTATGTGTGCAACTGATATAAGGTTCGATAACTCTCACTTTTATTTTTTAATTTTAGAAATGATTATTTAATTTTTTTCCCTGTTTTAAGTTTTTTTTTCAATATATAGTGCATCTTAAACAACCGAAAATGATTAAGATTAGGCGACTACAATTTCGACTGTACATCTTTCTCAGTTATACGTCGTTTTAGAACGGGCCCCTGAAAGACGTATAAATGGTGTTTTACTGTATGTACGTAAAACATCCTTTCGATAACTGCGTTCAGAACGTAACCCTTTCTAAGCTAAAACTACCCCATTTCTGTCTCGTCTAGCTTCGAAAAAATGTTTATCTTGTCAGCTTCTACTCCAAAAAGATTAAATTATTTTAATTATTGAATGAATAAATTACGAATTTAAACTTTTTTATGTTTCACTACGCGTTTGATAATTCATTAATCACGTGATTCAAATTCCCTTGTTACATTAGAATCAGGAGAATGCCGTTTTCTTAATATACCATCATTTCTTAAACAATTTCATTAAATGAGCCAAATCTCCATATGCTCTTTTTACTGCTACGTAGCTATCAATCTCCTCAGGTAAAGAAAAAAAAAACATTTCAACCAGAAATTATATTTAATGAATGAAAAGGTATATTACATAAATGATAAGTAAACAAAACGTCTAAAAAAAAAACAAGCTTTTATTATAACGTATTAAAAATGCGAAAAAATGTTGAAGAACAATTGAATGAAATTTTATCGCCCATATGTCGCTATTTTCTTATGAAATCATTCTAAATCAAGTATTTTGCAAAGTATAATTCTCGTAATTGTCCGTTCATTTGCATTGTAAACATGATTTGTTGCTGATAATAAGAAATTTGATAAAAATCAGTGTTCTAAATCTTTCCTAAATGTAGAATTAAATTGGATTTCTGCACCCCCCTCCAAAAAAAAAAAAAAAAAAAAAAAAAAAAAAAAAAAAGAAAGAAAGGAAAAAAAAAAGTAAGATATCTTGCGATGCAAATGAAACACATCGGGTCGCTACGCCAACTAGTTTATTTTTGTGCGTTTTTTAGCTCTTTCTGTAAACATTTAGGCCTTTTTAGCCTCCTTATGAGCTAAACCCTTTTCTTCCTTCATCAGTTGGCAACACGGCTTTTAAGTACTCCTTTAAGGTGGTTCTCAATTCCCTGCTCAGCAACGCGAAAATTTTTGATTCATTTTTAAACGTAAAGGCAAAAAATTAGCAGACCGGATTAGTGAAGTGACTTGGAATCGAATAGTCCTTTCTATTTTTTTTTTATAACTAAATTATTTATCGAGTTACAAGCTATTCTTGTCACGTGACGACAAGTTTTTCCTCTTTCTTCGTTGCCGTGTCGGGAATTTTGTTCGCAAAACGCCCACTTTGATAGTATTTTTTGAAAAATCTTCTATCTTCTCCGTTTACCAAAATATAGAAAACGGCATTAGATTACATAGTTAGTTATCTGCCAATTTCAAGAGTTTCGGAACAAAAATGAATTCAAAAATGTGTCAGAAAACAGCTCCTTCGGATTTGAGAGCAGCGTTAATACATTGATTATGATTCATTTAAGGGGGGGGGGGGTCCGAGATGCAAAAATCTCCAAATTTTCTAAAAAAAAAAAATTATTGCATTAAAAATTTCTCTCTTTTTTTCTGCTTAAAATGACGTTTAAATCATGTTTCTATCTTAATTGGAACAGGAAATATTATTGTTTTCGTTTTGGTTTGTTTTAAAAATCTAGCTTTCAAGCAATGGTTGTCATGGAAATGATTTCTTGTGAAAATACGTTTTTCTTCATGATAGGTTTTCACCATTTCTCGTATTTAAATTGTTATAAGTCAAGAACCGTTAAAGGGTTCAAACTTGGAATATGTCTTTTTCAATTATTTTACTTTAATTTTGATTCAGCAAATTTGGAAAAAATTTTTACTTTTGAAAATATGATTTTTTAAAATAAAAGTTACATAATTTTTTTAAATTTTTACTTTAAATATTTTTAATTTTTATTTAAATTAATATTTTTTTAAAAGGTTGAATCAAAATTAAAACTTATGTATTCTAAATGAAAAGAAATTGTGCATATAATATTTCGAGTTATAACGATTTTAAACTACCCCACTTTTTTAATAAAATTTAAATTAAAAAATTTTTAAAAGAAATTTTTGGTAGTTTTATCGTGTGATTTTGTTTACAAATGATATGGTTAAGCATCACAAAAAATTTCAACTCAATAAATAAAAATTATTTTAGAATGTGTCTCGGACCCCTTTAACCCCTTGGGGACGAGCGACCCGTATACACGTGCCGCTTAAGTCACTCAGAATCAGGGATTATTCTCACCAGTAAATTTTTATTGTAAATTTTGCCTTATTTAATCCGAGCATTTTCCCGATTCAATAAGGCAAAAATTTCTGTTTTGAAAAATTAGTGATAAAAGATTAAAAATTCGGTAAAAGGCGCTCGTCAAGGAGTTAAAGAAGACTGAAACTTCAAAGTCATTATTTTATCCCAGAATCATATCATATACCAAGCTTAGTAAATGTTATTGCACAAGGGAAGTAAATGCCTGGTGGCAATGTGATCTCTGTGAGATTTAATTCCATTAAAACTCCAACTCGTGATTTCCTGCTTCGAGAAATTACTGCGGCGTAGCTTGTCAAAATAAGTCGCAAGATTTATCTTTGTCGTGACTTTGTTCTTTGATGAAATATCAGTTCCGCTTTTTGGGCCAAATATTTCTGACATAAGTCAATCTTTAAACGTCCCTCTTTAAAATTTGAAGAAGGAATGTATTGCGCATGCGGTCCTAAACCTGTGTTTACTTTTTACATATTATAAATGTTTATTACCTTTTTTAAATGGACTTCCAATAAAGGATGTTATAGAATTCGTTTGTAGTACATATGTATTTTTATTATGTACAACTCTTGGAATAAAAAGTAAACACCCACTATTAATTCTACAACTAATTATAATACGAGAAAGTAACTGGTACGGATCGATTGAAAATAATGTATATAAAATGATGTATATAAAATTTGCTTAGGGGGCTATCTACAAATCAAAACAAGACTAAACTTTGTTTTCTCATTAACAACAACCAATTTTAACAATATATTTTATATGTTATACTCAAACTATGCCTAGAAACGAAATTTCTAGTCATTTGAATGATAAGTTGTTGAATTATAAACATTCAAAATTTAGAGCTTCTAATGTTAAATTACATTTTCATATTTTTATTAATATCTCATGAAATTATAATCCTAATGTGATAATTTTGTGTGTGATTATAATACTAAAAAACACAAACATAAAGACATTGAATTTGTAATTTTAAAATTTTTATAATATGAATTATGAAATTAATATTCGAAAAAAAATTTAATTACAACCTACTATTTTTTTGATAGATTTATATTTATTATGTTATGCTTTATGCGAATTCTCAATTTTAACTTTTTCTGTCAAGTAGTTTTTGAATTCTCATTAAAAAACATCAAAATGATGATTTAAGGGACCGTCTATAATGTGCAGAAAAGCATAATTTGAAAACATATTTTACTCATTTTATTCGAATATTTGGGTTAGCAATAGTCGAGGCACATTAAGCGAGTGAAATGGTCATATTGGCAAAAAATAATAAATTCATAAAAGTGCCATAGTCATTCTGTAGCATTTCAACAATCGAGTGCCGAACTATAATTTGGATACAGCCTCTAAAATATGCTCAAATTAAAATAATTAATTTCTCCGAAACTAATCGTATGAATTTCATGAAAATTGTGGAATTTATTTATGGTATCAAACTTGGTTATTGCTATTGAAAAAAAACAAGGTTTGGGTTCGTTTTGACATGTAGATGCCCCAAAAAGCAAATTTTTTGAACATTATTTAAAAGTAGACTTTATTTCCAATCGTTTGGTACCTACAACTTTCTTCTACGCTAACTTGTTACAGCGTTAGCAGGGGGTGTTAACTGCTTTTTGACACGACTGTACAGTGTACAGTATAAACCCGATTTACCCATTTCATCAATTTAACGATAAATTTTAATTGTTCGAATTCACATATATTAAATTCTATGCTAAATGATTCAATTTTAACGATAGTTTCTCTCTATTTAACAATAATTTTGGTGAATATATAAAATTTTAAACACCTTTTTCAGTTACAAGAACAGGTCAGCTTTTTCTCTTTATTATTTATCTATTCACCGATATATGGAGAAATTTTATTTAGAGGAACTTCAATGATCAGTTTCTCATACCTAACCACAATCTTTCATTTATAGATTATATGAGGATGGGAGTTTCAAAACTCGCCTTATCCATAAAATCCAAATTTGGAAATCGCGAAAAACCTCTGACTGCGTCTACTGGTTTTCATTGTAAACTAAGATTTTACAATGCCAGAAATACGATAAAACTATATATATATATATATAGTTTTTTTTTTTTTTTTTTTTTTTTTGCAGATTTTCGTGTTTTTACCCGACTGAAAAGAAGGGTTATGTGTTTCACGCGTATCTGTGTATGTGGATTTCTTTATACCCTCGAAACATCCCAACGCAACGGCTGGATGGATTTTAATGAATGAGGTCTCTATCAATTCGTCTTAACGGCCTGATGGTTATAGGCTAGGTTTTGTTTTTATAAATTCAAAATGGCGGCCGTAAAATACAAAATGGCGGTAGAGACGAAAAAAAAAAATTACGCACCCTATTGAGTGGCATATCATTGGATAGGTCTTTCAAGATTAAGATGGTGTTTCATTGACTATTTTACAGTCAGAAGCTCCGTTAAAATATTATACAACCTGGAAGTTGTGTATGTAGGATCTCTAGTTTTACTGCAACTCTAACCATCATAGACATCTATTGACCTCATCAAAACAGTGTTTATAGATAGGAACTAACAATTAAACAGAACTTAAAAGTCATCAATACAAGTAAATAAAAAAATAGGTAAGTAATATAAACAAGTAATATAAAAAAACACTTTAAGTCAACTCCTACTTATAGTCCAGGCAATAGGGAATTTTACCTAGCAAAATTAATGGTAGTAGTGGAAATCGGCTTTCTAGTTGTTTTTTGGGTCGTTGAATCCGAATTTGTAACTTCCCACCGAAATTTCCCCCGGCAACCTCCCCAAATTTTGGTAAAAAGCCCCCAAAAAAGGTTTTTATTAAAAAATTCCATTTTTTTTATTGTTTTAGAGAAAAAGTATCTAGAAATTCAGAAAGTAGACAAAATTTCCAACAAATTAGATATATGACATTATGACTTAGGATGAAGGGGAAGGGGGGATCTGCCTCGGAACATGCGCGCGGTGCTGCGTAAACTAAGTTGCGCAATTCCACTTAACCACTCACACGTTTACATTCGCCCTCCCATATCCCCTCCGAACTTTCTCTATAAAGTTTACTTTAAGATTTTTGGGTCGCTGAATCCGAATTTTTAACTTTCCCCCAAAAATTTCCCCCTGAAACCCCCCCCAAACAGTTGTTTTTAACTTAAATTTCTTATTGTTTTAGGGGAAAAGCATTACGAAATTCAGAAACTAGACAAAATTTGCAACAAATAGGATATATGACATTATGAATTAGGATGAACGGGGAGGGTGAGGGCTGCCTCGGAACATGCACTGCGGCGCTACGTGCACTAAGTTATGAAGTCCAGGCAATAGGGGATTTTACCTGGGAAAATTAATACTAGTTCTGGATTTCAACTCACTTTATGTTTTTTGGGTCGCTGAATCCGAATTTGTAACTTCCCACCAAAATTTCACCCGGCAAACCCCCCAAAAATTTATTTTTTGGAAAAATTTGGTTTTTGAGGAAAGCGCGCGGGGAATGTTCCGAGGCAACCCCCTCTCTCCCCGTTTATCCTACGTTATAATGTCATATATCCTATTTGCTGCAAATTTTGTCTAGTTTCTGAATTTCGTAATGCTTTTCCCCCAAAACAATAAGAAATTTAAGTTAAAAACAGCTATTTGGGGGGGGGAGTTCGGGGGGGGGGGAGGATTTGGGGTGTAAGTTAAAAAATCGGATTCAGCGACCCCAAAAACTTAAAGTAAACCTTATATAGAAAGTTCAGAGGGAAGATGGGAGGGCTAATGTAAACGTGTGAGTGGTTAAGTGGAATTGCGCAACTTTGTCCACGCAGCGCAAAGTCCAGGCAATAGGGGATTTTACCTGGGAAAATTAATACTAGTTCTGGATTTCAACTCACTTTATGTTTTTTGGGTCGCTGAATCCGAATTTGTAACTTCCCACCAAAATTTCACCCGGCAAACCCCCCAAAAATTTATTTTTTGGAAAAATTTGGTTTTTGAGGAAAGCGCGCGGCGCATGTTCCGAGGCAGATCCCCCCTTCCCCTTCATCCTACGTCATAATGTCATATATCTAATTTGTTGAAAATTTTGTCTACTTTCTGAATTTCTAGATACTGTTCCCCTAAAACAATAAAAAAATGATTTTTTTAATAAAAACCTTTTTTTTTGGGGGGGGGGGCTTTTTACCAATATTGGGGGGGGGGGTGCCGGGGGAAATTTTGGTGGGAAATTACAAATTCGGATTCAGCGACCAAAAAAAATCTAGAAAGCCGATTTCCAGCACTACCATTAATTTTGCTAGGTAGAGTCCCTATACGGTCTCTATTGCCTGGACTATTAGGTCAATAAGAGAATTTTTTTTCTCCCATTTTTCTTTCCTCTTGAGTGGCGCTTAAAATGCCTTGATCAAGAGGAGGGCTCTCTCGGTCTTAAAATACCTTGATCAAGAAGAGGGCTCTCTCGATTATTGAAAATATATTAATTTAATTTAATTAATGAATTAATACTTGAAAAAAAATCTGGATTAACATCAAGTGTCATCCACTACAAGTTAAAAAAAATTATTTGAGCTTGATTGGACGAATAATAAGTATTTTATTAACGATTAAAAATTTGAACAAGATATATATATCGAGAGTGTGAGCTAATAGTAGTAATTGAAAAAAAAATAGTTTCACATTGATGAGAAATGATTAATCAGTTCGCTTTTTACGCAGTCGGGTTTTTTGATTTTTTTAAATTTAATTGTTTATTTTCCATACAGGTTCACCAATAGAATAGATTAATAAAGAAAATTCTATTTTTTAAATTTTGGATAAGGCGACTTTTGAAACTCACGTCCTTATACGAACTATGATTTTCATGTCCCGATTTGTAAATTAAAGAATTTTTTAAGATTTTTCGACATAAAACGAGCGAGATTCTGTCAAAGAAAAGGTAAGATCTTGAATAAAAAAATCCATATGCACGGTCCATTGGGAGTCGTTTTTCAATGCATCCTCATAATAGGTTACCGCGCATATCAAGATTAACAAAACACATATATCATGCGTCAAGCATAGATTATGCAACACTTTCCAACTCTTCCAGCATTCTTTAACAAAACTTCTCTGTTTAATAAGGTAAATAAGATACCTAAGTAAATATTTTAGAAAACGAATAACACATTTGAAAACAGATTTCAGCAATAAATCAATGTCTATAGTTGGAATAATATACTTCAACTCTTTTTGGCAGCCCTGTATTTGATCTATAGATATATATGCATTCTACATAATATTCTAAAATTTAGCATAATTGGTTGAAGATTTACCTTCAGCAATTTCTACCCATAAAAGGAAACATATTTGAATACTTTTGTACAGCTCTGTATTATACCTAATATCTATTTATACAAGCCACATATTAAGCTAAAATTTAATTCAAGCTAAAAAACGCTTAAATTTACAGAAATCAATCTTCCAGAAATTATCATCGAAAGGCGTCCATGTATCCAGTTCTTTGCGGGCACTGCATATGATTTTATTTATATTCTACAGACATTTCTAAGTATACTAAATATAGTTGATCTTCAAAATGCATAACTCAATTAAAAACCAGCTTTACGCAATTTACGCTCATACTCAGTAATCCTTACCAATTATTTTGTGTTGCCCTGTATATGATCTATAGCATTTATACACACCACGTAGTATGCAAAAATTTAGTTAAACTTAAAAACGCATATCAGAACTGAAAATACGCTTCCAGCAATTATTGCTAATATGCAGTATTTCGGGTACGGTATTCTATCCGAAATTTTTTGTGTGTCTCTGCATATGAACAATAAATGCTATGTACTTTATATTATATAGCAAGTATCTTATAATAAACCTCAGTAACTTGTATCAATTTCATTATTATTTGAAATACTGTAAACATAATTAAAATATGCTGCAAACCGTTTTCCTCCCTGAACCATTATCTAACATAACAAACATTATCTCTTGTGTGGCCCTGTAAATGAATATTCAATTCTTCTCCCAATATTATGCATATTTTAGTGCACTTCATAAATGCATGACAATTTCATTATGTTTAAAATTGTGTAATATCATTAAAATGTACTTGAAACATTTTTGCCCGATTGACCGTAATGTTACGGAATATTTTTGACTGTACCTGTAAATGAACAATAAAAGCTATACATTTCATTTCCAATAGCGATCGTGCTACAGTAAACGTAAATAATATCCAAAAATTTTAGGGCAATCCGAGTATATTTACTCGAGTTAGAGCTCGACCAGAAGGCATGAAAAAAAAATCATAAAGACTTTTCAACTATGTTGGAAAGTGTTAAAAACTCCGTGGTCCTATCTGAAGGATTACTACAAAATTATGTCTGCTAAGACAAAAACCTGTCCGAAACGGAAATGCTTTCGGTCTCTAGATATTCCCAAGCTGGTTTTAAATTATTTGTTATTTGCATACACTACGTCATGAAAACATTTTTAATGCTGATGAGACAAGCATATTTTATTTTATAAGATGATCCCCGTGAAAACCCTACATTTCAAAATACTACTACTAGGAACCACGATTGGTCTTATAGTCTTGGTTTTAATTTAGATTATTCTTTTAGCGTTTCATTAATTTTTTAACTTTTTCTGACAAAGTTGAAAATTGTGTAGGTGGAAATCAAGGCATGTAAGTTCTAGATAAATTAAATTTTAAAATTCTACACGGTGTGTATAAAAATATGCAGAATATGTATAGCGTAGCATAAAATAATTCGGATACCTTACTGTCTCTGGGCAGCAGGCGATAATCAGACGGCAAAGGGGGCCCTTTTAATTGCTTTAGCAGGGCTAATACACAGCTTGTCAATTTCCGTCTAGTACCGACAAATTCAAGGGATGTGAGTAGGCATCAAGAGGAACAATGATTGCAATGTAACATGGTGTCGCAAACCATCCATTTTTCTTCAAAAGTACAGGGTGTTCTACTCTAACTCAACAAGGATTGCCGGTAATAACTTCCAGAAAACTGAAGTATATTATAATGAAACTTTTAATAGACATGATCACTTTTGTTGTAAATGTTTGAATGTACATAAATGTACATAAAAAAAGTGGTAGAAGTTTTCCTCATACGGGCTACCAGTATGCACGTGACGCTTCACATTTTGAACTGCAATTACCGGTTCATAAAGCATCATCGATTGCGTGAGCACTCTATTTTTCCAAAACTTTTCGTTATGTTATCACATTTCATACCAAACGAGGTACAGTCGCGGAAAAAAAAAGTAAACACCCCTACAAACTCCTCAGCAAATTAACGTAGAAGAAAGTTACTGGTACCGAACGATTGGAAATAAAGTCTACGGTTTAATGATGTATATAAAATTTGCTTAGGAGGGCATCTATTTATTAAAACGAACCATCACTTTGATTTTTTTTTTCAATAGTAGTACACAATTCTGACAGCATAAATGAACTCTACACCCTTCAATTAGTCTAAAAACACATTTTTATGCAATTCGTACCATAAGTTTCCGAGAAATTAATTATTTTAAAACGAGCGTATTTTAAGGGCTGTATCCAAATTGAAGTTCCGTACTCGATTGTTAACCAAGAGAGACCCTTTCTTGATCAAGGCACCTTAAGCACCACTCAAGCAGTCAATGAAGCTTGCTAGATTACAAGACAGCAGAAGAAATTTCATAATATCTAGCCACTTTTATCACAGACGGCCCCTTAAAACATCCTTTTGCGGTTTCTTAAGCATAATTTGAAAACTGCTTGGAAGAAAAATGTGAAATTTTGAATTTACATAAAGCAGGACTTAATAAATCTAAATCCATCAAAAAAAAAAAAAAAAAAAAACTGTATGTTGCAATTCATAATTTTTTCGAATATTAATTTCATAATTCATAATTTATATCATAAAATTATAAAAATTGCAAATTCAACGTATTTATATTTGGGTATATTGGTATTATGGCTACACAAAAAATTAGCACATTAAGGAGCATTATTTCAGGAGATATAAATAAAAGTATGAAAATGTAATTTAACATTAGAAGCGCTAAATTTTGAATGTTTATAATTCAAAAACTTATCATTTAAATGATTTGAAATTTCGTGTCTAGGCATAATTTGAACCGAAGATTTGAAATATTGCGTTAAAATTGGTATTACTCTTGAAAAAAAAATGAAGTTTGGATTCGCTTTAATATGTAGATGGTCCCCTAAAAGCAAATTTTATATACATCATTTAAAAGTAGACTTTATTTCCAATCGTTCGGTACCAGTAACTTTCGTCTACGATAATTTGTTGAGGAGTTAGTAGGGGGTATTTACTTTTTTTTTCACGACTGTAATTTTTTCATTTTCCTTGCAGTATTTTTATTTTTCTTAAAATTATTACCGTCAACTTCAGTTCAGTTAGGGTGAAACATCCAGTATTTGCGACTAAATAAGTGGTTTGCGACCCCATGTTCTATGGTAATTTTTCACCGTCTCGATGCCTATTACCCTTCTAAATTTGTTGGTCGAATTCGGCAACATCTTGTATAAATATAAGCAGAAATAGAGGAGAAGTTTCCCTCATCATAAATTTTCTTATTACAAAATGTTAAAATTTTTAAATGTAATATAGATGATTTTAGTACTGTAAGATTATGAAGTGTAGAATGAGCTCAAGAAGCTCTTAGGGGAGGGAGGAGCTCACACCAACCTGCACTCGACTGCTGAAAATAGGTATAAACTGTGTTTTGTGTTATCTATATTATTTATATAAATATCTCCTTTCATCGTATAAAAAAAATGAAGTTTCATAACAATATTTGGCTATATTTGGAAAGTTTTATAACCCATATGTGATGTGTGATTTTTACCTTCTTTTTTTCATATCTCAGTATGAGTGCTTTCCAGGGTCAAAAAGTCTCTTTTTCGTTTTTTAAATTTAATTCATGTCACATTTCGGATTGAATGTGTGTTACATTATAATTTCTAAGTTATTTTTCTTGTTTTCATGTGATTTTTTATACAGATATTAAAATGATTATAAATTAAACTTTTTAAAATGACAGTATTACTGATCGATATATTTCAGCAAAGGAAGTTCATTAATAATAATCCATCAATAATAACACAGCATATTAATTTACTTGATATCGTAGTCTGTTAGGACAGGACAAAGAAAGCTTGTCCATTTAAAAATACGTATATATTGATTGATTTATACCACTGCCCTTAGAAATGCAAGAAAACAAACAAAACTTTCAATTATCTAATTTGTCACTATTACAGATTGCTACACAATTTGAAAATTTCAATTCTTTTCTTAATATAATTCCATAAATTGCATATTGGTTGATTTTTATCGAACAGAAAAATGCTTTCAAAATTAATTAGTTTAGTTTATATTGATCGAATCATCTTTGCTTTTGTCGTTATAACTATTTTTTTAATCTAAAACCTCACTGTAAAGTAATCCATAAAAATACGGAAATTGTGCTAGCAATCGGAATACTAGTAGCTAGTGCAATTTCCGTTCTATCCGAAATTTTGTTTTTTCCAGTGAAAGTGATTCTATGAATGAATCATAAATTAACGAATATGGCTTGATAAAATCCTTGATTTTGTTAATGTCGAATTTATTTATCATTTTTTGTATCTTCTATACTAGATATCTGATCGAATTCCACCAATCAGAGTATTCTAAATATATATATATATATATATTGGTTCTCGAGCTGTACGATATTTTTAAAACACCTAGCGGTAATTACATAAAGGTGAGATAGGGGTGGAATGCGCTTTCCCATTATTCCTTCCCTTGAAAAGTAGCATCAACCGCGACCAACGACATACAAGGCCAGTTCATGACTTTTAAAATGTCACACGGAGTGGATCATCTTTACACGGCGATTGGGACAAAACGATGGACGTGCCGCTTTTTACCAATCACTGTGTAAAGATGATCCACTCCGTGTGAAGTTTTAAACGTCATGAACAGGCCTTGTATGTCATTGGTCGCGCATCAACATGACCGGTACTACTCATGTAAAGGTTTTCAAATTTTGCGCGTTTCGCTTTCTTGTCAATTTCAAAATTGTAGCCGGTCGTGAAAAAAATATATAGAAATAAAATCTGTTTTAAATTAGTAAAAGAAGTTTCTCACTTTAATTTAATGATACTGTAATTTGTTTATTTTCCTTTCGCAAATACATGCTAGCTCTTGGCAATAAAAATCAAGTGACTATTATACTGCAAGACTGCCACTTGCTACTAAAATGCTACTAAATCAACTTTTTTCAGCATATGGTGAATATGATGACTATTTTAGACCAGAAAACATTAAAAAGCTACTATTTTAAGAAAACAGGCTCCTTTTTTCGGATTCCAGCGACTATTTTTTCTATTGAAAATAATCGATCTTTTTTTTCAAGGCGCCTGTTTTTTTTTCAAGTCATTTTCCCAAACACACCTTTTCGACGGTTGTTTGAGGAGATTCGCGAATTTTTCTGCGACGAATTCTAAAATTCGGGATTTTTTTTCCCAATCGATTGACGAAAATACCTAATTTTTCCTGAGATCTTTTTAAACTATTGTTGAAGGAGTTTTTGCGCTTTTTTCCGCGATCCTTCGCCAAATTTCACGTATTTTTCTACGACAGACTGACGAAATTGAATTTTTTTTTCCGCCACCACTTGTCCAAGTTCCCGCGATATATATCTTTCGCGACCGATTGATGGTAGTTACTATTTGTTTCGCAGATCTTTTGACGAAATTCCCGATTCTTTTCTTGATCGTTTGTCAAAATTCGCGATTTTCTTTTCACGACCCACTTACAAAATTCGTGATTTTTTGCACGATCATTTGGTTAAATTCTCATTTTTTTTTTAGTTAATTTGAGTTTTTTGCACTCTCAGAAATAAAACTCTCACTTTTCACGATTCAGCAATCCTTGAGCTATATTTCGTCGTTTTTGACAATCATTTCGTACCAATATCACGTGACTTTTAACAAAACATAAAACCTCAAATATTTGACGAAAGTGTTGCCTTACTCACGGCCAGATTCAATGAATTTTAAGGAATCAGTTGAGGTAGTTGTTTGAGGAGGGGCGCGCCACTATACCTCCTCAAATTCTGCAATTTTAGCAAGCAGATATTTGCTTGTTTACGTTATTCCTGCCGCAATTTATTTAAGAAATAAAACTGTTTAGCGCTTTTCAGAAAATACCGAAATATAGGTAGTTATTGATTCTGCATTAGTTATTTTTTTAGCTGTTAAAGATTTAAGAAGGTTTATTATTATTATTTTTTTTTTTGTTGTTGTTGTTGTTCGTTATGGTTAATTCGAAAATAATAAATTTGTGTTTTAAAAAATCGTTCAAAAAGAAAATCCGATCGATAAAATTTCAAAATTCCAGGATCTCTTTTTCTTTTAAGAAATATCTTCATATGACAATCAAATTAAAAATATGATAATTGATCCCTCTACCTTTTATAAACATTAAAGTGTTAAAACCTTAACCACCTACTCAAATTGATAAAATCTCCCTCAATATACACTTCAAAATTCGGGATTTCTGAGCAACCAATAAAACAAACAGATCATATTTTAATCATTCACTGAGCAAACAATTTCTCTAATAAATTATATTAATAACACCAGAACCAGATTATAATTATTTCACAAACCAGAGGAAAACCATAATAATAAATTTGCCTTATTAATTAGAACTTTCAGGAATTATAACAGCATCGATAAAATTACAATGCACCCTATAAAAATATAAGCACACAGTAGAATCCATTACCTAAATTTAAAATCATATCCATGCAAGGGCTCAATAGCTGAATAGCAAGAATAACGGATTCCCACACCGGAGGTCGTGAGTTCGAACCACCCTGAAGGTAAAGATAAGTGATATTATTTTACCCCTGTCGATAGATACAGATGCTTCTAAACTGTTCAATAGATGGCACCACCAGCCCTTTTATTGCACTTTTCGCAGAAGCCCTTTTGACGAAACTTTTTGGAAAACAAGCAAAGAAAGTTATTTGCTCAATCTGATGAAATATTAGCTTGGAGCATTTCCCAGGAAACGGTTTTGTCAAAAACGAAGAAAATTTCGTGAAATTTGAATATCCATTTCTGAGTGTGTGGCCGCGACTATTTTACGAATTTTCCAATCTTTTTCTTGTGATCGTTAGACGAAATTCGCAATTTTTTTCCATTTTTTTAACGAAATTTACGATGATTTTTCCACGACCGAATGAAGGGAATCGACATTTGTTTCGGCGACTTTTGGTAAAACTGAAGATTTTTGTTTGAGGACATTTTCGATTTTTTCCCCAATCGATTAACGAAAATAGAGTCTTTCCGCTATTTTTTGCTACGATAGCTGAAACAGATTTCGTAATTTTTCCTACGACCTATTGCAATTTTTTCGATTTTTTGGGGGGAATCGTTTTGCGGAACTCACAGTTATTTTTTTCCGTGATCCTTTGCAAATTTCGCGTTTTTGTTGCCGGCTATAGTTTCACGGAACTCATGATTTTTTCCGCGATCCTTTGCCAAAATTCGCGAATTTTTCTGCGTCAGATTGGCGAAAAAAAATTTCCGCCACTTGTCGAAATGCACGATATATATTTTTCGGCAACCGATTGATGGTATTCGCTGTTTGTTTCAGGTATCATTTGGCAAAATTTGCAATTCTTTTCCACGATAGTTTGTCTAAATTTGTGATTTTCTTTTCAAAACCGACTTACGAAATTCTTGATTTTTCGCGCGATCATTTGTATAAATTCTCGCTTTTTTATGCGATTATTTGAGCAAAATCGCGTATTTTCAAGGATAATTCTGGTCTGAATTTTCCGAAAATTTTTAAAAATCGGTCATCTGCCCGAAAATTCGGACATAAAAAATATCGCAAATTTCAACAAAAATTTCGAAAAAATCAATTTTGTGAATGGTTCGCAGAAAAAATCGCCAATTTCGTCAAAGAAGGATCGCAGAAAAAAACGAATTCCCCAAAGAATCGCAGAAAAAACGCGAATTTCTTAAAGGAATCGCAAAAAACACGAATTTCCTTAAGGAACCGCAAAAATGCAAATTTCGTCAAGGGAATGCGATAGAGAAATGCAAATTTCGTCAAAGGATCGCGGAAAAATGCGAATTTCGACAAAGGATCGTGCAAAAAACGCGAATTTCGACAAAGGACCGCAGAAAATACGCAGCTTAAAAAGAATAATAATGGAGATCATTAGTAAAAAAAAATAATAAAAATAAAAAGTAATTTAACAAATTACAACGACCATTTGGAAAATGATTTTTTCAAAGACTAAAATTTAAGATATAAAAAATCGCACGGAGTTGATCATACATTACGTACGCCATGATTTAAACATTAATAGTGTTATTACACGTAAAAATTGCAAGCGACAAAAATCGCCTGCGACTCGTCAGATTTCCTGAAACTTACTATCCACCTGATTATCCACCTGAAACTTACGTATTATCCAAGCATCTCATTGGCTGTTCGGGAAAAGGCTTCTCCATCGTCAGATTTCCAAGAAATCTGACGACCAATTTTAAATGAAATTTCATTCTTAAACTTCTAAACATCCCACAATATTACTTTTTACACCGTCGTATAGAGGGAAAAAAAATGTTCTTTTAAATGCAATTTGTTTGAAAGCTGTACCTCAATTTGTTTCTGAGTTATTAATTTTTTTTGTAGTTTTTATTACTTTTTGTCATAGTGGCAACAGAAATATCCATCTCTGTTGAAAGTAAAGGTTAGTGTATAGACCAATCAGAAAACGAATAAAATGCGGATTAAACCAATAAAATGCTTCAGATATGCTTTTGATTTCCTACCCTGACGAGGACAATAACCATTTTTCCAAATGGTTAAAAAGTCTGTAACATTATTTTGTGCAGGTATCAAATAAAAAGTACATTGTTCATAAAAATTTTTGCTCTTTGTAAGTATTCGAACAATTCATCTGTAACATTTTCGTGAAACTGGAATCTCTTTCTCATTGCATCGAAGGCTTTTAGCATTTCTTCTTTTTAATGGAAATGATTAAATAAATAAATAATTTCATTTTAATACAATCGGCTGAAATAAATTCATCTATCCGCCTCTACGTTTGAATGTTGTACACTCACGAAAGTGGAATAAACTTCGTTACGTAGAATATATTTTTTGTAATATGGAGATTAATTTACATGTTAAAGGTGTTCAAAATCAAGGTTCAGCAGAAGCTTTCGTTATGTAGAAAACTTCGTTAAAGGGAAATTCGACTGTAATTTCACTTGTTATTGTAATGATCCGCAGTATAAAAAATATGTAAACACCACACACGGGCACATTATTGCTGGTGATCTTAATACCAAAATAATTTTTAAAAACTAATGCATTATGGTACTAAATTACGGTTTCCATATAAGCATATTATTAAAGCAATAATATAGCACTTTATTCAAGATTTAGATATATTTATATATAATTGCTATAGATTATAATAACCCTATTGATTTTTTTAATGAATAGAAATTTAAAGTTATAGATCAACTAAAAACTGATCTATTAAAAAATATTCACCATATTAAAAATACTGATATCAAAAGTATAAATAACGATATAAAGAATCTCCAAAGTAAATTTATCATCACTTATGTAGATAAGTTACCAAACAATTATGCTATTATATGTAAAGGATACTATAAACCAGTGTTTCCCAAACTTTTTGTTTCGCGGATCCCTTTTTTGAATGAATTTCTATGACGGAGCCCCTGAAGCTTACCGAACCCTATGTTACAAGGTAATGCTTTTTAGGTTCACTGCTACCGAGCACAGGAAGAGGGAATGAATATAAATCTAAATAATTGCATATTGTCCCAGAAATAAAATTATATTTGAAACTTTTACCAAAATACTGAGTTTATTCTCAATTTCATCAATACAGATGGAATTGTCAAAAGTTTAAATACTTATAAAACTTCCAAAACTCAAGAATTTGTAACATTTGCCTAATAATAAATTTTACATTATTAGAATGATGAACAATAACGCATAAAAGTTTAATGTGATACGATTGTTATGCAAATGCCTGAATTCGGGCCCAGTTCGCAGTAATTGTAGGCGAAAGTTTGGCTCTGCATTTAAAATTATTTGGTTTTGGTTGCTGCGTTAGTCGAAAATCTTGCTTCACAGACATATGTCGTTGAGAAAGGCAGCAAAATTAATTTTGCTTTCTTAGTTAAATTTTTAAATTAATCTAACAAACAAAATCAAAAGTCTGATAGGCTTTGCTTTTAAAGTAAGATCTGTAACACTATGTAAACCAGAATTTTACTCAAATTTTATAAAAATATTTCAGACAAGAATTTTAATTTAAAGCTATTTAACCCTTTTATTTAACTTTTGTTTCATTCTTATCTTATTTATTTTATGAAAGTTTCTGGTTCGAATTGAAATATTTTCATTTGGTACTACAAAATAACCGGTTGTTGGTATATTCAGTGTTAACTTGCTATAAGATGTTAAAATAAACCGTGAATTTACGAGGACCTCGTGTTTCATTGAGTTTAAGCTGGGTGTTTTTTTAATAATTCTGATCAGATTCAGTATACATTTAAAGTCATTCCAGCCGTTTCTATTCCTCTGTTGAAAAATATTGTTTAAAAATGCAGAATTTTTCAAAAATGTAGGATGCCGTTGAATGTTTATTAGTACTTTTTTTAAATCTGGTGTTGTTTGCGTTCTTTTTTAACAAGATGGACATAATCCATATCAGCGTTTCCCACAGAATCCGACCAATACACGTTTCATCTTGAAAGAATGCATTGGAAATTGTGATAGATTTTCATTGCAATGATAGATACATTTATTCACTGTAAAACATTTGTGTAAGTTTACTCTGGATTATGAGTGGAAGTTTACACAAATTCTGGAGTAAGACATTCTGTCATTTTAAAAACTCACATTATTGGGGTTTTCTTTCACAATGGCTGTGGGACCTTTCATCTGAGACATAAACCTCCACATCTCCGGGCAGAAAACTGGTTTTAATTTAGTCCCATACGTCACGTGAGATCTATTGACGGGAATTTCTTTCACCCTTGCAATAATCTTGCACTCTGTGATCTGCAATTCCCCCACATGTCCAAGCAAGAATAACACGTGTTTGTTGAGATTTTAATGTTATTTTTCTTATTAAAAAAATTATCAAAAGTACACATACGCCTCCGTCTTGTGTGATATATGGATGTCATTCTAATTAGAAGAATGAAGGGAAACACAAGGCGTATTGTTTTACGTTTGACAAAATAGAGATCATTCCCAAAAATAGATATCATTAATAAACTCTCAAAGTGCAGTAAGGTAGGAAAACATATAGTTAATTTATTTTTCAAAGTATTATATATATTCAATTTTTCATTTATTATTTTTATCGCATTATTTCTTTAAAAATTAAATATGAAAAACGTTTTGTTTTAGCATAGTATATATATTTTTAGGGTTTCGTTCATCTGACGAAACCCTATTCGTCTCACTCCTTTGTCTGTCTGTCCGTCTGTCTGTCTGTTTGTCCGTCACAGAGCCCGTTCTCAGAAACTATACATGTTAGAGACTTGAAATTTCGGGTACTTATAGCTGAACACCTCACATCAAACAACAAATCATAAAATTTTGAAAAAGTTGGTAATTAACCTAATTACGGGCTAATTAAATTCTAAAATTAACCAATCAACGTTTCGAATGCAGGTGCAAATGCACGTTATCGAAATCCTCCCCAGTTTCTCCTAAGGGTTGCCAGTAAATTCGGCGGATGCTCCGTCAAATCAGCCGGTGCAGGGTTGCCACGGAGTACTTTAAGCAATAAATGAAGTGGACCTTTAAAAAGCAAAATCGAATCTGCCGAAATATCGGTCGTACAAATTCGTAACAGGTGTAGAAATACGCGGAAAAAATTCTACTTCATTTTGGTATAAATTTCAAATTTCTGCGTAGGATAGAACGCAAAAAATCCACTAAAAATCGATCGATAAAAATTTAATTTCTGTGTTTTTAAAGACAATGAAAACAGATTTCCATTCACCGGAAGGCAGCTGTCGTCGTCTCTCGACATATCGGCGCGGGAGAAATTTAAGGGGAGGAAAGAAAATACGAAATTTAAACTTTTTAAATATTAAATTTTTCGATTAAATTTTTTGACATCCGGGCTGGAAATTTCTCGCAGATTTCATACATACCCGGTTCAAAGAGATTGCTTCATTACGAGCTGAGATATTAATTTAAGTATTGCGCGGCAGCGCAATACTTATTTATTTCCAGTGTTACTTCTCAATGTTAATTTAACATAGAAAAGCCTATGGAGATCATAACTTTTTCATTTTTTCTTCCCACCTTTTTGTCCCTGATGCCACTCATTTTTAATTCTTTGCTAATTCTAATAATATTATAAATTCAAAGTGTAAAAATATTTGCCAGACGTCGGGATCAAAACGGGTCATAAAATGCCTTTGCATATAGATGGATTATAATCTAGAGAGTAACATTGGCTAATTTTTATTTACATTATTCAAACATTTTTCTTAATAATTCCAAATTTCGCTTTTTTCATTGAGAATCAACGGGCATTTTCTAATAAAATTTAACATTTTCCTTCATTGTTGTAAATAATTCAAAAGCCGTAATAATAATTTGCCTATTTTTAGTTGAATGATTTTCACGTGAAACATGAAACTGAAGAAACTGAAATAGTTTTTTTTTTTTTTTTCTCTGTAAGAATTAAAAAGAAGATGAATATGACGTCATAGTGGAAAAAAATGACATTTTCAAGCAGATTTTTTAAGTTCAGATTGTAATTTTTTGACCAAACTACAACAACCTGCATTACTGTACTGGTGAAACATTTTGAATTATACAAATTGCATCACAAATTGTGATGCGATATCGCGCAAATCAAAGCCTGATGATGATACCCTCCATTAATTTTGAAATGTGTTCGTCCGAATGCAGTAGTTATTAAAAAACTCGACATATTAAACAAAAACCTAATTTGCAGAACAAATTAAAAAAACAAAATTTATTTCCTAAATTGTTTAAGCACGAGACGGGGCAGATATTAAGATATTTCATTCAATTCGTTTTGCATTTATTGTTAAAGTTTTGTAACAAATAAGCTAAACCAATTGAACATTAAAAATTAATAATGAAATTCATACAATATAATGCTTTAAACACCTATATACTTAGATTCCGTTCAAGTGAAATTGAAATAAATCTTAGACTTTTTCCATTTTTAAGTTGTAAATATTTGTACTGCAGATTTTGCATTATGTTTATGACGATTGTACATAATATGATAAGGTACATGCAAAATACAAAACTTTTAAAAAAGTCTAAGATGTATTCTATTGTATGAATGTGTCTCTATTGTATGAATTTCATTTTTATTTTTTAATGTTCAATTGGTTTAGCTTATTTGTTACAAAAATTTAACATTAAATGTAGAACGAATTGAATGAAATATCTTAATATCTGCCCCGTCTCGGGCTTAAACAATTTAGGAAATAAATTTTGTTTTTACTTTCTTCTATCTTTACAAGAAGAAAGTATTGGATTCATGAAAATTTTCGAATTCCGGTTTTCGACGGATTTACACGTTTTAGAGGTCAGAGAACCCGAAAAACATGTTTTTACAAAATGTCTGTCTGTGACTCTGTGAGTCTGTCTGTCTGTCTGTCTGTCTGTCTGTGTGTATGTGACACAAATTTTTTGGGCGCTCTATCTCAAGAACTAATGCACGGAATTTAATAAAAATTGATATTCAGTTAGTCCCTAATACAAATTGGTGCTTATTAGTTTTTGGTGCAAATCTCTCAACAGGTGGCGCTGCTATGCTGCATTTTGTATGATTTCCGAAATGGCTCTATCTCAAGAACTAATGCACGGATTTTCATGAAACTTCAGATTCTGTTAGTCCCTGATATGACTTGATGCTGATTACGTGTTGGTGTAAATTGCTCAACAGGTGGCGCTGCTATGCTGCATTTTTATGATTTCCGCAATGGCTCTATCTCAAGAACTAAAGCACGGATTTTCATGAAACTTCAGATTCAGTTAGTCCTTGATAAGACTTGATGCTGATTACATGTTGGTGCAAATCGCTCAACAGGTGGCGCTGCTATGCTGCATTTTTTACAATTCCCGCAGTGGCTCTATCTCAAGAATTAACGCACGGATTTTCATCAAACTTCAGATTCAGTTAATCCTTGACATGAATTGAAATTTTGTACAGTTTGGTGTAAATCGCTCAACAGGTGGCGCTGCTTTACTGCATTTTTTACAATTTCCGCAATAGCTCTATCTCAACAACTAATGCTTGGATTTTCAACAAACTTCAGATTCATGTATACTTTGATATGAATTAGTGCTGTTTGTGTTTTGGTGCAAATCGCTCAACAGGTGGCGCTGCTATGCTGCACTTTTCAGAATTTCCATTATAGCGGTATCTGAAGAACTAATGCAACAATTTTCACTAAACTTCAGAATCAGTTAATCCTTGATATGAATTGACATTTTGTACATTTTGGTGTAAATCGTTCAACAGGTGGCGCTGCTATACAGCTTTTTTCACGATTTCTTCAATCGCTGTATCTCAAGAACTAATGGACATATTTTCATCAAACTTCAGATTCAGTTACTCTTTGATATGAAATGATGCTGACTACGTGTTGGTGAATATCGCCCAATAGGTGGCGCTGCTATGCTGCATTTTGCACTATTTCCTCAATAGCTCTATCTCAAGAACTAATGCACGAATTTTCATCAAACTTCAGATTCAAGTACACCTTGATAAATGTTGATACTGATTATGTGGTTGTGTAAATCGCTCAACAGGTGACGCTGTTATGCTGCATTTGTCATGATTTGCGCAGTAACTCTATCTTAGGAACTAATGCATGGATTTTCCCCAAACTTCATATTCAGTTAGACATTGACACATGTGGATGATAATTAGGGTCTGGTGTAAATCACCCAATAGGTGGCGCTGCTATGCTGCATTTTGATGGATTTACACGATTTCATGGACAGTAATATCTCAAGAATTAATGCACGGAATTTCATCTTTTTAGAATCCTCATGATGAGCATAGATGCACTGTGATAATGAATTTTGAAGTATTGACAAGTATGAGATAGAAGAAAGTTTTGTGATGGCCACAACATACTAGTTTTCGTCATTGAAGAAAACATTTAGCCATTCATCCGTCCAATGCATATGTTTTTACTTTTTAGACCAAAGAAAGCGTGCCTCTCTATGGTGTAATTTCAGCATAGGTGTCCGACACGTTCTGTGATATTTTTTTTTTTTTTTTTTTTGTTTGCCTGTATGCGTTGACGAACAATAGATCTCGAAACAGGAAACGTTAATGTCCTCGCAATTTCACGAACAGACTTCTTTTGGGTTGAAACTGCTCGCAAATTCTCTCTATCTTGTTGTTAAAATGCTTTTCTTGGTCGACCTGAACATTTTTACTTTCTTCTATCTTTACAAGAAGAAAGTATTGGATTCATGAAATTTTTCGAATTCCGGTTTTCGACGGATTTACACGTTTTAGGGGTCAGAGATTCCAAAAAACATGTTTTTACAAAATGTCTGTCTGTGACTCTGTGAGTCTGTCTGTCTGTGTGTATGTGACACAAATTTTGTGGGCGCTTTATCTCAAGAACTAATGCACGGAATTTAATAAAAATTTATATTCAGTGAGTTCTTAATGCAAATTGATGCTGATTAGTTTTTGGTGTAAATCGCTCAACAGGTGGCGCTGCTATGCTGCATTTTTCACGATTTTCGCAATAGCTCTATCTCACGAACTAATGCACGGATTTTGATCAAACTTCAAATTTAGTTAGTCCTTGATATGAATTGATGCTGATTACGTTTTGGTGTAAATCGCCCAACAGGTGGCGCTGTTATGATGAATTTTGCAGGATTTACACGATATCCCCAATAACTCTATCTTAAGAGCTAATGCACGGATTTTCATCAAACTTCAGATTCAGTTAGTCCTTGATATGACTTGCTACTGATTATGTGTTGGTGTAAATCGCCCAACAGGTGGCGCTTCTGTGCTGCCTTTTTCACGATTGCCTCAATAGCTCTATCTATATAACTAATGGACGAATTTTCATCTAACTTCAGATTTAGTTGTATGTTGACACAAGTTGTTGTTAATTAGGTTTTGGTGTTAATCGCCCAATAGGTGGCGCTGCTATGCAGGAAATTTCACGATTTTCGCTATAGCTCTATCTCATAAACTAATGCACGGATTTTCTCCAAACTTCAGATTCAGTCAGACGTTGAGATAAATTGTTGCTGATTAGGATTTGGTATAAACCACCCAATAGGTGGCGCTGCTAGGCAGCATTTTGCTGGATTTAGACGATTTCAACGATAGTCCTATCTCAAGGACAAATGCACTGAATTTCATATCTTTAGAATCCTCATGAGATGCATAGACTGCCATTTAATTTTGGCAGTGTGATAGCGAATTTTGAAGTATTAACATGTATGAGATTGAAGAAAGTTTTGGGATTGGTACATCCGACTAGTTTTAATTTGTTCTGCAAATTAGGTTTTTGTTTAATTATCATTTTATTAATTCCTTTTATTTCCATCAAATGCCAGATTAAGATGGAGGCACGTGCTTTTTTAACGGAGATTTCATTTAAATTAGGAAATCTAACAATTTGCGTGGGGTGTTTCGACGGCGCGCTATGAGATAAGTATTAATTATTCAATATGAAAAAGTTTATAGGTTTATAAGTGTTCATCCCACTGTTTCCGAATAGCAATTTCACAAATATCTTAAATTATTGTTTAAGACCGCTACTCGATGTGTTCGAAACTTTAAGATACTTTATGACACATAAGAAAAAGTGTAAAAAAGAATGGAGTGTGATATTTCGAGGAGTGGAGGGAGGGGGGGGGGGACTAGATTTATTTATTAAATCTTAGCGTTTGTTATCGCAGAAAATGTTTTAAATTGTTGGTTAAGACTGCACCGCCACCCTCCCGACCATGTATCTACGGAGAGATTGCGCAAAGGAGTTTCGTTCAGATATGCTTTTGTTAAGAATAGAGTGCGCTCCCTGGTGGTGGAATGCGGAACTAACGTAACACGATTTTGTTAAAATTAGGAAATATAACAAGGCGATCCGTTTGCAACTTTAAGATACTTCATGACACATAATAAAAAGCTTATAAAATAATGGTGCATGCAATTTCCTGTGAAGGGAGGGCGGGGGAGGGGCGCTGGATTTCTTTTTTAAAAATTAGCGTTTACGACCTTTTTAGATGTCGTTTTTTGAGCACTATGATATACTCAGACACGTGCTGCTTTTGAAATATAAAAATGTCAAAATTTTAGTTACCACTATTTCCGAATAGTACTTTCAGCAAATTTCTTAATTTCTCGCTTAAGGCCGCCACCAACTCGAGTAACACATCCACTGATAGGTTGTTTAACAGAGTTTCGATCTGATACACTTTTGTTATGAATTGTGTGCGCTCCCTGGTGGTGGAATTTGCAACTAACATAACGCAATTTTGTTAAAATTAAGAAATCTAACAAGTCGATCTGCTGGAAACTTTGACATAGTTCATAACACATAATAAAAAGCTTATAAAAGAATGTTCCGTGCAATTTCCTGGGGCGCCTACCTATCTCGGGTGCTATAGACCCGATCCCCTTGATTAATATACCTACGGATAGGTTGTAAAACAGAGTTTCCTTTGGATAGAGGTTTGTGTATAATAGAGTGCGCCCCCTGGTTGCGAAATGTGGAACTAACAGATTTCGCAAAAGGATAAAGTGTTTTAAAGGAATATTAAACGAAACCCTCTGTGCGATCTGTGATCACACTTACCCACTTGTTTTAAATCCATATTTACACAGAACATGTAAAGCCTGAAAAATAATGTATAAATACTATGTGTGTCAATTATATTTATTGATGTAGATTATTCTGTAGAAAATACAGTATATTTTTATTTGAATAACAAAAAAAATATAAATTATTTTAATTATTATTATTTAATATATATATATTTTAATAACCAGGTGTAATTATTTTAATTATTATTTCTTATTATTTAAAGTGTTATATATTCAATTTTTCTTTTTAATCGCTCTCTTAAAACGAATGAGTGGATTTGGTTGCTCAAAAATGAGTTCTAATTTATTGGATCGTGAATGAGTTGATTTTTAAATGTTTAGCTCAACTTGATTTCAGCTGTTATTTTTCTATTGTGCTCAAGGAGAGCTAAAATTAAACAACTCAACTTGATAAAAATTCACTCATTACCGAGCCGTTCTTTGCGATTCGTTCGTCTCGTCTCGTCTCGCCGTCGCGCCCGTCCTCACAAGATGGCGAATGTAAACATGAAGTTAAAGAAGTTTACTTAATGATGAAACATTGAGGAAGAGGATGGACCTGTTTTACTCGGTAAGTTTTATAAAAGCATTTAATTTATACTTAGTTTTTAGTGGAATTGTATGTACTGATTTTATTTTAATCTTGAAGCACGTGGTAACGGATTTCGTATACACACTAACTTAATTTACACACATACTGTGCCTCCCTAGCATATAAAGCTTTAAAATTTTGAAAAAATTCTCCTGCATTTCTTAATTTCTCTCTATTCTAAAAAAAAGTAACTACCGCTGTCACCGCCGCCGCCGCCGCCGCCGGTTTTGAATTTTCTGTGACTGGAGGTCTTTCTTCGTTAATATTAAGAAAAATAGTGCTTACAAAAATATAAAAATCGGTGGTTTTATACAGAAATGTTTGATAAACACGCTGAAGCAGACAGTTTTCAAATCGAAGAATTATTTTAAGAGATATTTAATGCTAAAGTTGGACAAAATCGATCCACTAAAAAAGTTTTATAGCAGCAAAAACTGTACATGGCAGTGTAATCATTTTTAGATCATTTTATGCGTTAGAATTTGCCGGAGTGCAGATTGCATTAATTTTTTTATTTTGACTCATTTTTTGAGGTTTTATTTCTATTTTAAATTCAAATTTTCAGCATTTCTAGAGATATTTTTTACAGATTTTAGAAAGTGATATTAATTTAAACTGTTGCCAACTGTATAAACAGAGGAAGCAATAATGTTTGCTTAAAAAAAAAAAATATTTATACGTGTAAATAAATTAAAAATTTATTTACACGTGACTATTATAAACAGAAAAAAACCATTTGGAATTAGAATTAAATAATTATGTGCAAAAAGCAGGAACTTATTAAAAATTAAGTCATAAAAACTATAATTACACGTGAATTTTAAGAGAGAAAGGAATTTGTAAAATAATAAATTTATTAACATGCGTTAGAAGTATTAAATAGGAGAAATTACGTCATATTTACGTCACATTACAGTTATTACATAAAATGAACGCAAAATAATATTGCAAAACGGTTTAAATTTAAAAATTGCGCTAGACATTTATTTGATATTTTGAGAGGATACTTTTCAACTGGTATTTTCACGTGAATATTTAATAGAGAAAGAATAGCTTGGTAAAAATTACGTCAGATTAAAAACGATGAATTTAAAATGTCTCATTTAAAAGAACTTTCTTTTCGCTTTGTTAAAAAATACCAGGATACAAAGACTCTACTTAATTCCTTTTATATTAGCTTATTTTGAAATGTTGTTACACGTATCTACGTCATCAAGTTATTTTTATTTCGACGTTTTATTTGTATTTTTATTAATGTTGTACTAATTTATTTGTTCTTTCGTTATTTAAAATAAAAATTATGTCAATTTGTATAATTTGGCGAGTGGTTTGGCGATTTATATAATTTGGCGAAATGGGTCGACGGGATAATCAAGTAGTAACGCAGCGGATTTTGCCTTAAAATTCCCCAATCAAAGAGAAATGAATAGAAATTCGTTTATAGGGAGATCGCCACTGTTTTTTAAATTATAATACAATCTTTCGAAATATTTTTAAAGCCGATCAAATTAGCGTGCATTTAGAGTCTGCGGTTTCTGGACGGGGGTTGGCGAGCGTAGCTCGTAGGGGGCCGAGCCCCCTAGTGTTGTAAAAATAAATAACGAAAGATTCCTGCATACGCTCAGCGTCACTGCCGGCAGCTTATTTTAGAAATGCTTCTATATTTTAAAATTGTTCTGCCCTTTTATTTTTTACTTATTTATTTTCGTTTAAAATGTCCTGTTTATTACTTTGTTGATAAATAAATAAGCTGATCATAGCGTCATGTAAAACCAAGGGGGGATGAGGGGAGGTGAAAATAATAAAAGTTTTCTTTTTCGATTGACAAACTTTATGTCAGATATAACAGTACTAAGTATTTTGTGAAAGTAATTTTTCAGATGAATCATATCAACCAAAAATATGTTTTATAATTTGTAGTAAATAATTTTGTGAAAAATTACAAGAATTTCGAAAGAATTGTTTCCATCTCTATAATAGGTAGATGTGCCAGTAATGGACAGCCCTTGATGTTTTTGGTTAAAAAAAAAAAAAAAAAAAAAAAACAGATAAATATTTATCTTTAATTATTTATTTTATAATTCCCCCTTGCACTGGGTTATTGTTGACACTTTTAATCAAACCCATCAAAAAGCAGAAAATGTTTTAAAGTTTCGCTGTTTTTCTGTGAAAATCTTAATGAAGAGGTTAAGAAATGGCTTTGTTTAATTAATTTATATATTTTTTATTTTCTTGCAATATTTGAATGTTTTTGTTTGAGTAGATATAGAAAACTTAGAATTTTATGTACTAACGGCCATTTACAAAATTTCATTTATTTTTAAGATTTTAAGACCTGTCTGTGTTCATTACTGGAACACTTAATTAGTCAATTTCCAGTAAAGGACACCCCATGTAAGCATTGCTAAAAATGCAATTTCAGTAACGTCCATAATGCATTTAAAATCCTTTGACTTAACTGAAAACTTAAGTAATCAATTTTTAATTTTTAAATTGCACTTACCAGAATGTAATAACACTAAAATTTTTATAAATAACTGCTTTTAAGTTATTTTATTGATTGATAAAATTTTAATATTTTATGCTTTTTTTATATATACCTTGCATATTTTATAATCTGGCAATCAAATCAGCCAGGAAGCAGAAAATATTGTTTAAGAGCACAGTCAAAGAGGGGCTCATAGGGCTTAATCCCTCTCCGTTTAAATAAAAACAATTAAGTTACAGAAGCTATTAAAAATCTATTTTCTGTCTTAAATGTTTCCTTGTTCACCTCTGAGCCCCCCGCCACACACACACACAAAAAGTAATACTATTAATGAAAGTTATAGGTAATATTAATGAAACAAGTAAATCTGCAGATCAGTGGCCTCAAACATCAGTTCTACAGTTTTATTTTGAAATTATTTTATTTAGTGTTTAAAATATTCAACTCAAAATATCATTTCTTTCATATTTGTAATATTAATTATTATAAATGATACATCAAGTAGTCTCTGGAAGAATAATTGCTAAAAATAGTGAGACTAAACACTAATATTCCAAAACTTTTTTTTAATTATACCTTTTAAATTCCCGTTTCAATAATTTGATAGCTGTAATTGCCTGATATTTAGTATTTTAAACTATCCATCTAAAATAATTAAAACATCGATCTTCTTATAATTACAATAACTGATGGAAACAGTAAATGATTATCACAAATATTTTATTAATAACTGGTATCCTAATTGTTAAATTTATTTGAAAATAACTATTTTGTTTCATTCTGTGTATTCATTAAATTCTGTTTCTAAGTACAGTCATAAAAACAATTATATTTATTACTTTTTAATGGGTTGTCCTGTCCATTACTGGGCCAGAGGTTGTCCACTGTCTTTTGGGTGTTTTGATACATTTCTGTTATTTAAAATTAAATTTTGGTTCATATTGGGAAATGAGACTGTCAGAAGGGTTATTTAAACTTGGTAAAAACAAACTAGCTACATATATACTGGGCTTAGCAGTCATTTTGTTTTTCAGAAAGTAGAACGAAGTGTTTTTAGTGAATGAAAAACCTCTTTCCAGAAAAATATACTACAGGAAGAATTTGTTATGTATTGTGAAAGTGATTCGGAATTGAACTGTATTTACCATTTTGTGATCAATAAATTAGCTGTTGAGTTATAAGCATTTTTGATCGTAAAAAATAAACTGTTTGGATTTTAAAGAAGGATTTTTCTAATAGAAAACTCAAAAAATGAGTAAATTTATTTATTCAAAAAAATTTTATAGCATTTCTTGTCACATGGGGTAAAATAGGTATAAGCCATCTTTTTTATGCTAGTTGAGGTCAAGATATGAATGTATGAAAATTGATCAAAATTGAAAGACTTTTGAGAGCAAATTGTTATTGATCCTGTGTTTAAAACTGAAATTGTGCTTTGTTATATGAAATTAGGCTATAAATTAGTTGTGAACATCTGTTATCCGCACTTCGCTTTGGAATGTAAACATTAAAAATCGCTGTTAACCGACAATTTTTGAAAAATCACATTAAATCAAAGTACCATATTTCCGGCCATAAATTAAATTAAAACATATGTTCTAACTTTATTAAATTGGGTGGATTAAGGGTGTATTCGAAAAAATATTTTTCCACCCTCAACAGCTCAAAATTTTCTGGGACTTTTTCAGACTCATTTTTAAAAGTAACAACATGGAACTTGCTGGGGTGATTTTTGAAGAGATGCATAAGAGGCCGTGTGATTTCATTTTTCGCTCAATTCATTAGAATTTGATTTTTAAACAATTATTTTCTCTGTATGACCATTTTTTTCATTCCCAGATCTCCCGCTTCCGAAAATTCGGTTCAAAATGCCCACTTTGACAATATTTTCTGCATTTATCAAAAAATCGAAAAGCACGGCGCATTATGTAGTTTCTAAATAAGAGAATTTCCCAGTTAGAGGCGTTTGAAAGCAAAAATGAATCAGAAAATAAGCAGTTTGGATCTGAATACACCCTTATAACAGGATAAACAGTAAAAAGAGTCGAAGCAATCCAAGGAAGTTAAACCAAAGGTTCTCGCTGCAGTGAATCCAATGATTGGTGGCTGGGTCGTTGTGAAATTCAGTGTAAAGAAGTCTGTTCAAGAATTTACAGGTCTTATTATTGGTATCCTTTATGAAGATGAATACACTGTAAAGTTTGCAACAAAGTAATCTGCCGGATTAAGTCTTCCTTGAGAAAGACGACATTGCTGATGTGCAGAGTGAGATAATATAGACGAATGCCGTTCGCAGAAAATTTTCAAAGTTTGCAGGCAGTTTTGATGGGGTTTTTTTTTTACAAGTTTCTTTATTTAAAAAAAGCAATTAACAAGACACCAGGCGAAGAATCGGTGTAACGCACGTTGCAGACTATTGACAAGGTCTGTAGACTATTTTTCAACGGGAGAAAAAAAAAAAGTTTGCTAGAAAGTATTTGCCATGTACCATAGTACAGTATTTTTTGGAAGAAGCGTCGCGGCTCATACGAGTTAAAAACTTTAAAATATTGTAAGTGCGGTGCTTATGCCGGAACGGCGGGTACAATTCCTTTTTTTTTTCCTCCCGCCAGGGCCGGTAGCAGAAACAGTGCAGCACTGACGCGGGTGCTGCAGATTATGTTAGGCTTTGCAGATTAATTTAACAGATTAAAAATAAATGTTAAATGTTCAAATCTTTTTAAATATAAAGTTTATTTGGTTGGAAATTTTAGTGAATGTTTATGTGCTTGTATATAACTTTTCATTTTTGCTTTTGGCGGCAATACAGCACTCGGGAGGAGCACGGCGTTTTTCGCAGAAAATTTTAAAGAAATTATTTGAGTTCGCAGACAGTTTTACTTTTTATCTAGGTCTGCTGATGTGGAGGCATCCCAAATTGTCAGGAAGTCTATCTCAACCAAGCTGTACCAGTCGTTGCCATATACATATTTTGTACATAAATTTTCATTCACTTATAGCTAGTTAACTTTATAAATTGCTTTTGATTTAAAATATTTTTCAGTTAACTTAATTTCTCATTTTTTCCTACAGATACTCATGCTGATATCTATCTGCTTTTGAGCTGCATTAAATTAAAAAAAAAAAAAAAACAACTTTTAAAATGAAACACTGTTAGAAACATGATTCAGAGCATGGACGTAAATTGATGTGGTGAAAATTAAGAACAGTTTGGGGGGGGGGGATAGGATTTGTGTGTACTTGTATCTTATTTCTATTAGTTTCATAAGAGATTTTATTTGTCAAGAAAAAAATGTAAACAAAGTGAAAGAGACAGTTTTTTGTCTTCCCTCCTCGCCCCAGTTTACATATGATTCAGAGGATGAAGGTACAAAACTTTTGAATGGTCTATACATTAATTATAATGTAATTCAACTTTAACCAGCATATACCCATTTTACCCCGAACTGAGATAAAATGGGTAATTATGTTGAATTTAGACCTAAAGTACATAATGTAAAAAAATATTGAACAAAAACATGATAATATTTCATAATGTTTCTGCTATGAAACATTAAAATAAAAAAAAAGCTTTTTTTATACCCATTTTACCCCGGGTGACCCTAACTAAAGTTCCACTTTCCTAATGTCCCCAATAGCAGAATTTTCGATGTCCATCTGCAGCAAACCAAAATTTATCTGCAACCTAACAATACTGAAACAAGCTACTATCTTAAATACTTATAGTGACCCATAAAATAAACAGAAATTGCATTTCACATAGAAAATTAATAAGAAATACAAAAACTCTTAAATCAAAGTAAATTTTTGGTGAATTTTTTTAAGCACAATATTATTTTTAAGCTGGTAGATTAATCTGCAAGGTCTAAAATAACCTGCATCGCTGCTGCCGTGCTGCACAGTTTCTGCTACGGAGCTAACACCTAACTTCAAGTTGTCGGATTAAGCAGCATACACCGAGGAGGAGGGAGAAATTACATCCATCCTAACTCAATTTTAGTTCTTGCATATAAACCCCACCCACCTCACTCCTTTGGAAGCATGACATTGTCATGACAAAAGTTTTTTGGAGGTGCCTCATAAAAACATCAAAAAATTTCTGTGTCCCCAACACTAAACCACCCAGAAGTGAAAAACTTGTCATGTGATCAAAAACGCTTATAACTCAACAGGTAATTTATTGATCACAAAATGGTAAATACAGTTCAATTCTGAATCTCTTCCATAGTCGAGCTTTCCAATTTTATATCTTTCTGTTAAAAAATGAATTTGAAAATGTGTCAATGTTTTGTACTTGTTGAGTAGTGATGTAGAGAGGGACCACAGTCGAGTGCTATTCCTATGAGGAGGTTTTTGGCTGATCTCATTTGCATTTTTTTTCTTTTTTTGTGGCATTGTATAGCTGATTTGATCTTCAGTGCCCCTTGTTTACTTTAATTTTAATCGCAGGTTTTTTTTGTTTTTTTAAGACAATACTTTCATTTTTGGAACAGATTCTAAAAGTAAAAGTAATTTCTCTGAAAAAAAAAAAAAAAAAAAAATTCTGCAATCAAAATTGAAAAAGTAAATGAGTGCCATGAGGATCAAGCTCAGATGTTCAACCCCCCCCCCCCCCCCAAAAAAAAAAAAAAATTTATGTATACATACATATATATATATATATATATATATATATTCAAAATGTCAAAATGCAAATAAGAATAGCATTAACCCGCGAGTATCTTCACATAATGGGGTAGGGAAAAAAAATACAAAGTTTGTCAAAAGTTAAAAAGCACTAATTTCATTAAAATGCGAATATTGCCAGAGAATTGTAAAAAAAACAAACTCAAATTTCACTAAAGAATCATGAAAAAAATATGAATTTTGTCAAAGAATCTTGTGGTGGTGGTGGTGGGGGGGGGGGATAATGTTTTTGCAGTAAAAAGTTTTTTTATTCTAGTCAATACTGTGTTCGCTAAAATTTCTGGTATTTTTTATGATGTACCCCCTCCCCCGACTGATCAATTTAGCCATAATTTCACATAATCTAAAAAAAAATTAATAAATGAAAATGATTTGAGAAATATATCATACAGCAGTAAAATTTTAAAACATTTTACTTTTTCATATCATCAGGCAGAAACTAATTTCAGTAAGTGGCAGGAACTAATAATTCACACATGTATTTGATATGTAAACAATTCAGTTAAAAATTAAAACTGAAGATTATGAGTGTTGTTCAAAGTAGCAAGTTAGGTTTAATGATGTACCAAATAGTGATTTGGCCGAATACTGAATATTCAGCTAGCCGAATAGTAACTGTTTGGCCAAATACCTTTTTATATTTCAAAGTTTAAAGGTATTAAAATGTCATTTTTTAAAACAACTTTACATAATATTTAATAAAACCAATTACATTTACATAGTAAATTTCATATTGGGAAAAAAACTTGCTTTGTGTTTATTTAAAGGATGACCTTTTTTTTTAATTAATAAAATTTTAAATTTAATGGTTTCTTCTATGAATTAACATTTGTTAAAACAATCGATAATTATTTTTGTTGTAGGTTGAGTAAACTCTGTTTTTGGTTCAGGTTGATTTGAGGCTGAGTGTGAATTCCTGCAAGTTGGGTTCGGGTTAAACCCAAAATTTCAAAAGTTGGTTTGGTATATTTTTTAAGTTTAAAAACTATCCCTGTTATAATAAACATAGATATTTGTGTATGTGCTGTTTTCTAAAGAGACTTCCATTTTTTATGTAACCCTTTGGAAAAAATAATTAATATTAATCAAAGAATAATTATTTTGGTTAAAAAAAAATAAAGCTAAAAATCCATGATAAGAAGGGCAGAAATAATGTGACATTGCTACTGAAACAACTAAATCACATTTTGTAGGGAGAGGTCCATTCATAGGTATCATCATTAAAGAGACCGGTGAGTTTTTACCGTGGCCCTTTGACAAAAATCATTTTTTTCTGTGGCCGTTTGACGAAATTCTCGTTTTTTTTTTTTTTTTTTTTTTTCTGTGATCATTTGACGAAATTCACATTTTATCTGCGATCCTTTCATGAAATCAGTTTTTTCCCGCAATCCTTTGACGAAATTCGCATTTTCCTATGATCTTTTGACAAATTTCGCACTTTTTACGCAGCGCTTTGACGAAATTTGCATTTTTTTTTTTCACGATTCTTTGAAGTAATTAGTTTTTTACGCGTTCTTTTACGAAATTTGCATTTTTTTCACAATCTTGACAAAATTCGGGCTTTTTTCCATTATGCTTTTAAGAAATTAGTTTTTTTCGTGCACGCTTTTGATGAAATTTGCTCTCTTTTTTGCAGTCCTTTGACGAAATTCACGTTTTTTCTGCGATCTTTTTACGAAATTCGTGTTTTTCTTGCGTTTTTTACGGAATTCACACCTTTTTCTGTGGCCCTTTGACAAATTTCTTTCTTTTTTTTTTTTTTCCCCGATCAATTGACGACATTATGACTAATTCCACATTTTTCGCGTGATCCATTGGCGAAATTTATTTATTTATTTATTTTTTTTGTGGGTGGGGGGTCCCTTGTCAAAATGTTTTTTCTGCTATCTTTTGACGAAACGTGCATTTTCTTTCCAGATTCTTTTACAAAATATGCTTTTTTTTTTTCGTAATCCTTTGAAGGAGTTGCCATTTTCTTTTCTCTGCTATCTTCTAACGATACATGCATTTGTTCCCCATCCTTTGACGAAATTTTCATTTTATTTGCAATCCTTAGACAAAACTTATTTTATTCGTGATCCTTTTAATTACGGGTGCACAACTTTTTTAAGATAAGGGCTTTTTAGAAAAAGTCTGTTTTGTCGGGGCCCACACGTGAGAGAATTCTATTTCGAGTAGCCGATCGACGAAATTTGATTTTTCTGCACATTGTCGACAAAAATTGTGATATTTTCATTTCAGACCAATGAAATTCTTGATTTTTCTGAGACTGATCGACAATTCGCAATTTCCATGCATTATGGACAAAATAACATATTTTCGTGTCTGACCAACGGAATTAGTGATTATCAATCAACAAAATTTGCAATTTTTCTGACTGATCATGAAATTCATGATTCTGCATTATCTCTGATGAAATTAAAAAAAATTTTCAGGCAATAAATTGACAAATTTGAGATTTCTTTTTCTCTCTATAAACTGATGAAAATCATGATTGGTTCTGCAGTCGATCAACAGAATTCTCAATTTCTTCGTGCATCGAGAAAATTCGTTATTTTACCATAACGAAATTCTCAATGTTCCTGTACACAATCGACAAAACGCACAATTTTTCCATGCCCGATCAATGAAATTCACGATTCTTAAACTGACTGATGAAATTTTCAATTTTTTTTGTGGCAAATTGACGAAATACATTGCAGGCCACAGGTTTTGGCATCCCTACTTTTAACAAAACTGGTGTTTTTATTTTAGCTAACGTTTGACGAAATTGATTTTTTCGGTGACAATTTCTCGAAATATGAGACATATTTTTTTATGTCCAAATTTCCAGACTGATGAATGATTTTTCATAATTTTTGGAACAGAATCGCCCCTCAATTTGCAATCAGTCACAGAAATTAACGAGAAACTTGTCATTCAATCTCGGGGGGGGGGGGGGGGGGGAATCTCAAAATTTGTCTCTCGGTTGCAGGACCAAAATATGAATTTCAACAATCTTTCGCCGCAAAATATATCAACCTGTCGTCCGAAAATATCACAAGGTTCGCAGGATTTGTTTTAAAATGAAACACTTTTTTGAAAACAAATTTTTTAGATGGAAGCCTCCTGCTCATGATGTGTTTTTGGGTGGGATTTCAAAATGTTGGTGATGAATCCCGCCCTGAAATTAAAGTCCTGTACTGTGTTCTACAGTAGTCTTCAGTAGAAGAAATCATGTGTTAAGCATTGATTATGTAACTGTCCAACTCTTCCTGAGAAAGTAATAAGTAACTATTTTCCCATTGGGTGTAATGTAAAAAAATACTTTTGACTGTGTCTGGGTGAATGTAACTCTGGCAATAATGGGTCATTTGCCTGGATATAAAATGCAGGGTTTTTTTTTTTTTTCAATTATTGAAAGTTTTCCTAAAAATTTCTTTAGCTGTAAAATACTTTTTTTTTTCTGTGGTGCTTTCAAATTGTTGCCGTCAAGTTTTGGCAGATTCCATCTAGTTTATTTTTAAACATGGCATCAATTGTTGTCTTTGGTTTATTAAATTTATCTTGTATTCTATAAATAACTTCGTCCTTTATTAAAATTGATTGAATTAGTTTTCAAAATTTCGTTGTCATTCAAACATTAAAAAAAAAAAAAATCTTTGTTTACATTCAAAAAATTTATCATGAATTATAGGTCAGTGAATTAGGTGCTCTACTGTATATATATATTTTTAGAGGAGGCGTGGATTGGTTATAATTTCTCAAAATTAAATTCAGTCAATTACAAATACCACAACAGTGCCAGTTGTTAGTTTAGTCTATTTTGAATGATTTTTGAGCTTCAGTACGATTTTTTCAGATTACGATTTCAGATTTTTTGTCAAATCTGAAAGGGTAGAAATTTAAATTTTGGTATAAGGCAGAATTGATACCAATTCATAACAATATGTGCATATATAGGTAGTGAAGGAAGTGATTTAGATTTTTCAAAAATAACCTTTTTTTTATTTAAAATAAAATCTAAATTTTTTGACAGTTTGAGAAAACAATTCTTCTAAGCATCTAATAAAAAAGAAATTAATTATAAATATGAATTTTGTGATGAGATATTCCAAGAATTGTGGGGCATTTCAAAGGCCATTGAATAACACAGGAAAGTGAAAAAGCAACTTATCTCTGAGAAGGAGCTTTAATCTGACTATTCTAATAAATTTTAATTGCAACAAAGGGATAGCTTAATGCAGTGAGTAGCCAGTTATCCAAAAACACGTGAACCCAACAATTCCAGATAATTTACTTTATACTGTATATATTTTTAATTATGCAACAGTCCCATCAGTCCAATTTATTGCTTGGGTAAATTGGAAGGAAATGAATTTCCTTTTTTGTATGTTTCAGGCACTTTCGTATAAACTCATCATTACGTCTGTGTTTTGAAATTTTAAGTTAAAACCATTGAAACATTTTAAATCGATAACATTGTTTTTGCACATTTTCATTTTAGGAACAATACTTAGATCCTATCGCTCAAGCTGGTATGGTTGAATGGAGGTTTAAAACAATGAAGTTAAATTTAACACCATCCCAAAAGAAGTACCAACAAAGAGGACTATCAAAGAGGCACGTGATAATCCTGAGGAGGTGTATTATCAGCAAGAAATAGAAGACAGGGTATAAATTTACATATTAATCTTAAATATATTTTTTAAGTTTTTTGTCATTGGAATTTCTTTTCTTTTGTGTGTATGTGTGTGTTTTGTAATTGTTTTGTGACCTTACAGATACATATGTGAAAAAAAAAAAATTGTTTTCATATTAGTAAACTTCATACCTAGCATCTTACACTATATTGCCATTAATGATCGGCAACTTTCAATTTTAGACATTTTGTCAAATATTTAGAAATATGCTTGACATATTCATCTGGAATTTCAGGATTGAAATGAACAGGTATGATCTCATATTTAACAATGTCGATTTAATAAGGGGATCAATTAGGGGGGCAACAAAAAATCAAAGAAAAAATATATATACTTGGGATCACCCTGTAAAATAAAATGCACGAAATGATCTACCGCTACCGAATATAAATAGACATTGTGCAATATGTGTATTTTTTGTGTAAGACTAGCACGTATATTAATAGAGATATAGCGATTTATTTAAAAAAATTAAATTCTTGCATGATTTTTGCTTATAACACGCAGAATTTTCAAGCCAATTTAACGCCGGTTTCAGAAAAATTGACAAAATATAATAGAAACAATATAGTGCAATTGGAATATAAATATATTAAATATTTTAGGTAATATGAGCAGTTGTATGAAATAATTTTTATCTGTGCATGCGTGAATGATAACAAGGATCATTTTACATAATTTAATAGTCAACTCTATGGAGCAACTTATTTTTAAAAAATCTAGTCAAATGTCGTAAAAATTCAGAAAGATATCGGCATTAAAGTGAGCAAATTTTTAGTTGTTCTTTAAAAGCAGCTGAATGATAAGAGATTTTCCACAAATTGTCATTTTTAATTTTTTTTTTTTAATTTCCATTTTTTATTGATGCTTTAGTTATTGGATAACCACCAGAACGAGCCTATACCATGATCAAAAGAAGTATAAAAATTGAAGCATTTTTTCCAAATCTACTCGTTGATACTTACTAAATACTTTTTTCTGAAAGTCAGTTAATAAAAATTGACAATTTGTGGAAAATCCCTTATCATTCAGTTACTTTTAGAGAAAAACTAAAAATTTGCTCACTTTAATGCCGATATCCTTCTGAATTTTTACGATATTTGACTAGTAGATTTTTTTTAATAAGTTGCTCTATAGAATATTAAATTATGTAAAATGATCCTTGTTATCGTTTGCGCATGCACAGATAAAAATTATTTCATACAACTGCTCATATTTCCTAAAATATTTAATATAGCTATATTCCAATTGCACTATATTGTTTCTATTATATTGTCAATTTTTCTGAAACTGGCGTTAAATTGGGTTGAAAACCCTGCATGTTAT